>JAJEJO010005385.1:5952-141778 GCA_020662805.1 Glaucomys volans | reverse complement strand
TGGTTTTTCCCTTCAACACAAAACAAGATCCTGAAACCCAAATCCCCTCCCCTCCTCCAAGGAAAGTCAGTCCCGGATGTCCCGTTGCGGACTTCTGAAGTCTCAGCTCAGCAGGCTGGCCCCTAAGAGGATACGCAGGGAAGCCCTGTTCCAACGTCCAAGTCGGATTCGTTTGGGGTCGTGCTCTGGAGCACTGATTCTAACGCCGGGTGGGTACCCCGATGCAAAGCTGAGGCTCGTAAAGACCGGAAGCCGGAGCTTGACGTCGCGGTCTTTTCATCTTGGTTAAACTGGGGAGCCCGCCGAGCTGGCCCTCCTCTCCTAGACCCACACTCCGGGCCTCCTCCCCCACCCCACCCATGTCCTCCATCAGAGCGACGAGGTTTCACCTTCTTAATGTCAATTCAGAGTCTTGTTTAAAAAAAAAAAAAAATCCCGACTAACAGCAGCCAAAATGCGAATTCCCGGCGAGTGGAGTCCGCGGCCTCCAGAGCCTCCGGTGCGAGGAGTTGCCGGCGGGCTTCAGAGGGAATCCCTGCTGCCTGGGACTCGGAAGTCGGCGGGGCGGGTAGGCGGGGGAGCGGTGAAGGGGTCTACAGCTGAACTTAGCATTTGCCCCTTTCACGTGATTTTATTTTTCTCTTTTGTAAGACTTGGGAAAAACTCTCATTCCTAGCCGGGTTTAAGAAGTGAGTGAATGTGAAGGAAGTGCCGTGGAGATAAGAGGTCCTGATTTTCTGGGATTGATTGAAATGCTGAAAATTTTTATTTTTCTTAAGAAATCAATCATGAATCAATACATCTCCCCCATTCAAAAAAAATAATTGATCAAAAAGTACCCACCTTTGCAGAAGACAGCAGGGGACCGGTGGAAGTATGGACAGCGTCACCTTTCCGGGTGGGAAATGGAGATTTCTGCCTTTGCGGTGGTACAAGAAAAGGGCTGTGTGATCCCAGTGCTTTGAAAGGCAGTGGTGATCCATAAAAGAAATGGAAATAAGGATATGACCATATTCGCAGGTCAGAGGAAGGTAGAGAACTTTTGAATTACCATAGCAGGAAGTAAATATCTAAAACTGATAGATCTAGAGTTAGTCATGCAGGCATTTTAACTAATTAAATGCCAGGTGAGCAGAATTATTAATGTAAATGGCGTCCAGTAGAGAAAAAAAAGGTTTTTTGCTGACCTGTGGAACTGACTCTGGGGCGAGAGAGCGCCTTTCCACAACTCTTAGTTTATAGAACATGCCCGTTTCTAATGGTTGCTTGAGTTTTTTGCAAGCACGTGCACGATTTAAATGTTTAAGTTATTTTTAAGGTGAATAAATAAAAAGTATATATTTTCCATATCTACAATCTCTTTATTGAAACTACAAATCCGAATTTTTTCTATTACAAATACATCCTATAATCTTATCATCTCAGGAGGTCTTTTCAATTTAATATTCTTGGTATGTGCATGCATTTGCAATCCCTATACTATTGTATTCAAACATTCAGATAGATTCTTAATTTTTCTTAAAGGCAGAAGAAAATATAGAAAATAGCTAAAATTATTCCTTCATTTTTCCTGTATCTGTGAATCTTCTCTTCCCATAAACCCATCCATTGTTACCCTAGGGAAATAACTTGAGGACTGAATGATTTAGAAATTTACCAGATTTCAGCATTACTTGGAAGTACTGTAAGCTTGTAAGCCAAAATTTTTTTCTTAACTTGCTGCCCTCCTTCATTTCTCTCTGTTTATTCGCCCTCAAAACTTCTGCTGTTCAGTCTTAAAAAAAACAAATGACCTGGAAAATACCATTCAGGACTTTAGAAACCAGGAGTAGTGCGAGGCAGGGCTGGGCAGGGAGGTAAACGTCAGCAGCCTTGATATTCCATTCAGTATGTCCTGATTAGCTGCTTCTTTTATAAACACCTTGGGATTTTTACGAAAAAATGGGAGTTCATAGGTATTGAAATATTTTATACAAGTTCTTCAAGTTACAATTATTTCTGTTCTCATTTTATAATCAGAGGCTGAACTGTTCAAAGTACAAAGTAAAACAGATTATCTATATCTCCAGCAGTTATGAACAATCTTACAAGACTATAAAATTTTAATTCTATTAGGCACCCAGGAGATGCAAGTTTTTGTCTTCTCTTTCCCAGTGGAAGGATAAGATTAAGTCCCCCGAAACCACCTACCCACCCCCAAGTCTGCTGGGGTAGAGAGACATGAAATCAAAAGAGAAAGAAGGGGACAGAAAGAGGTCACCTTCCATGGCAAGGACACCCTACCTTCAGCATGATCTCATTGGATTTCTGCAACAGTCCAATGAGGTTTTATCATTATCCAAAGAGCTCTTTTATCTTTTTTTTTTCTTTTCTTTTTTTTTTTTTTTTTAACAGATGAACACCAGAATTCACAAAAAGTGACTCCTCCGAACTCAAAAAGCTAACTGGCTGAATCAGGTGAACCTCTGACAAAATGCAGAGATTTTTCTTCTTTTTGGAACACTGCTCCCCTGGCTTTTATTCAGCTGTCCTTTGTTTCTTGATCTAATCACTTATTGTCTTGTGTTGCTAAATTTTTATGTCCCAACACATTATTTGGGAGAAATTAATTACAGCCGCCAGGTGACAGTCTCAAATAGATACACAAAGCAAGGAACTCCTCAATTCTCCAGGAAACCCCAATGCAAAATAAGGTAGAAGCAATCATGCAGGTTGTTTGATTAGTTTCCTGAGCACTTACCAGGTGCCAGGTCGGAGATACAAAACATAAATGCTACAGTCCCTGCCACGTAAGCTCTTCTTGTAGGTAGGGGAATGCTTCAGCTACTGCATGCATACCCCTGTTCTACTCCTTCCCTAACAAGTCGTCAGGTTCCAGGTTCGTGGGAAAGCACTGACTCCCAGCAAGCCAAGCAGGTGTGCGCATACATAGAGGTCTATTGACGTTTATTCTGATCTGAATCTTCACACACACACAGAGTGACTTCACAAAATCATCTTTTTTAACATCATCGATTTTGGGAATATCAGTTGTGACATCAACTTTAGCAAAATTTTTAAGACTTTGATTAAAGGAGATCATCAAATCAAACTTTCTTCAGCAACAATAATTGGATTTTTTTTCCTTTTATTCAGTCAAATTGTTTGAATCTGAGCTATAGATAAGTGTTTACATTAAAGAACATCATTATTATCACAACTCATTAGTTCTCAATATGTACCAAGTATTCCACTCATTTTAATTTGTAGTATCCTGAACAAAGTTGGGAGAAATGGCCAGTGGAAGTTCTGTGTACAGGAGATGGTATAAATTGAATTCTTTGGCTGACTTGCTTTTTTTTTTTTTTTTCCTTCACTTTTTCTGTGCTAGGCATCAATCGCAGAGCCTCACACACACTAGCCAAGCACTCTATCACTAAGTTACACCCTTGGCCCAAATGGAATTCCTTATTCTCACAGAGGTGCTCAATAGTTCAGAAGACAGAAGACAGCAACCTTGTCATTAGAAGGAAGGTAGGAACAGATGGTACAGTGAAAAATTAAGGAGAAATGACTTGATCCCAGACCAGCAGGCTTTATGAAATGCTCAGCTGGATACAAGCACATTATTGCATAGTGAGGGACTAGACCTGAATGAACACATTACATCTTACTCCAGATGGAGATACGGTAAAGACATTGATACCATTTCTCTTCAGATGAATATTCTGGGCCCAGACGTAAGCACCTTGTAAGCAGGAAGAACAAATTTGTGCTGAAATAATGGGTGTAAAATACCTTTCTCTACTATTGTCAAAACAAAGAGGAATGGCGGGAGGAAGAGAATGTTGAACATCTATTATGTGACAAGCACAGTTCTGCATATTTAAAACAAAATGAAATGAGTTATGTAAAAATGTTAGACTGGGATGATATATTCTGGTTCATAACCCCCCACTCCATTTTCTCCCAATTCCTTTTTACCTTCTATGTGCTTTTCCTAACATCAGCACAAATCTAAAGAACATGCCGATGTCTTTCTCATTGTCTAACTAAAGGCATAGTAATCTTCTGAAATAAGAATAATATGTAAAATAGTTTCATTGTGATATCATCTCTTAGCCACTTACATGAGTAATTTACAAGTTTATCTGAAATTTATCAGACCCACTGGTTAACTTTAATAGCAATTAGTCAATGTCCTCATGGAGGAAAAAAAATGCCTCTTCCTTTATCTCAAAGATGCAAAGATTCTGTATTGGCCTCGAGTATGAATATCTTAACCCACAAAACAGCTAGATGCTTACTTCCTGGCACACTTTTGTTGTTGTTTTTGTTGTTGTTACCAGGAATCAAGCCAAGGGGTGCTTAGCCACTGAGACACATCTTCAGCCCTTTGATTTTTTTTTTTTTTTTTTTTTTTTTTGAGACAGAGTTGCTGAGGCTGACTTTGAACTTGTGATCCTCCTACCTCAGCCTCCTGAGCTGCTAGGATGACTGACATGCTCCTGGCCTGACACACTTTTAAAGTAGAAATGGACGAAAACAATGTATCCTTTATGTATTTGTTTCTAAAATAAATCACTAGAATAAATCAAGACAAATTTAATATTTTTTTAAAAATCACTAACTGGGGAGTGGGGGAGATGCAGCTTAGTGACAGAGTGCTTACCTAGCATGTTCCAGCTCAGGCCCTGGGTTCAGGGCATTGCTAACAAGTAAGTACCTGTAAGTCTATTTACTTAGGAAGAGCAGTGACTATATTTGGTGATATTCTTAAATTCTCCAACCTGGGTCTAAGTTTTACATTCTCTCCTTTACTTTAAATAATAATGATGTCTCTGACAGGCCCCAAAGCTTTTTCCTGATTTTGCCCCCAGGTCTCACATTCCTATAATTAAAAATGAGAGAGGCTTAAGGATAACAACTCTTTTAGTAATCTGTTGCTGCTTCATCCATTCATTCATTTAGTTATTTTAACTCTCCCACCTCTGAATTGCCTGGGCACTTCTGAGTTTTGTTCTGTCTTATGGTTTTTGGTAATCCTAGGGATTAAACATAAGACTTTCTACATGCTAAGTAAAGCACTCCACCAGTGAGCTATATCCACAGCCTCTTCTTCTGGGTTTTAAAAATTCTGGTATCTCTTGAGTTCCAATAAGATGCTCACAATTGGGAGTGGGCTGGAAGGAAGGCTGAGCGCTGTCTCCCTTTGCCAGGACTCTCAGGACTCTTCTCTCCATCCATACCCATGTGGCCTCACCCAGTTAGTAACTGGACTTTTCAGAGTTGCTCAGAAATCCCAAGAGCCCAAGAAACAAAATCTGTCAAGCCTTCCCACAAGTTGGTCCAGGAACTGGCATATAATCACTTCTACTACCCTCTATTGGGTTAGAGTAGCAAATCCAACCCAAATCGAAATACAAAGAGGGTTATTCAAGGATATAAATACTCAATTATTGTTCAACAGAGCCATTCTTGAAGGCTAGCTACCACTACAACTGCACAAAGGAAAAGATCCCACCTGTATCTTGACAGGAACTTGTGAGTTTCTTTTACACTTAAGGAGGGACATCTATTAGCTCATGCTTCTTGAATCACATGTCGCAAGAAAGAAGAACTTAATAAAGGGAGGGTTCTTGATATGTCACTTTGTGTTTTCAAATATAGGAAAACTGCCTTTTTGCTTTGATGCTCAGGCATCATACTTCCCAACAAACCTTCACCACTGGTATTTCTAAACCTGAGGTCTCTAGATTCCCACAACTCCTGAATGGTTAGAAGGGATCATGAATTACCTGAAATTTTATCTGAAGTATCACATGTAGGTGCATGTGCGAATGTTCCTGGGGAGGGAATTCCTTGTTTTCCTCAGATTAGCATCTCCAGGAGAATTCAAACATGCATGCCATCTAAGGGTGCCTAGAACCCAATCAAAAGGTACCCTGGATTCTTACCTCCTGATGTAATTCTATGCTGTCTCAGAAGATGGGGGAGCAATATGTCCTCCATGTATTTGCCTCCTAAATAGAACAGTAAAATATTGAGAATATTACAGAAAACAATCACCACTGGTACTTGTGAATGCTTGAGAAAAGGAATTGGCTTGATGCCCTTACCCCCAAGAACCATCCAGATAAACACACTGAAATTACCTTAACAATTTTAGTAATTTTTTTTCCCACCAGTGCTGGAGGAATAGTTTAAAATGTAACTTAAAAGAACTTTGGATTTTTCCCCCTATGCTCTCTACCTCCTTTTCTCCCTTTCTTTTTCCCTATTCATCTTCTAAATTTTGCTAAGAAATAACATCCAAGGGTACAACTGCATCTCCATGGGCACATGCACTAAAATGCTAGAGTAATCTGAACTAGCCATATGCCCTTGAACGAGGGCAGGTGAGACTCTGCTGCTCATTTTACCTACTGGCAACTCTTGGGACATCCTGGTGAAGGAAGTCAGATCAGAAGAATAACTACCTCTCTGGGGCCAGAGGAAGAAGGAACATAAAAAGAAGTAGAGTACTAGATTAAAATTACTTGGATTAGATGAATATTCCAGGTTTAACTTTGTAATTTTTATATTGGCAGCCTGTTACGTCTAACAAAACAGACTTAGCCTTTCCATCCCTCATGTTCCTAGTATCCAGGAAACTCTTCTAAAAAAATAGGCTGTTATTTCTCAAGAGAATCCAGTTAAACATTTCAACTCAGTTCTCTCCCATATAAGCACTTTAAACTCTTTTCCAGTCCTTTTTCTCTATAGCCCACACCAGAATGGAGAATTACATAGTTTCTCACCACTCAGAATGTAAATTCTTCCAGTGCCCATAGATAAAACCTGGCACAAAGGAAAACAGTAATCAAATGCTATTTAAGAACTGTGGTGGGACTGGAGGGGGAGCAGGGGTGCATGCAGCTCAGTGCACTAAAGCCTAGCATGCAGAAGACTGGATTTCATCTCAGCACTGCAAAACAAAATAAGGGACCAAGCTTCCACGTGTGTGTGGCACAAGAAAGCTTAGTGTATTCTTTAGTCACTTGCAAAATGGGGAGAATTGCACCTGAGCTTGCAATCCAGTTCAAGCTCAAATTCTGTGCAGAACAGCACTGAGGAAACATCTGGCACAGGAAATACCCAGTACAAGTCATATGTTCTCATTTATGTCCAATCTGTAAAATGTTTGAAAAGTGCCACAGCAATCAGCACTTCAGATTGCAGGGGCTGATCTATTCACAACCCTGTAACTCAGTTTCTTCCGGTAGGAGTGTGATAGTGATGCAAAGCATGTGACACAAAAATCATCCATGATTCTCCCAAAGTTGAGGAACCTCACATGTCATTAGATGCTAAAGTTCACTGAAAGTCACAATACAAATTTAATTTTGTTTAGTTCCCATGACTGCTTCAAAGTATTAACCCAAACACACCACTTCCCATTGTATAAAAATGCAAGAGTCAAAAGCAAGTTGTGCTGAGGGAGAGCATAAAATTCTTGGTAGAATATAGACTGTATATCTATATCCAAAAAGCCTCTTTAGTCAGGTTTCTGTAACAACTAGAAAACCAAAACTATTTGGAAATGACCTCTGGTTAAAGTGCTCTACTGGAATCAAAACCATTTGCAATGTTAACAATTACTTTTCATAGATCAAGATCATTTAAAATGTATACAGTAGGCTAATTCCATGAGGCTTTTTCCCCCCTAGCAAGAACAATTACATCAAACTTGCATATTCTAATGTTCATTTTTAGAACTCCATGAAAGCATTATGGTCTACTATTGTAAGAAAATGAGAAATTAACCGCGTCATGTATTTGTAATTGTATTAATACTTAACATTGATCTTAACAATTGATTTCTGTTAAGACTATGTGACAGAGGCACTGCTAGAGTTAGAAAGCAGATTTTATTTTTTAAAAGATTGAAAAATACATCTGGGACAAAATTTTCAATAAATTTCCAAGAAATGGAGTAAACTGTTTTGGGACCCATTCAGAACAAGGTAAATTGAAATTGCAAAGGGGATTTTGGACAATGCTATAGGGCAAAAGACCCTGAATAAATTTTAAACAATACTTCACATACCCCCAACTGTTCAAGTGGCAGAGAAAATAAATTACCATAAATTATATGCCAAGGCAACTTAAAAACAAAACGAAACCACATGAGGCTAAGATTTCCTTAGCTTTTCCAGGAAGTGTGTAACACTGTGCTTCTAGCCTGCAGGCTGGGGCGGATTCAGGACCTGTCAAACGTCAGGATAGTTGCAGTAATATACCGCTGAGCTGGCATCGGACACCACGGAAGAAATGGCCCCGTGGCTGTCTGGGAGATTCATACTGGAGTCATGTCCCTGGTAGGGAAGACCCATTTCGGGTTTGCACACAAAGTGCAGATATTGTTCAAATTCCGTGCGGTCCACCTCCCCGAGGAGCTCGGCGGGCTGGCTGGGGTCCGTGCCATCCCGGCAGGGCAGCGCCTCGGGAGGGGGCGAAGGCTGCCCGGGACCCGGCGGGGGATGCTGCTGCTGCTGTGGCTGATGCTGCTGCGGTGGCTGCATGTGGAAACCGCGCGCGCCTCCCGCCGCGGGTGAGCCCATCGCGCCGTAGTACATATGCAGGGCGCTGGGGGGCGCCAGGAGGCCTGGCATTGCGGGGCCAGAGGGCTCAGGACCCAGCCGGGGGTGCAGGGGGCCAGCGGGCGGCTCTGGAGGCACAGCGTAGTCCGAGACCTGCGCGTAGCTGTAGGTGCCGGCAGCGGGGCAGTCCCCTGGCAGAGGTGCTGCGAAGAAGGCCGGGTCCGGCTCCACGCCATCCAGCGGGGACGTGTCGGGGGTGGGCAGCGGGTAGCCGTCGAGCGGGGGCGCACCCAGGCCTTGGCAGTCACGGTAGTGGCCACCCATGTGCGGGGGCAGCAGCGGCGGGCCTGCGGGGAAGCCCTGCTCTGGGAAGGGCAGGCCCAGGCCGTCCATGGCCACGCGGCCGCCCTCGGGACCCAGAGCCGCAGCCTGTGGCTCGGCGAGGCCGTGCAGAAAGCCTCCCTCCACCCGCTTCAGCCGCTTCACCTGCTTGCGCCGCCGAGGCCGGTACTTGTAGTTGGGATGGTCTTGCATGTGCTGCACGCGCAGTCGCTCGGCCTCCTCCACGAAGGGCCTTTTCTCCGCCAGTGTCAGCGCCTTCCATGACTTGCCTGCATGGGCATGGGAAGGTGGACAAGGGAGCAGGACTTAATTGTGCTCCAGCCCCTGGCCCTACCTGGCCCTTCCTCTCCCACCCCAATCTTGAATTGTAAAACCAGAGGAGAAACCATATCATGTTAAAGAGTAAAGTTTTGGAACCCTAAGTCCCAGCACTTGGGAGAAAGCACGTCCTCTAAAGGTACTCCTCACTTTCTTTAGGCTTCTGGAAGAGGCTTCTCCTCTCACCCATCTCCTTGTCGTTCGAAACACTGAACTTCCTGGGCTGGGAAGGGGTTGGTTACTGGCACGACTAACCCAACTAGAGGCAGGGGTGCCCTATCACAGCTCAGAGGCACCGGGAAGCCACCTCCCCAGAACCATTGCACTCGCGCCCTGGCCACCCGGGTAATGCGAGGGCGGACCAACAAGACCGAAAGTCCCTTTGGAAGGAAGGGCAGCTGGAAGCGGTAAATGAACAGTGACCCCAGGGATGGACGAGGCTACAACACACACCTGGTCTCGGAAGCAAAGCAAAAACAAGTCTAACTGTCTTTGGGCTCAAGGAAGTGGCTCGGCGATACGAATCTGAGAGTCTGGTAGCCTGGGTCCCGGGCTCGGACTCACCTAGCATCTTGCTCAGCTCAGCATTGTGAAGGTCCGGGTTCTGTTGCGCCAGCCGCTTTCGCTCGTCCTTAGCCCACACCATGAAGGCGTTCATCGGCCGCCGGATGCGAGACTCGCCTTTGGCGCGGCCCGCTGCCCCAGCCGGCGCTCCGCTGCTGGAAGCCGCCTCACCCTTCACCTTCATGTCCCCGAGGGGGCTCAGCGACTCGGCCCAGGGGCAAGGGCCCAGCCCAGCCATCACCGCTGGCAGCGCGTTCCGGGGCTGGCTCTGGTCGTCACTGGCGTATCCCGCATCCGGGCTGCTCATGGCGCTCCAGCCCTGCCCCGCGCCCCGCTACCCTCCGCAGGACAGGCCACCTCCCCCAACCCGGGCTTGGGGGAACGGGGTGGAGAGCGAGGCAGGAGATACGTAGAGGGCTGCGAGAGTCTCCGGGCCCCAAGCCGCCACCTGCGTCCCTGGCCAGTCCCAGCCCACTGGCTAGTCTATGTCCCGGGGCGGCCCAGTGACACTGCGAGCACCCCCAGGCCGCGGGCCCTTTTCTACACAGATGTGGCCAATAGAACGGCGGGGGCGGGCGGTGTCCGCGTCGTTAGGCCCACGCCCAGCCTATGGTCCGAGTCCCCTGTCCCAGTTAACCCCATGCCCGCCCTTTTCCCCTCCCCCGACCCCGCGCGGCGGGCTACACCTGCTCCCGGGAAGACTGGCTGGAGCCGGGCTCTGGCGCCACGTCCTGTCCGACCCGGGAAGGAGAACAACTGAAGAACTTTCTGGGGGCGCTGACTACCGCAAGACAGAGGTACCTGCCCAAGATAGTTCACGTTAGCAGCTAAGCTTCGGTTCTATTCTCTTTCAAATCACATCTTATTATAGGAGTCAAGAATATTTCAGTGCTGGATGAATTTGCTTCCTTCCAAGGGACTGCACGGGTGTCTTCTTCAAATTTATTTTCTCTAAGACGGAAGATAGTGTTGAAAATAAATGAATGCAATATCTCCCCAGGGGCCTACCTTACTTGCATTATATTCAAAATATGTTCAAGGTAAATTCTAATTTTTAAAAACAAGATTTAAATAAGGAATGACGTTCATTCTCGGAGAGTCCATCACCCTGAAGAATTTAACGGTTTTATTCATGATTTTAAAAACCCTTGAAAATTTGTACATTAAAATGTGTAAGATACATATAACAAAACTCTTTCTCATGTGTTTCCTAAGTTTTGATTTCTAAAATGTAAAGACTTGCACAGAGCTCTAGGTTTGATTCCCTGAACCACAACAAAATTAAAGATAAAATATAAAGATAGCAATATTTGTCTTAAATGCCCAAATTTATTAAGAGAAAGAGAGCAATACTTTGAGCAGCAAAACAGCTTTCATCTCTTAGTATCTAAAGTGGCTACCCTGGTAGATAATCAGGGCATTTCTACACATCTCTATAGACTGGAAAGAAAATGTGAATGATTTTTAAACTTCTGTTTAGACCTGAAAAAGGTTTTCTATGGGATATTTAAACAAACCCTTAATCAGCAATTATATACAACACAGAATTCCACTCAGTATTCTTATTGCACTCCAAACCTTAGCGAACTAGTATCTTTCAACCAACCATATGAGTTGATGGGAATCTGAGGTGCAGAGAGGTCTTTCAGGAACGGGCCTGGATGGTGAAATTTGCAACCAGTAGTTGACCTTCAGACCAGGAGCCAAGATACCCTCTCCCACCTCCTCCCACCCCAGCCTGTAATGTTTGTGTATTTGTGTTGTTTTCGAATGTAACCAACACAGCCACGGCCACTACTGCATACGTTTGATAAAAAGAAAAATCAATACATCAATCTCCAGAATAGATTTATGTAGTTTGCTATGAAGGGGTGATAAAAACCGCAGCACATATATCCGGGATCTAAGCGGTAAAAATGCTATAGCTTTCTGCGTGATATTTCGGTGACAGTCATATATCATGTCTGGCTCATTACAGGCGTCCATAAAAATACTTTGCTAACTCCTGGCCTTCAGTTTCTCTGTCATCGTTTTTTCTCCAAAGAACTGTTTTTAACCAACTTTTCTTTTAACAAGGATTTGTGGAGCTTCCTTGGCTCTCCCTTCCTTTAGCACCCAGTCTTCCTACTGGGACTGTAAGAGTATAGTTCTAGTTTACAAATAACTACAGTTAAAACAAGAAAAAATATTACATTTGCTTAAAGAAATCATGGAGGAATGTTTTCAATTGATAGTTTAAAGCAGTTTATCTTAAATGTGGTGAGTTTTCCTTTAAAGTTTTATGTCTTCTGAAAAAAAAATCAGCCTGAAAATAAAGCAAAAATGCATTGAAAGTGGTAATATAAATAAGGAAACTATAGGAGTAGAGACAGCAATATTGGCTGGGCTGCGTGGCCCAGGCCTATATTCCTAGCTACTCAGGAAGCTGAGAAAGGAGGATGGCAAATTTGAGCTCTGGTCACCAACTTAGGGAGACTCTGACTCAAAACAAAGGAAGATCTGGAGGTGTAGTTCACTGGTGAAGCATCCCTGGGTTTGATCCCCAGTACCATAAATTTTTTTTAAAAACATTCTTTTTAGAGGGACAGCAATATTACCCATTAATCCCCTAGCACTTTGCTCCTTGTTTTTTTTAAAAGACATTGTCTAACTCTTCTAGACTGTAATAAATGTTTTCAAAGATCTCAAAGCAGAATTTTCTTAGTGCAAAATCTTTCATGAACTAAGAGTTTTTTTAGAGTGGAAACTGAAAAACTATACAAAATCAATGCCTGTGGCAGAATCCATTTTCTCTAGATTAATGTATTGGACTGATTTCTTCAAAGATATGATGGAGTACAGAAAATAGAATCCAGGTGTGATTTCAGAAAAAGTACAAAAACAATTTAATCCTTGTTCACCCTCCTCTTCTTAAGGTTGGGAAACTGATGGATGAAGAAAACCTAAGGGTTTCACATCGGTTTTTGTACCGGTTCCTGAAGACTAACCACTGATTTTTGTCAGATAAGGTTACTCGGAAATAAAGTGAGAGAACACATCCCTAAGATGGAGTTGGAGCTTCAGATTTTGGCACTTCTTTCTTTACTTCTTAAAACACCCTCCTTGGGAGTCATAACGTAGCAGTTTACTTAAATGTACCTAAAAAAGAATTGTGGTGCCTTTGCAAGATCAGTCACCTTTTGCATACAAGTTACCTAGGTTTGATTTCTTTTAATCATTCTCTTGGCAGATTTTGGGGGGTTTGCGGGGGAGTACCGGCGACCGCAGCGCAGAAAACTGGTGCGCGTAGTGTGTGGACTTGAATTTCAATCTCTTTACTAAAGGCAGTGTTGGAAGGCCAGCTCTCGACGTTATCGGAGCCAGCCACAAATGCCACATGTAAAGAAGCAAACATCCGGAGTGGCTTCCTGCAAGCCTTGCTTTTCTCAACACGAGATATGTACTGGGGAGTAGGGGCGGGGGTGCGGGTAAGAGCCGTGTACACCAGCTCGGTAGCCGGCGGTGGGCTCCTGGTTACTGATTGCGCTTATACTCCCTGGCTTCCCAGGCCGTACCCAAGGCTCCAAAGGCTGGGCGAGGAAGAGACTAATGTAGCAAGAAGCTGTGCCTGTTACCACTTGGGGCCTTTGGCCAGTGGGCGCAGAAATTAATTCGGGTAGGTGACAAACTGTGGCTCAGACCTGAAATCAGAGCCAAGCTTTTCCGTGGGCCTCTAAGTGAATAGGCAAAGGCTGGGTGATTTCCGGCAGTCTTTTGTGTTTTCGATGCTCGGGAAGCGGGAGCCGGACAAAGGACACTCAAGTCAATCGGGGAAGGTTCCGCGAGCACCCAGGCAGATCTAAAGAGCAAGTTCGTAGGGGCAGAGAGTAGAGTGCGCGCAGCAAATCTAGGAACAACTCAGGTGCGGTCCTCCGACGACTAGACAATAGTATCCCTAGAGAGAAAAACAATAAGGGCTTTGCATTTATAAATCGTTAGGGTCGGCTGTCTCCCCCGGAACGGAGAGGGAGGTGGTCTTCGGCGGCGGAGCACCGTCCAGGGCTCTGCACCTCCCAGGTAGGGCCCTGCAGCCCGACGACGCCGACTGGCACCTTGTGTCCCGGCGCCCACCGGGCGGCGCCGCCTCTCCCCCTTGCTACCTTTCGCGTCTCCTCCCTGTCACTGAGCCAGTTATGCCGTGGGTCCGGGATGGAGGTCGAAGGTCGCGGGCTGGAGGGAACTAGTGAGGAGGAAGGAGTGGCCGGGACGATAGCGGTCACCCGCTCAGCCGAGGCCGGCGCCGAGCGCCCCCGGGTCCGAGATGTTCGCCCCAGACCTTGCAACCTCCGCTACACCGGCCTCGCCTTCTCAAAAGCGAGACTGCGAGAGTGACTCTGGGGACTTTAGTTTTCCGCAACAAGAATGCGTTCATTTTACTTTCACGCCCTCTCCCATTCCTCCGCCTGCGTCCCTTCCCAGTGCAGAGTACCCCCAACCCCCTCGCGGCGGTCTAGGAACCCCGCCCTGGTAGCCGGCGACTCCTCGACGGTATCCTCGTTCCCTCTTGGCCCCGCCTGGGGTTTGCACCGGCGAAGCAGGAAATGCGCTGTTCCCGGTCCACTTTCCTGCTCAGAACTGGTCCGCGGGGGTATTTCTTATGATCCTCCACCCCCAACTATGGTCTCCCGGTTGATGTGTGGGCTCCTACCCTTTATGGCCTGGCCTCAGGTTACCGGGGGCGGGGGGAGGTGGCGTTGGGGTGAAAGAGAGAGCTCCTCTCCGAACCCAGAACAAGTTGCATACATACAGCCTCTCTGGTCCCTTTCATGTCTGCCTCCTACTTTAAAGAGAATTTCAAATACAACTTGGTTTCTATGCAAGGCTGAGGCTACGGCTGCGGATCGACTAGCCCTCTGATTCAACCACACCCTGGAAGAGACCAGGATTTCATGGAGAGAGGTATCTCCGAACTGACCAGTCTTATCAGTAGCAGGTTCCCTGCGAACAGTACACTTACATTCCCCACAAAGGAGAGCAGATGTGGCTCCTGCCTTGAAGGAATGTACATTACAGTGTCGTTAGGCTTCTTCCCTGATTTATTAACATCCAGCTGGGTGTTCTGGGTCTATACCCTGTAATGATTTGTTCCTGGCATGTGAAGGTGATGCTGACATCAGTAGGTCAAGTGCTTTGAGATTTTTTTTTCCTACTAGAGGTAATAGGTTGCCTTTCCACCCTGAAAACTCTGCCAGGTTTCCCTAGGAAACAGAGCTGCCCTGTGCCAGATGGTTGGTTAGGGCAAGGTGTGCATTCTGTGATCATGGAAGTGATCAAAGTTAAACAAGTCATAAGACAGGCCACTCCTGACAGCACTCATTACCTGCTCTTCTGTGCACTTTAGCCACAGCATATCAGATTTTGAAACAGTACCAGGGTAGCTGAGTTGACTTGCAAAGTTTCTAAATAGGAGGAAAAATACTAGGGATCCTTGCTGGATTCCATTGGTGTCAGTTCCAGTTGATCTTTGTTATCAAAATCTTCTTTTCTGTCCATTTGCTGGACCTTGCTAACAGCTTTGACTTTGTTTCATTTAATAGCAACACAGGGTCTTTGGATCATTTCATTTTTATGTCCCCAGAGCACAATTTATAGTTTCTAACAACTGCCTATGGTTAGATAGTATAATAGCTCTTTCCTTCTAGCTGGAGTCATTGGGTGCCCTCCCTTCTAGACAAGGCACTAAGAACCATCTCCTAGACCTCAGTAACAGCTCTGTTCTTATTGCAAGCATATATGTATGTAGGCCTGCGGTCAGATGACCTCAAGCCAATAATATCATCTCTCATCCTCTCCTTTGCCAGTTTGTTGTTGTTCTCACCCTCTCCTTTGTTCAGTATTTCAGCATCTGAAATCCACCCCCCCGCAAGGATTAACTCAAAGTCTGTTACTTTTCAGAACCTATTTGACTTGGAAGTACAGGCCAAGAATGTAATGGATATAATGCAAAAGCAACTCTCTCTAGGAGATTTTCCAAGACCAATTTTTTTTTTTTTTTTTTTTTTTTTTTTTTTACGGTGCTGGGGGTTGAACCCAGGGCCTCATGCTTGCAAGACCAGGCACTCTACCAACTGAGCTATATCCCCAGCCCCCAAGACTAATCTTTAATATTAATTTTCCACAATCATGAAATGCAGTACAGTTTGCAAAACAGTTTCTCTGACTCATTTGAGACTCTGAACAGTCCTGGAGGTGGGCTGGATACTCTCTTTCCTTTTTCTTTTCTTTTCTTTTTTTTTTTTTATGGTGGCAGTACTAGAAATTGCTACTGAGCTATACCCAAGCCCTTTTTTTATTTTAAGACAGGATCTCACTAAGTTGTCTGTACTGGAACTTGCGATCTGCCTGCTTCAGGATGAAAGGTGTGGGTCATTTCACTGGGCTAAAGCCTCATATTTTTGAGGAGACTGAGACTAAGAGGATCAATGACTCAAGGGTCACATGATCAGGTGCTTGTACCTGGTGTTAACAGCCTTTGCTGTTAACAGTAGTTGTGATCTTGTTTTGAATTTCTTCCCTTGCTGTGTTTCTAGCTAATTCGGGGATCCAGTGGAATTTGTGGGAACTAAATAAAGACAGCAGATAGGTAGAGACTGATCAAGGATCCTTGGCATAGAAACTTTTAATGTTGTCCCTAACTGGGTCATGATAATTTTTTAAACCAGAGCACTATAAAAAGAAAAGCATTTTCATTCATAGTATTTATAATTAGGGTTTTTTTTTTTTATGGTACTGGGGATTGATTAAATCCAGGCACACTTTCGCACTGGGCTGCATCCCTTGCTCCTTTTATTTTCCAAATTTTGAGACAGTGTCTTACTAAATTGCTTAGGACCTTAAGCTTGAGATCTTCTGCCTCAGCTCTGGGATTACAGGAGTGAGCTACCATGCCCAGGTATAATTAGATCTTTTAAGATCACATAATCTAAGCTTTAGATGACATCTCATTTATTCTATTTCATAAAAACCTTCTCATTCATCTGAATAAAATGAAAATAATTCAGTTAAATTGAGATAAAGCTCTAATTTAAGGAAGTTGAAGTCTTCAAAGATTTGTCCTTGCACATCATACTCTTTCAGACTGTAAAAGACTTAATTATCCTGAATTGTGGAGGCCTCATTCATCACCCGCTTATGCTGATGGCTGCCTTGACACACATTATGAACCCAGTCTCAAAAATATGAAACATCGGACAGGATGACACACACCTGTAATCCCAGTGACTCTGGAGGCTGAGACAGGAGGATCTTATGACCTTGACAATTTACAAAACCCTGTATCAAAATTGAAAGGATTGGGAGTCTAACTCAGTGGTAAAGCACCCTGGGTTCAGTACCAAAAAAGAAAAAGAAAAAATCAAAATTTAAGCAGCTCGATAAAGTAGATTCCATCTGTTCTTACTGTTGTTTGGAATAGAAATGAATGACAGGTATTATCAATTCTCTTTTACAAAATAGGAAATCAATCCACAGAGAAATTGGGTAATTTGTTTAATAGTTCCAAATTGTCCAGTGACAAGAGAATAATCTATTCATTTAATCAAAAAATAATTAACTGTAAGTGCAAGACGTAGCACTGCATAGCATATTGATAATGAGCTTACAGTCTTGGGAGTTTAAGTGTGTAGGTTTGAATTACAGTCACAGCTTACAAGTGGTGTCTTTGGACATGTTATTAAATCTCTTTATACCTCATTGGTAAATTGGAGGATAAGAATAGGAATGACCTAAGAGCGTTTCATGAGGGTGAAATGAGTTAACTATTCATAAATATAGGGCCAGGCACATAGTAAATGCTACATAAATATTTGATAAATAAAATTTAAGTTAATGCATGTTAGCATATGAAAACATGCTGGGAGAAGTAAAAAAAAAAGTTACCATAGTATTGAGAGTAAGTGCATTTTAACAACTAAACAAATGATTTCATAATATGTTAAGGTCTATGGTAGTAACAATTAACATTGTTGTACTTTAATCACAATTGTTTGTTACACTTACACGTCGTGTAGGGAGGTTTCTGTAAACTATTGTGTATTTTCTGATTACATCTGAATGTGACCATTTTTACTCTGATAGTTTAAAAAATTCGTTTAGTGCATGTTAACCTTCTGAAATCCTAAGACTGAAAGGGACAAAAATACATAGAATTGTAAAACATTTGGCATTCTATTAGAAAATTTGGGGAATACTAAGACACACCTTTCAAATCAGCTTACTTGATTAGGCTAAATTCTTTTCCTAAAGATATGTAAGCAAAATTAATTTCAATAACTGCTCAGTGAATACATATTTCAAAGGAATAAGTATATATATCCTAACATACCTTTCTGTGTTACATAGTAGAAAGTTCCTAAATTCTAGTCTTGAGTGTTCAGTAACTTGCTACCGGGAAAACTGCAAGTCACTTAAACTGCCTTATACTTAATTTTCTCATAAAAAGTGTTTGTGGGGAGGAGTATCTGATCTCTTCTTGACTTTTTCAGAAATGAACAAATAATTGCAACATTTTTGAAAAGTAAAAGTACTGAATAAAATGGTGCTACTGTGTGTGTATGTGACTTTATGTGGCTGTGGGTGTCTGGCAATATATGAATTTAGTGAAGATTCTTTGTATAGAAAAATAGCAAATGGATGAAATGGAAGTCAGGGATTATAATGAAGATTTACGACTTTGGGTTATAATAGAATTTTATTGTATATAAAGGAGAAGCTCCTTGTTATTCTTTTACTGGGAATTGAATTGAACTCAGGGGAGGAGGGTCTTTACCTCTGAGCTACACTCCCAGCCCTTTTTATTTTTTGATTTGGAGACAGTCTGGCTAAGTGACCCTGACCACCTAAAACTTGGGAATGAAGTTCCTGCCTCAGCCTCCCAGGTTACTAGGACTACACACGTGCATCACAGTGCCTGACCACAGTTATTCTTTTAAAATAACTTATTTTAAAATAATTTAAAACTGCAGAGAAGTTGCAAGCACAGTACAAAGAACTGTGTCACCTTCACAGAGATTCTCCAGTTAGTTAGCATTTTATTTTTGACCCCTCTCTCCTTAAATAGATAACACTTCCCCATGTGTGTTCCATCTTGCTTTCCCTTTCTGAATATACATAAATGTAAAGAACAATATAAGTGTACAGTACATTAGTACATAATACATATGCTGTCATATAACATTAGCATATATACAGATTATAGATCATACACAGATATATAGATGTATATAATATATGCTATATATGCACACAATATATTATTGTTATTTTATATATTGTTATATATTATATATAAAAACATGATATATAAGATCATATAATTTTATATAAAATATTTTGTCATTGAATATATACACAATGTATTCTTATACATTAAGTTGTATGTATGTTATCAGTCATTTTCTGAATTATTTGACAGCAAGCTATAGTGTGATGTCTCATCACTCACTTGACATACTCCAATGTGTGTTCACTGAAAATTAGGACACTCTCCCAATAGCCACCAAACAACCATACAAATCAGGAAAGGAAGCATTACCACCTTACATCACTACCCTCTTAGCCATATATCAAATCTTGCAAACTGCTCTGAGAGTCTCTTTTCTCTTTCTGGTCCAATTCCCTGTCCAGGATCACATGTTACATTTTGCTATCAAAGCTCTTCAATCAATCCTCAATCTTCTCTCTTACAACTTACATAGCTTTGAAGTGTGCAGGCCTTTTATTCCAAGGTTGTCACACACAAGGTCAGGCTGCTGTAGCTCACACAGTCTTTGCAGGAGACCAGGTGTGCTCCTACCAGGGAACCTCAAGGGAGATAGGAAGTCAGCATCTCATTATCACTAGTGATGTCAATTTTGATACCTGGTCAGTTGGTGTCCGGTGTCTCCACCTATAAGTTACCACTTTCCCCTTAATAATTGAGAAATATTTTTTAGGGGAACTCTGCCATTATACGAATAATCCTGCTCATCATCAAACCTCCACTCACCTGCCTTGGCATACACTGGAGGGAGGACAAAGAGTGACAAGTGCTAACTTTCTATTCCTATCATTCCTTCTGTATTTATGTATTCTATTTACTCTATGGCAGTTTCCACTTCTTTTATTTGTTGTTTGTTTGTTTGTATCAATATACACTTATGGGTTCCTTCTCTATTCAATGGCTCGTCTTCCTTAACTGATATGAGTTTGCAGATTTGGCCACCAGTTCCCCGTCAAATTGGCTCCTATATCCTTTTGATATGCCTCCCATGCACTTTGACATAACAAGATATTTTGGGCTCATCTTGCACTCTCTCTGCTTCTGCCCTGTATCCAGCCATTTTTCCAAGGAGGCAGGAACATCTTTCAGTGGAGGATGGCATTTAGAAGCAAAGGTCTGGGCTCTCCCAGATACTGGGATATCACTGCTCCTAGCATCTGCAGCAGCCAGAACTGGGAAATACATGTACACTGTGTGTAATGGAGTCCCCTTATCCCTGGTTTCACTTTCCAGTTTCAGTTACCCAAGATCGGTCACAGTCTGGATGTATTAAATGGAAATTTCTAGAAGTAAACCATTTATACATTTTGAATTTTGTCATATGTTGTTATATTTGCTTTATTTTACTTTTAGTTGTGATTGTTAAAGTCTCTTACTATGCCTCCTAATTTACAAATTAAGCTTTATCATAGATATGTATGTATAGAATACATCATTCAGAGTTCAGTACTGGCCTTGGTTTCAGGTGTTCACTGGGGTCTTATAATGTATGCCTATAGATAAGGGGGGGGCTGTAATATATGTATTCAAGTCCACATACACACTTGTCTGTTCACTTTTTATTTTTACTTACAACCATTTCTACATACACATGTGTATACACACATATATATGTCGAGCTAACTGACAATACTTCCAATTGCAATCCAAAACCTTACAGCACTTTCTAGCCTGTCACCTTTTCATACTTGTAAATCCATTTTCCACAGTGAGAAACATGGTTCCTATTTCCCCCAATATATATGTGTATTTTCTCTGTAATGAATCTCCCAACAACTCCATCTGCCTACTCTCACCCCATTTTCTTGGCTTCTAGGTACGTCAGCACCTCTGTGAAGACCCATCTGTGCCTTGCTTCCTCCATGTCCCTAAGCAAAGGAAAGAAAGACTTATTGGTTTAAATTTTTTTTTAATTTTTTTTAGTACCAAGGAATACACCGTGGGGTGCTTAATCACTGAGCAACATCCCCAACCTATTTTGTTTTCAATTTTAAGACAGGGTCTGGTTAAGTTGTTAAGGGTCTCACTAAGTTGGCAAAGTTGGCTTCAAATTTGTTATCCTCCTGCCTCAGGCCAAGGTGTGGAGTCACTGGGATTGCAGGTGTTTGCCACCACAGCTGGCTTAAAAAATTTTTAACATATCAAAAGTGACCGTAAACTATAATCAAAAGTTTTCTTCTTCCTTGCTGTTTCTACCTGCCAGCACATCTCTTAAGAATAATTTTAAAGCAAACTTACAAGACATTTATTTGGGGTATTATTATTATTATTATTTTCAGAAAGGGTCACTCATAGTTTTGAAACTGTAACACTGTGCCATTAAGAACTAAAATATATTCCTTAGACTTTCAGTCGTGGCTAAAGCAAAACTCGAGATTGGCTTGACCTCACAGAATGACTTTTACTCAAAACTCTAAGGGGGCTGAGTTGTGGCTCAGTAGTAGAGAGCTTGCCTAGCACGTGTGAGGCACTGGGTTTGATCCTCAGCACCACATAAAAATCAATAAACAAAATAAAGGTGTCTGTCTACAACTAAATTAAAAAAAAAACTATAAGGAAGAAAGAGGAATAAGTGTTAAAAGAGATTTTCCAGATGTGTCTATAAATTGGGGGAGAGCAGCTTCAGAAAATACTTAGTAAATTATTCACCTCTCCCCATTGTCAGCCACCCCCTGCACACACATCACTCTCTGTGATCTTAAATGAAGAAAATAATGTGTAAAAAGCCAGATTTCGTGACTTGCCCCGAGTGCAGAGGTTGGCCAATCTAATTTATACTGCTTCCATGCATGACTGAATTCCCATGAGTCATTGAGGTCTTTACTGTGAAAGAGAAAGTTCAATGCAAAGACAATAAAATGAAGACCAACGACTGTGCTCCAAAACAGGCTCTATTTCTATTTGAAATCTGCATCCGCCACGAGGTACTTTCTCTCAGCAAGCAGAGCTCCAGAGCTGTGCTTAGGCTGCCCCAGAAAACCTGACAGCGAGATGGTAGAGGCCTAGCTGCTCTGGACTACCCAGGGCATGGACATGGGCTCTTCTTTCTTTGACAAATCTCTTTCCCCTTCCCAGACCTAAAAGAGGAATATCCAATTGGGTGACGTTGGCAGAAAAACCGACGAGAAAACATCCCAGGAGGGGCAGCCTCTGGTGAAGCAAAGACTCTAAGCATGAAGGATTTAATAATGTTAATCATATATGACATTGGGGCTACAGCTCAGTGGTGGAGTGCTTCTCTAGCATGCACAAAGTCCTGAGTTCAATCCCCAGTATCCCCCAAATTTTAATCATATATGCATGTATTAACTGGCTTGGTCATTGTATGTAGTGAAACTTATAACATGTATCTAATATATCAACTCAGTTTTAAGGTGGTTGCTCAAGTTGAAGCTTTAATTCTTGAGCACTTCAAATCTTCCTTAAATTGGAGAACTTGTGTAAATCTGATTTTCCAGTGCTTATTTTATTCTATTTAATGAATGAATCTGATTTTGCCAGTGCTTATTTTATTCTATTTAATGAATGAAGTATAAACTGCCTATTTCTAAAGATGATTTAGGTAAATATTTTTTTAATATTTTAACGAAGGATTTTATTTGGCTACTTTGTGTCCATGGGTGGAGGGGGTGGGTCCTGGGGATGGAACCAGGGCCTCATTGCATGCTTGGCAAATGTTCTACCTCTGAGCTACACCCCGGTGGAATTTAGGTACATTTTAATAGAGGTGGGCCCTTACACTGTTCAATACAGATTTGCAACATTACAATCAACAATTCCAGCTTAATCCTATGTAGGTATCCTATCCACATGGTGGCCTTGGACCACATGAACTGGTTCTTTCATTCTACTCTCATGTTCTAGGACTGTCCGTCTCCATTACAACTGGCTTGTGGGGTTCATAGAACTTGTCAGGCTTTTTCATCCTCAAAACCTGTACCTCTTCACTCTGCATGGAACCAAGGTCCCAGTATTTTCCTATGGCTAGTTTTCTTCACCTATTCTGAGACCATCTTACCTATAATAGTCCATTTCCATCCTCTTCCACAAATTGGAGACACTCTGCTTTCTCACCTGCTTTATAAATTTTTAAAGTACATATTACTCTTATTCCTCAGCAGGTATCATACTTCGTATTTATTTGTTATCTGTTCCCAGCCATTAATACTAGTTCCATGAGATATTATCTACATTGTTTATGACTGTGCCTACTCTGTGCCCAGTATAGGTGACTGCTCATCCTAGGAACTCTGTGTAATTTGTTGGGTGAATAATGGATCACTGAGACTGAGCCCAGTTAAAGAATTTCTCTGTGCTCTCAGTTGACCCAAAGCTGGGGAAATTTTGATTACACATTTTCATGTCTTGTCTTTTTCTTGAAAACACTCATCCCCTTTGTGCCTTTACTGCTTTTTCTGCAGCCTCATTATGTCACTTTAAGAAAAGGAATGTCCCTAAAGGGATACCCCCACGGGCATGTATTTCATTAACAGAGTATTATCTCAGGGAGAAACTAAGGACTTCCCAAAGACAGGTGATGCTTATAAGAGCCTCTAAATAATTTTGACTGATTACGTATCTTAATCCAGTTGCCAGTTAATTGTGTTTGTTTGTGATTAAGAATATGATTTTCACCTCCCCCCCCCCCCCACACACACACAATCTCGCTGTGTTTGGAGAAAGCCAATCTCCCTGCCCACTTCATATCTGCAGCGCACTCTTTGAAGGTGTTTGCTGAGGGGATGAGACCCTAGCTATCACCTGGAGCCAGGAGTTGGGAAGAAGGAATCCCTGTCAAGCCACCTGCAGGCTGAGTAAGAAAGATTCCTACGCCCATGGCAAACAAGATCTGAGGACAGGCGCTCCTTCCCCACCCCTTGCCCTGTCCCAGGTCACTATTTCTAGGGACAAAATGACTCAGTTATTGAAATGCCGATCACAGTGAAATGTTCTTTGAAGCTGGGCTTCTCAGAGACCATCTGTGGATCAGGTTTTCCCTTCATTTTCCATCTATCACACAGTAATACTTTTAAAACACAGCAAAAATAAATCGCTACTAAAGAAAAACAAAGACATACACAATACAAGCTCACATTTTGTACTGCAAGTTCCCCCAGGCATCAAATTACTCTCAAATGCTCTCAAAGTTCCCTTGTGCTTGCTTGCGGTTTCTGTCCTCCTGCAGGTGAGATAAAGACCATTTGAGGTCCTCTCACTGAAAGACCAAGAGTCTTAAATCAGCAGCCCTCTTTTATTTTTGTAATTTTGTTATAAATCATTTTAAAAAGGAAAATAAAAATAGATACCAAACTGATAAAAATGTCTATCACTCATAAGCATCAAATGAACAATAATGTCATTTATTCACGATGTTAACTGTTGCGCAACTAGGTGATCTGCCTGCACGCTTAGGTGGACTGAGCCTCTGGGAGTGGCGATGTGCATGCATTCAGCCTCTCTGCAAGGGGAGTTTAGGTGGGCTGAGAAGCAAGCTCTAGGTAAAGAGGAGAGGGGGGATCAGAGCTTCAGATTAACTTAACCTTCCAATGACCCGTTCTCAGCCACAGATTTGAATTCTTTATTCCACTGCCAAATATGTAAACCATATTTTACTAACCATAGCTACTCCTACACACTGACCATTTCTCTTTCTGAAGGAAAGTTTCTAATACTGAGTCAGTTTGGGGAATCTGGTAGCAGAAGCTAAAAGAAAGGGTAGAGTCTTTACCCACAGTGTTCACAGCTGTGACAGCACATTCTTTACAGTCTGGGGGTTGGGGGTGGGCTTGCCCTATGCTTCCAACGTTCTGCTTATTGTTCTAATGGGATCCAGCTTTTTGACTAAACTCTCTTTCCCTAGAAATTTCAAGGCATGGCTTCTACCCCATCTTCCAAATGATTGTAACTTCTAACTTTTTAAGTACATTTGGGATCCTGGCTATGGAGAAGTCCTAGGTTCCCATCTTCTTTTTGTTCTCACCACACCCAAAGAGCTATAGTTGCAAGTTTTCACACACAGAAAACTATGATACATAAAATACAGATTTTTATGTACCACTATTACCATACTAAGGGCTTCATTCAGACAGAGGGTTTTAAATGATCTTACATAGCATTGTATTTTCTAAGCAGACACAAACCATTTATCTGTAATTCCTTTTATTTTAAATTGCAACTAGCTATAGTCTCAAAGAAGCTTAAACCAGGTAGCCATATTCCCTCCACTTTAGATTTCTTTGTAAGTACCTTTCATGAATTCAGATGATCTGTAAATTTTATTATTTATCTGTACATTTTCTCTCAGCCAGATATCCATAAGCATCCTTAAGTTAGAGTGAGAAATTTCTCTGATGAGGAAGTGTAAAATTGTGATACTACCAAAATTGCTACAGCTTGTTTGGAGGAATACACAAAGAAGATAGTGGTTTCTTTTGAAGATTTATTTTCAGATATAATGGACTTGGCAAAATGCATTTTAAATGGTATATTGTTTTGTGAAAAAAATTGTTATAATAGTTGGTATAGCTTTGTAAAGAACACAAATTTGGAGAAATTATTTATTGTTTTAAAAAATATAATACTATTTATACAATACTTGCAGAGTATTTTTGCATATGTACTTGATTTACCATAAAAATAATCCTAACAGTTAGATATTCCTATTTCTTCCTTTTTTTTTTTTTTTTTTTTTTTTTTGGCAAGAGAAAAGAGGAAAGGGAGTTCAGAGAGATGAAATGACTCACCCACAGTCACAAACAATCAAACAATAAGGATTTACTAGTTTCATTCCACAGTTTGTGCTCTCTCGGTGTTCCACACTAGTAATGTGGTTTTACACTTGTAAAAGTGGCTCCTGTGAGCTACTGTGAGCTACTGTGAGCTACTGAATTGCTTCTCTGCTGCTTGAATGACTGCTGTTCATTGCTATGGGTGCCCTGGCCAGGGTTGAAGACATACCCCAACAAGCCTCCTATGAAATATTTTTGCAATAATATTTCTGTGACCATAGACTAAGAGTCAATTACAAATATGGTAATACAGAATGTCCTAAATTTAGCTTATAGACTCTGAGGGGAGCATGTTTTAAATAGTTTTCCAATCTCCTCCCAGCAGAAGTTCTCTCAGTGGATCTACTGAGGGTCCTGGGAATTTGTATCACAAGCACCCTAGGGGTCCTGTTCCCTAGCCAGACCGGGACACATTGCTTTAACATATTACAAGTACTAATCTAAGGGCTGGCGATGTAGCTCAGTGGCAGAACCATTGGCTAACTTGCATGAAGTTCAGCATTTGATTCGCAACACTATGTTAAAAAAAAAAATGTACTAAGCCATTAACGATATGTCTGCAATATATCAATATGGATGAAGACTATAATGTATGCTAGGTTTAAATACAGGGACTGTGAGTATTATTATTTCTAAGAGAACAAAACCAAAAGATACCTTAGTTTCTTAGCCCTCTGATTATTTGTAAAATAATAAGATTTCTAGGAAAGGAGCACCTTCACTTCATTTTATCATTTTTCCCATAAAACATATATAGTCTGAACCATCTTTAATGCTTTTTGCCAAAAGGAGGACAATATGACAAAGCTCTCTTGAGGGACTTTGTCATTTGTGATAAAAGTAGTGTCTTCCTCACAGAAATAAATATTTATGCCTTTCATAGCATGTCTGGCATTTTTGCTAACAGAATTTGCTAGCAGTAAGTAGCAGTTGGTTGTTTTTATAAAAACTGACCACCTTCACATTTTCCTCTTTACATTCCTTTATTTTCATGTATTCCTTTCATTTTCATGTATTGTTGAATATTGCTGGATCCCGAGGAAAAATCAAAAACTCATCTCCCCTGAGTTTCCACAGTCCCTAGGTTCAAGTCATTTTCAGAAAGGTTCAGAATGGCAGTTCAAATTATTTATAAGTATTTGCAGTTCCTTCATTTTTAGTATCTTATCTCTACAATAACAAATTAAAAACTTTTAGACATTTGATTAATAATAGGTAAGGAATGTATACAGCTTTTATTCTAACAACTATTCTGTAAGTTTGAATCTATTCTCACATAAAAACTTTTTTTTAATTAAACATCTAACCTGAAAAACATGAGTGAAAAAAGCCCATTCACAAATTACATGATTTAATTTATATGAAATGTTCAGAACAGGCAGATTTATTGGCAGAAAATGGATTATGAGTTGCTTGGGGCTGGGGATCACAAAAGGATTGGGGTTTATTTGGGGGTGATGAAAATGTTATAAAAATTGATTGTGGTCATGGTGACAAAACTCCAAATATACTAAAAACTATGGAATTGGACACTTTAAATGAGTGAATTTTATGGCATGTGAATTCTATCTCAATAATGCAGTTTTAAAAATTACAAGTCAGAGACAACATGGAAAAGATACAGATTTTAAAGGTCTTGTTTGAAACTGAAAACTAGTTGAAAGAAGCAGCCCCTTTTGATAACACCAATCAGGACCTTATCCCTCCCTGCTCCTCCCCCAACCAGCACATTCCACATTAGCAATAAATGGATTATCTTCTCCCCCAAAGTATTTATTTAATAGAAAAAAAATGTTCTGGAACATAAACTTTTAAACTAGTAAATTAAAATTTTAAACTTTATTTTGTCTTATTTTAACCCAAATTCATAGATACTTCTGAAAGAGCTTTTTCCTACAGCATTGTACAAATCTATTTCAAAATCCTAAATGCTTCCTCTCCTATCTTCCTGCCTGAAATGGTTAAAATGAGTTTTCACCCTCTCATCCTTTTTCTCTGTTTTAAGATTAAGTGGCAATTAAGATATGTGCAGGGGTTCTGACCAGCTTAAAAAAAAAAAAAGATAAGTTTACCTTAACTTAACCAAGTTAAAATGACATGTGGGTAATTGCAAGAATGGAAGAAAATCTATTTAACATAAAGCTCTTCTTTGTTCTCTTGATAAGTATGGGTTAGTGTATTTTTAATCAAGCACTCTCTCCCTTGTTCATTTAGGAATTTAAGGAAATAATCCAGAAGAATTTAACCTGATGTTCAGTGATTTTATGTAAGCAAGGAGTTGGATAAGCTTGAAAAATATTTGTGCAGGAGAAAATTTTCATTGGTAGTCAATATTTTGTTTTTCTCCATAAAAAATGAAACTATTTTACAAATGAATTTAAAGGCACATATCCATAATCTGTGTGCAAATATTTTCTTTAGGTGCCTGAGAAGTTATTACAGAGAATCATTTTTTCTACACGCTGAGTTCTGTATTAACCAGATTGCTTTCATTTAAGCATGAATCTGTGACAGTATGCCAGAATGTGGAAATCCAGGTTGGGGATGAAGTGATACAGTGCCAGCCTAGCATGAGAGAGCCCTGGGTTCAATCCCAGCGCTACCAAAATTAAAAGAAAAAGACAAGGAAATTACTAGAAGTTTACCTGGGTGCAAATCAAATCATTTCGTTGCAAATGGAAGCATCTCAGGAGTGAGGGATGTCACCCTACCACCGAGGGTCAGCGAATGATTTCACAGCTGCTGCTTAAACTTATTATCCTTCCTGCCTCAAAGGGAAATATTTTATAAAATTGATTGTAGTAGTTTTTCTACTACAAATGTTTGGAAACATTTGTTAAAAGAGAAAACAAGAGTTCCTCTAACATTGTGATAAACCAAAAACTTACTATTATGTTTTGAAATTGGTAGATTTTTTTCCCTACCAAAACAAATAGTATATTGTAGTCAGAATGAAGAGCTTTACTCATTTTTTATTCTTTTATTACCCCAAGTTTTGGAGAAATGAGTCATTTTTATTTCGTCCAGAAAAAAAAGCAAATGTTATAACCTTATAAAAGAATCAGACTTCTTGACAGCAAAATGCATCATGATTTACATTTGTCCACTCTAACCTACTTTTCCAAAATGGAGTAAAAATTAAAATGGAATCCTCTGTTTTTATTAAATCAGATAATTCCTACTATAAACAGAAAATCATTATGAACAAAATTTAAGATACAAAGAAAAACAGAGTCCTTGTATGGTTCCCAAACAAATAAAAACAACAAAAATGACAAAGTTTAAGCTGAAAATTCTGTTGATGCTGTTATAATTATTCATATGTGCTTATGTGAATGCCTCTCCATTTCTGAGTTTGGAAAGTTAATCCATGAAGGTCAACTTAATAATTATATTCTCTTTAAAGTTCTTATTAATCAGATATTTTTAAAAAGTTTATCCACAATTTCAGAAAAAGCCTCATAATGCTGTCTGATATCATAGTTAATGCAAATGGTGTGAATGCCAGGAGAACAGATATTGGTTCTGCAATATTGACTATACTAAATGCTTCCCTGTTCTTGTTTACAGCTTCAATTTGAACTTCAGTTCATTGAAGGTGAGAGAATTTTCTATAAGGGCCAACTCATTGACTTTTACTTAGAATAGCTTCAGAACTTGGTTCTGAACACTTATCTCACAAATCTACCTTGGAGTATTAGTAGACATTGCTCACAAATATCATGTAATAAAATATCATCTTTTACTTAATTTGTAATTATCAGTTCCATTTGAAATAAATGCCATTTCTTTTAGTGCCAAAAAAGAATCTTGAATTTTAAAATGTGATCATTTGACCTACTCTTTACCCAGGAATTACTTTATTAAGTAAGATCAAACACAGGCTCTTTGCCTCGACTAAATGGACATGCTAAACTGGCTCCAAAGCTGATTTGTGGAACTTATTATGGACTTCACAAAGTGTTCAAGGTTACTTTTCAATTTGTGTCAGCCAGAATCAATAAATCTCTCACCTGGTCTCTTTGCTGTACGTATTGTACTAGTTAATCATGTATATACACAGCATAGCACATTAAACTTGGAGAAAGAGTTTTCTGATGGGAGCCAATTTTTAACTACCATACTGTTGAAAATTGAAAACAAAGGAAAACTGCTTCTGTTTATTATTAAGGTGTGAGGTGAACCAAGAGCCATTAAAAAATCCTGCTGGTCAATTACCAGGACCAGAAGAGGTAAGGGAAGGGGTAGGGGAAGAAGCTCTCTTCTAAAACTGTTTTGTTGAGGAATTGCAACCTTTAGAAAATCCTTAAAGTTAATAGGGAGACACGATGCCCAACAAGAAAAGAGGACTTAGTCAACTCTTCAAATATAAAAGTAAACTTTCTTTCTTATATACACACATTGAAATGCTTTTATTTTTAAATTTTTTTTCTTAACTCTTTTTTTCATGTTTTTTGATTGGTGCATTGTAGTTATACATAATGGTGGAATTTGTTACATATTTGTACATGCACGCAATATAATAATGTAATTTGGCCAATATCATTCCCCAGTATTTCCCCTTTCCTCTTCTCCTCTCTTCCCTCTCTTCTATTGATCTCCCTTCAGTTTTCATGAGATCCCTCTCCTTCACCACCTTTCTTTTCCTTTTTCCTCTCTAGCTTCCACAATTGAGAGAAAATATATGATCCTTGACTTTCTAAGTTTGGCTTATCTTACTGAACATAATGCTCTAAATTTCCATCCATTTTCCTGCAATGACATAATTTCATTCTTCTTTCTGGCTGAATAAAACTCAAGTGTGTATACGTATCACATTTTCTTTATCCATTCATCCACTGATGGACACCTTGACTGGTTCCATAGTTTGGCTATTGTCAATTATGCTGTTATAAACATGGGTGTGCATGTATCACTATAGTATGTTGACTTTAATTCTTTAGGAAAAATAAGGGTGATATTAGTTGGGTCAAATGGTGGTTCCATTGCTAGTACATTGAAATTCTTTTAGAGACCAAATATTAAACTCCAAATTTATGTGGGCACATGGAGAAAAACTGTGGCAGAGAAATTTTAACAAAATCGCTATGGTAATCCCTTTCTCATTCTAGCTCACTTTTCTCTGTGTTATGCTCTTCACATTTAGAACTAAAATTGGAGGTTCCATCTAATGGTGAATGGATGTAGCATGTGCTTCAGTGGTGTCCAGTCAGCCTAATTCTGCCCCAGTAGAGCTGAGGACAGCTCAGTGTGTCAAGCTACCTCAGCTCCACCTTGTCCAGCTACACCCTCTCCAGTTCCATCTTGTGCTGGCTGTGCAGTTACCTACATGACTTTGGGCTAATCATCTTGTTTCTTTCTCCACAAACCAAGGGATTGCACCAGATGACTCAGTTTTTATATTTTTTCAGTTTTTATATTTCAGGTTCTCATTCCGTATACGGCAATGAGATTTCTCAACTCCCCTCTTTTTGATGAGGTAGGGAATTGTAACATTTTTAAACCTACCACATTCTAGTATGCATAAAAATCACCTGGGGATGTGGTGGGTTTGAGGTTGCTTCTCTGAATTTCCCTTTTCCTCTAGGATACGAGGAAGTCTAACCCAGATGACATGTAAAATCATTTGGGGAAGCGTAGCCTTGGGCTTTCAATGAAGAAGAAGGCTATGGAAATCAAGACTTTTTATTCTCATTTATTTATTTGTTTATTTCTGTGGTGCTGTAGATGGAATTCAGGGCCTTGTGCATGCCAGGCTGGTACTCTACCACAGAACTACATCCCCAGCCCAAGAATATTTAAATGAATTGGCCTAAGAGTATCTTTATATTCTGAATGAAAATAACAGCTTTTACGTGCAGGAAATTAACAAACCTAAAAGGTCATTCCAGAAAGAGAAGCAAGAGTCATAGTTGGGAGACAATTTAGCAGAAAGTTTTTTTTGTTTGTTTGTTTCTTTCTTTTTGCGGTGCTGGGGATTGAACTCAGGGCCTTAGTGCTTGCAAGGCAGGCACTCTACCAACTGAGCTATGTCTCCAACCAGCAGAAAGTATTTACTGTAACAAAATAAATACTTAACTGTTCTATTATGAAAAATATTAACATATTTATAAAGCCCTGTCCATTTAATCTAAATATTAATTTTATATTTTTAATACCAAGAATGTTCAGCATTTCCTTTTTTCTAGTCTTTCCCATCTAAAACTATTTTTTAATTAACATCACAAAGTAATGATGGTGAATCTCTTGCTGACCCATTCACTCTTTCAAATAACAGCAATTTTGAGATTTAATTCACATACCAGACAATTTTCTCTCCCTGTCCCCACCCTCTCTCTCTTTCTTTCTAGATGGCATCTCAAACTCCTGGGCTCCAGCCATCTTCCTGCCTCAGCCTAGTGAGAACCCAGGCCTTTGGGCTTACACAACCTTACCCAGCTTAATTAATTCTTTTAAAGAGTACAGTTTGGTGGAGTTTCTTTATTATATTCACAGATACATCTACAACCATCACCATAATCTATTTTAATTTTTTTTCATCCCTCAAGAAAGCTTTAGCAGTTATTCTCACCCCCTGAGATCTAAAAAGGCACTAGCCTATTCTGTCTGTATAATTTTGTCTGTTTTGAATGTATCCTATGAATGGAATCATATAATATAAAGTGTGGTTATATAATGTGTTGTCATATATTTGGTCATATAATATGTGGTCTTTTGTGGCTGGTCAGTGTTTTCAGTGCTTATCTGTGCTGTAGCACGTGTCAATTCTTCATTTTCTTTTAGAGCTAAACAATATTTCTTTGTGTGAGTATCCCACACTTTATTTGTCTATGGACTGAGACATTTGAGTTGTTTCTATTTTTTGACTATTGTAATAATGCTGCTATGACCATGTACATACAGGTTTTTTTTTTTTTTTGTAGATTCATGTTTTCAATTCCCTTAGGGTAGAATTACTGGGCCACATGGTAACACTATATTTAATTATTTGAGGAACTGCTAAACTGTTTTCCAAAGTGACTATACCATTTTAAAACCTTACCAGTAGTGCATCAGGATTCTCGTTTCTGTGTCCTCACTGGTACTTAATACTATTCTTTTGTTGTTCTTGTTTCATTTACTATGACTCTCCTAGTGAGTATGAGCTGGTATCTCATTTTGGTTTTGATTTGCATTTTTCTAACGACTAATGGTATTGAGCATCTTTGCAGCTACTTACTGGCCATTTTTCTATCTTTGCAGAAACGTCAATTCATATTTTTTCCCATTTTAAATTGAGTTATCTTTTCATTATTGAATTGTAAGAATTCTTTATAGTCTACATACAAGTCCCTTAAGAAAGATATGATTTGCAAAATGTTTTTTCCCTGGTTATCTTTTTTATTCTCTTAGTAATGTCATTGAAAGCTCAAAATACTAATTTTGATCGACTTCATTTTGTCTTTTTCTTTTCTTTGGTTGCTTATATTTTTGGTGTCAAATCTAAGAAACCATTGCTTAATGCAAGATTGTGAAGATTTATGTCTATGTTTTCTTTTGTGAATTTTGTAAATTTAGCTCTTACATTTAGGTTTTTGATCCATTTTTAAATTTTTGATTTACTTTTTATTTATTTTGGTACCTGGGATTGAACCTAGGGTGCTTAACCACTGAACCATATCCCTAGCCCTTTTTTTATTTTTAATTTGAGACTGGATCTCACTAAGTTGCTCAGGGCCTAAGTTGTTGAGGCTGGTTTGAACTTGCGATCCTTCTGCCTTAGCCTCCTAAGCCACTGGGATTACAGGTGTGCACCACTGCACCCAACTTAATTTACTTTTTAATTGTGGCAAAACATATATAACATAAAATTTACTATCTTTACCATTTTAAGTGCACAGTTCAATAGTGTTTATTATATTCACATTGTTGTGCAAGCATTACCACTATCCATCTCCAGAATTATTTCATCTTCCCCAACTTAAATTTCATAGAAATTGAACAGCATATCCCAATTGCACTCTCTCCCCAGCCCTGACAACCAGTCTTCTACTTTCTTTCTCTATGCATTTGACTACTTTATACTTGTGTAATAATAAAGTATTTGTCCTTTTGTGACTGGCTAATTTCACTTAGCATAATGCCCCTAAGGTCCATGCATAATGTAGCATGTGTCAGGATTTCCTCTCTTCATAAGGCTGAGTAATATTCCTTTGTGTGGATAGATCACATTTTGTTTAAGTGGTTGATTGATTTTGATTTGTGTCATTTATGATGTAAGGTAGGGGTTCAATTTTATTCTTTTACATGTGGAAATTCAGTTGTCTCAGCATAATTTGTGCTCATTCATTCCTAGCACAGATAAGTAACTCAGTTTAAATTACTTTATTATTTTGAACTCTTTAAGTGTCAGGGGAAAAAAATCCAAAGCTGTTTCAAAAGATACAGAGAATTATTAGGACACTTTGTCTTGTAGGTAACAACATGTACTCAGGACAAGTATAAAAAAACATCATGTGATGTTATATTGTTGTTTCTCCCTTGTACTTTTCTTTTTATAGTTGAAAAGGAGACTGTCACTGCCTACACCACTTTAAAGAAATTGTGAAACTACAATACAAACCATAACATAGAACAATTTAACATTTATTATTATTATTTCCAACATTTAAGTAGTATAGTCTTCATAAAGCATGCAGATGCTTTGGATAAATTGGAAGAAAAAGAATTATGATACTCACTAGTTTCCTCTTTAGGCGGAATGTCAGTTACTAAGAATCAATGTATACTTGACTGCCAATAGGTGGCGCTAGACATTTAGTCAGGATTGCATCCATTTTTTACGTTGTCCGTAATATACATAATTACAAAAATCTCTTAACTGGAAAAATAAGACAACCTCTGGAAAGAATACAGAATGATTGGATGAAAATGGTCTCTTTTCCTCATCCTAATGCAGTCATTTACAAATTATCAGTAAATGAAGGTGGATAAACTCACACTAACAGGGACCAGTTTATAGATCTGAGATACTCCAACCTCCAAAAACAAAAGGCCTTCTTACCAATGTTCAGGGGACCCTTGAGGTCAGGACACAATCAGAATCTCTTGATCCATCAAGAAGTATCCAGAAAAAGTAGAGGATTTTTAAAAAAATTATTTTAATTCTTGAGAGAAAACAAATAAAATCATAGCAAAGAAAGATGTGCTGTCTCCAGATACATTGTTACATCACCAAATGTAAATTAATGATTGATAACAGGACAGAACGAGAATGAGATTTTTTTTTATGTATTTCCTGTGTTATTATAACAGTTGCCAATCTTATTTCCTGGTAGATTAAATTTATAACATATAAATGTCTATGTCTATGTAGACTTGGTTCCATACTACACGAGTGATAATTGTTACATTAATATTGAAAAACTGGAATAATTTAAACTAGTTTGAATGTTGAACATAGTATTTTGAATCTATTTTTATTTGATGTCTTTTACCATTGAGGTACTGCATATTGGTAACATCTTGCAAAACTGCCAATTATTCTCCAAAGAATATTAGAAGCTCTCAACCCTCAATGACACAGGGAAGACAACTGAGTACCTGCCCAATGACTAAGTTTTCTGTAGGAATTTTATGAAAGATTGTTTAATTTTGTTTTCCTTTGGTTTGGTTTTTGTTGGTGGTGGGGTTTGGGGGATTTTGTTTTTACTTTGTGATGCTGGGGATCAAACCCAGGGCCTCTGTTTGCTAGGCAAATACTCTGACACTCAGCTACATCCCCAGCCTCTTTGTTGTCCTTCTTAATGTTTTCATTCAATTAAAAAGATGAACTGGTTTCGGCTGTTAAAAAACCTGGAAAAGACCCTGTATTCCCCAACCCATCATTAGAATGTGTTCAACTCTTTATAATGTTGGATCAAACTAAGATGGTTTGGGAATTGTCCCAGAGTCTTGAACCAAATATTGAAACTGAATATTCTCTGAAATTTCACCTAAGTCCTAGATTCACTTTTGTGGATGTGAATGATAAGACTAAAACTTTTCCAGACTTCTCTGAAACAGAGAACTTTCCTCATTGATTTTTCCACATGTGACGATAATGAGTAAAAAAAAAGAAAAAGAAAACCAATAACAACAATAAAAACAGGAGATTTTTGTTTTGTTTTGTTTTTCCTTTTTAGTCTTTCCTGAAGTGCAATTTGCTACCAAACTAGATCACCATCCTGCTTTTGGAATAATGTCAGGCCTAGCTTCCCGCAATAGATAGGAGCACTATGTTTATTCTCACTAAATGGAATATATGTGGATAGGATAAACAAAATATTTTTCATAGATCCAAATAATGCAATAAATGAAGTTTATTCATGAGTATTCCTGTCCAGTAAGAAAAGCTGGGCATTTCAAACGAACTCAGTTCCAATTAAATGCATTTATTGATTTATTTAAAATGTTTATTGGAACTTTTTAATTCACTTCCAGTCATCTTTAGCAATTAGTTTAGTATTTTATTTAGCAGGTAGAAGACTATTGCCCTTCTTGGCAAGACTCCCTTGGATGGCAAATATACTTAAATTTTTTATCACACTCAAGGAACTCCTTGAAGGAAGGAAAGCTGAGTAAGTTCATTCTTATGCTTATATAGCTTTGAGAATGATACAGTGTTCATGGATTAGCTTGAGACTTCAATTCTCCTTTCGGATTTCACATATAATAAAAGAATTCTCTAGTATTTTTCAAAGTAGGGTTCCTGGGCCCTAGGAAACCTTAAACATTCTTAGGGATCTATGGATTTTTTTACACAATTTTATAGTTTTCGGTTTTTTAGTTGGTTTAAAAAATCAACATAGATATATTCTAAGTCATGCAGATAACCTCCTCCTAGCCAATACAATTTGAGTCTCCTGCTTGACTTTGTGTTTGCATACAATGGCTCTTTAACAGTCAGAAGATAGTGAAAAAAGAAACTGGGGGAGGAGAAGAGGGTTAGCAATGCTATTTTGCTGTGGAAATCACACTCCTGTAGGTTTGTTTTGTTTTATTTGCAGTGTTGGGGATCAAACTCAGGGCTTCATTCATGCTAGGCAAGGCTCTACCACTGATTACATCCCTGCCCTCGATACAGTTTTTTATTGGTGAAAGTTATATTTAAGATATTTGGAAATAAAGGATTACATGTGCTCTTTGCTCCTTCATGAAAAAGTTACAGGATTTTAATATTTCTTCAAAGAGTTTGGGCCAAGTAGAAAGAAAAGAATGCTTAGGTCACTTATTAATTAATAATCCAGATGGGCCTGAGACAGTACCCTGTAAGCAAACATATTAAAATTTTGGCATAAAACATAAATATTCACTTTTAATGGATAAATGAAATTGTAAAGGGCCCTCAACATCAGGCTTTTTCTGCTTAATAAGCTGTAAAAATCACTTCAATTTTCAGTGTTGGATTTGTTGTTGGTTTGTTTATTTCAGAATTGTGTTTTCATGTTGGACTTGCTATTGTTACTGGTTAGTTGGTTTTAGCACTTCAGATGAAGGATTTAGGACCTGCAGAAAAAGGATTTGTCCAGCCCACATGGTGCTCAGAACAGAATCCTGGGGCATCCATCCAATCCTGGGGCATCCAGAGAGAGCTGGCTGTCTTGTGGGTGCTTTTGGAGTGCAGACAGGGAGGGCTTCCCAGAGGATGGAAGACCAGACAGTATGAATTTTTTTTATTCTCTTGCTTAATGTGTATGCATTTGGGCAGGAATGGCCCCAATATTTGCAAGTTTGCCTGAGAGGTCTGTACAGACCCCACCTACTGCCAAACACTGGGAACTGTTGATATTTATCAAAAAGAATATCAAATGGTAGGTGACCATATGAAAGGCAGACTCATGGCAATGGGTGAAGCCTTCATGCCCGTTACTGTGGGGAGGAATATGGGATTGTGAGTCACATTACATTGAATTTTATAGAAGTAATACGCACTTAAGTAACTGTAGATCAGGCCAAGCCAGGGTTTTGCTTGTAGTTTATAGAGTTTTCTGAATCTCAGAACTGTGGATAAGGAATGATGGAGGATCTAGCACTTGTCACTTATGGTTTTTGAGGAAGTTTACTTCTCCATGGGATGTAGTCATTCATGAATTGAGAACTGATTTATCTTGAGGTCAAAAGCAGTGGTTGTCACATCAATGTCCCAAATTTTTAATTATTCTAAATATGCACTCTTTCAGTCTAGCTACAGCAATCAAAAATGGCTAACTTATGCAAGGGGGGAATTGATTGAGGTAATGTGGGACAAGTTGAATCAGGAGAAAAAGTGGAATCCAGAAAAGAGGAAGTAGGGTTAATGTGGAGAATTGGCTTCCACATTTCCTTTGTACATTGTTATAATTAAAATTGGGAGCACCGTGGAGCCCTGTTTGCAAAGCTCAATCAGATGTGAGCCGTTCACCCTGGCGGGAAAGGGGGTGGCAGCTATTTGACTGCACTTGGGAACTGGGAAGTTTCCATCCCTCTGCTCAGACAACTGCCATACCAAAACTGTATACTGTAAGAACCCACTCACCTCCTGTGCTTTCCATTTTTAATAAGTAATGCATCATAAACTTGTGGGGGAAAGAAGCCAGAGAGGGATAAAATATCATTTATGTAACATAAAGGAGACCGAATACTTAACAGTCTAGTTTCACATCTTGGCCCTGCCATTTATGTTTGGCCTTGGGCAAATCACTTCTAACCTTCCATCTTTAAAGCAGATAGGGTGCTGGCATCCTGGGGTCACTGTGAGATTCAGTGTGATGGTGGATACTGAGCACTTGGAACACAGTAAAGCCTCAGCAGTACTGTACTTTCTATGCCCCTGTGCAGACCCTGACATTGATCTATTCCTTGACAGATTTTTAACCAAACATCTAACTAAACATGGTGAATCTTCAAGTCCTCTGTGGTATCTCTGTTGTGAGCTACCCTTTGGAGGGAATGCAGTTCACAGAGGTAAATATAACACCCTGGAGAAAGAATAACTCCAAGTGGAAGCCACTCCCAAGGAGCGGGTCCACCACAGATATAGGTAGAGGGCACAAAGAGGTTGGCTCAGGGCACATTCTCACTTTCCTCCCTTCTTATCCCTTCCTTCTTTCAGTTCATACCACCCCCAAGGACTGGGCAGGCTCAATCAACCATTCTGGGAATGCTGGGGGCTTAGAAATATATTTCAAATACTGTTGTTGTTTTGGTTTGTTTGTTTTGATTTTTTTAGATGAAATAAATCTGTTTTTTTATTTGTTCTAACTAGTTGTACATGACAGTAGAATGCATTTATACATTTTGATAGATCATACATAAATGGAGTGTAATCTCTCATTTATCTGATTGTACATATTGTAGGATCACATCAGTCAGGTAGTCTACATGTACATGAAGTAATAATATCTGTTTCACTCCACTATCCTTCTTACCCCTACACCCCTTCCTCTCCCTTCATTCCCCTCTACCTAATATAAAGTAACTCTATTTGTTTGTTTGTTTATTTATTTATTTATTTATTTATTTTTACTTGGCTGTACTGGGATTGAACCCAGGGTGCTCTGCCACTGAGCTGCACCCCGAGTCCTTTTTACTTTTTATTTTGAGTCAGGGACTTGCTAGTTGGTCTTGAACTTATGATCCTCCTGCCTTACCCTCCCAAGCAGCTGGAATTTACAGGCATGCATCACCAAGACCGGCTTCAAATATTTCTAAGATGATCCTAACTGAATCCCTCCCTTTGAGTATCAGTTATTTCATTACAATAATCTGGAAAAAAAAGAGACATACATTTAAATACCCGCTCCTGTTATTTAAAAATTTAAAAATACTACACTGTAAGACAGAAAAGGGCATGTTCTGAAAACACTCAAATCGTGTCTGGTGTGTTTGAGCTGATAAGGATAATTGATAGGGAAGCTCACTCCCACTGTTCCCTGCAGTCTTTCGTTATTTCTGAAAAGACAATGCAAGTCAGGAGTTGGAGAGTATCAAACTTGATAAGTTTGGGGGATAAAGGAATCTGGAAAGAGAAAGGAGGAAAATGTGGCCACAAAATGGCAGAATTTTTCTCCAAGAGAACTACTCCTTTCCTTTCCCTGCCCCCAGTGCCTGCCTGGCAGATGCACCGTCTGTGGGACTGCTTCTGAGTGCCTAACTCTGGCAGGGCAGTGGGGAAGGCAGAGGCAGGGAGGGGATGCCAGCCATCACTGTGGAGGGATTGCAGGAAAATGACAGTGCAGAATGAGCCTCCTGGGCGACGTCTGAATTTAAGGCACAGAATCCAGATCCAAAGTGGAAGACTATCCCAGGCAGGAGCTGCACTACAATGAAAGAACACTGGCAACCTGGTCAAGGTGTTTAGTCTTTTCTGGGTTAAGGGGTTTGGTTTGCATCATCTGGAAGACCAACTTGCTGTAGCTGTAGAATCTGAGCATCTTAACTTCCACCCACAAGAATGCTTTTTCCACTATTATGCTATCTACTTTCTCTCAAATAAACAATTAGAGATGATCACCAACCTCACCCAGCAAAATTACATTATTCATTTTGCTGACTGATGAGGTCTCATCTAAGAGAGACCTTTTCTGAACAAAGTAAAATTGAGGGTGGTCTAAGTGTCCAGGAGGCATAAGCTGTGGCACTTTGGCTTAGGTGATAACAAAGACTAAGAGATGACAGGCCTCAGGACCCAGCTTAAAACCATAGGAGTGGGGTAGGTCCCAGATGCAGGGAAGGGGGGACAGTGAATGGAGGTGGGCAGTCTGCTGATCCTTGGGGAGGGGACACTTTTCAGAGGGGAGGGGCTGCTCTGCTCCACAGTAGAGAGGTTCCTGTTGGATGGAAAGGGTCAAATCCTGCCACGCCCTGCCCTCTCTTGGGGGTGAGAGTAGCTGAGAAGGGAATAGGGAAACCCGGAGAGCCATTGGGAGGGGAGGAGTCCTGGGAAGAGCCCACCAGAATGACAAGGAAGTGTTGTCCAGTGCTGAGCACCAGTTATTTGCTCTCTCTGCTGCTCTGTTCTGAACACAGGCCAGATAGAGATAGTACTATTCAAGATCATGGATCACAACCCAAAAGAAATCAGTTGTATGGAAATATGGCCTGCCTCTTGCAGAAGTATGTCCCAAACTTCTCAAACTTACTCATAAAAGATTACCAAGAACACTGCCTTTTCTCCCAACTATTCTATTCCCTCTTACCCCAGTGTATGACCTTTGATTTGACCTGTAACTGTAAGCATGTTAATGTCTGTCCTTTGGAGTTTTAGTCCCCACAGTTCACATATGAGTGGACTTACCTTGTTTGATATCAGTTCTTCTTGCTCTCTCAGAACTGCTGGCCATTGCCTTTGAAATTAGGCTTTCAGATGCAGTCTGTTTTTTATATTTATTATACTAATATATGACTTTGGTTATATTTTATGATAGGAAAATCAAACTGATTGTCATTGAACTATGCAACAAAAATAATTCCCGATGTGAAAATGGGGCATTTATTTGGACTCTCTCAAAAGAGGATAAAATTAGAGCATGAGAAAAATGCTTAAATTTCCCAAATTAGTTTGATACAAAAAACATTTTTAGTTTCAACATTACACCAATTGTCTTTTCCTGTTTTGGAAAGATCTTCTTCAATAACTTTGAGAATGAAAATAATATAACCTACAACTTAAATTAAGAATTTGTGATAATTAAGCTTCATTTAGAGACAACATAAAGATGTTTTATATAAATAGGTAGTTAAGTACATAAAATATATAGCTCTTATTAATAAGTCCTTTAATAATTTATCTTTTAAATGAATATTGGATTTCTTTCTATCCATCTGTCATTTGGGAGGGGGGTACTAGGGATTAAATCCAGGGGCAATTTACCACTGAGCTATATCCCAGCCCTTTTCAAAATTTTTTTTTTTGAGGCAGGAGCTTGCTAATTGCTAAGGCTGGTCTCAAACTTGCAATCATCCTACCTCAACCTCCCAGGTAGCTGGAATTATAGGCATGCACCCCTGTGGATTTTTTTCCTTTCAATATGATTGGCTAATAGAAATAGATAAAATGGTTGACCCCCCAAATGACTATTTCCCATACAAAAAATCTGAATATCATGCTTTGTGTTATGTGTTTAAAAGTAGCTGCATATATTTAAGCTTAAAATTCTTGATACATCATCTTACCAAAAATTCAGTAAGAAATTAAGAAAAAAGGGCAACCATGTGCTATACTGTTTTCTACTAAAAACAATTCTTAGATATTGCTGGAGACCAAAGTTTTGAATCAAAATGTTTGCATTGGTTTCCAAGGAAACACTGACAGTGTGTATCCTACAACACACTGATTGGAATTCAGACCTGGAAGTGTGATCCACTGTATGGACATTCTCTGATGGAGAATTCCCTGGCAATGGGGTCTGAAGCATCTTCTGGAAAGCTGGTCCTATGAGGAGATAAGCCTTTGCAGGCAAACATGTCTTTATCCAGTACTGGAATGCATCCAAAGGAAACAAGAAAGCCTTCTGACATTAGAAAACACCTGTTGACTTTGGAGCATCCATATCGATGGCAGATGTGCTGGTGTGGAGCCTTTTCTGCAGGAGCAAAAGGAATGTCAATTATGAAAAAAGTCAAGAGGAAATGGAGACAGAAACTTCCAAGTTCTTTTACCTCTTTGTCTACATGCCAATAAGTGGGGTTTCTTCTTTTTTTTTTTAATTTGACTTCAAAAACAATTTTAGGATGACAGTCTCAGCTTTCCATTCTATTAAACAAAACATGATTTTAGATATTTAAAAAGATTAATAGTCATGAGATCTCCCAAATCCATCCCAGACACTTTCCTTGAACCCTTTGTGTTCAATACTAGATGTCTCAAATTTACTGTTTCAACAATGGAACTAATATACCCCCAAAATCAACAACTAATAAATAAATTCAGCAGGTTGCAGGATATAAGATCAACTTTTGTTGTTTTGGTTTTTTGTACTGAGAGTTGATTCCAGGGTCTTAGCAATTTCTTTAAATTTTATTTTCAGACAAGGCATCACTAAGTTGCCAAGACTGTCCTCAAGTTCATGATTCTCCTACCTCAGCCTCCTAAGTAACTGAGATTATAGGCATACACCACCATGACCCCCATGAGATCAGTTTTTTAAAAAGTCAATTGTATGTCTATACAATAGCAATGAATAATCCTGAAATTATGAAGACTACTCCATTTACAATATTATGCATAACAATAAGAAACATGCATCAATTTAACAAAAGAAGTGCAAGTACAGTGAAAATCACAAAACAATATTGAATGAAATTAATTAAATAGAAAGATAACACATGTCCATGAATCAAAAGACAATATTGTTAAGAATGACAATATCCCCAAAACTGATTCAATACAACCCCTCTCAAAACCTCAGCTCACTTTATTTGTATAAGTTGATGCTAAAATTCATATGAAATCCACAGGATCCAGACTTGCCAAAACAATCTTTTTAAAAAAATTAACAGATGAAATTCAGATGTGGAAGACTTGCACATCTGAATTTCAAAACTTTCTAGAAAGCTTTAGTAATTAGTAATTAAGACCACATAGTACTGACATTACTATAGATATACAGCTAAATGGAGTAAAATAGAGAATCCAAAATTGATTTTAGACAACTGGATGTCAAGACAATTTTGGGTGTCAAGACAATTTAGTGGGGGAAAGATTGATTATTTCCAACAAAATGATACCAAATATTTACATGCCATTGAATGAAGTTATAACCTCTTCTTCACATCATATATAAAAATTAGTCCAGAATGTATTATAAACCCAAAGGCAAGACTGAAATCTGCACCACTTCTAGGAAAAAAAAAAACATAGGTTAAATCTTCATGATCTTTGATTTGGCAGTAATTTCTTAGAAGTGATACCAAAAGCACAAACAACAAAAGAAAAATAGAAATATTGAACTCCATTGAGATTTTCTTTGAAAATTTTGTGCTTTGAAGAACACTAGAAAGAAATTAAAAAGATAATTCACAAAGTCAGCAAATATTTGCAAATCATATACCTGATAAGGGTCCAATATTCAGAATTTATAAAGGAATTTACAGCTCAATAACAAAAGGACAAATAATTCCATTTAAAAATAGACTTATGAATGTGCAAATTTGTTTGCTTTGCTTTAGCATTTATTTACTTAACAGTAAAAGCAATTCAGGCATAAAAGACACTTTTAAACTTGAAGATAAAAGAAATTTAAAAATTAGGCAGAAGTCATCCTATGACTTTAAAGTTTCCTTGGCTAATCCACACAGTGAGTGATTCAAATATTGATAAATGAGAGTTAACAGTACATTACTGTGATCATTTTATATTTTTCAGAAAAAAGTAAAGCCAACTCCTATGATTTAGTTTCCCTTTTTGTATTATCATGATTGCCTTTTGGTATTTTATTGTTACTGGAGTTCCATTTTTAGAATAAATTTTGTTCTCTAAAAAAAAGTATAATACATGGGCACAATGGTGCACGCCTATAAGTCCAGCCACTGAGGTAGAAGGATTGCAAGTTCAAAGCCAGTCTTAGCAAAAAAGGGAGGCAAAAATCAATGCAGTGAAACCCTGTCTCCAAATAAAGAAAAGAAAAGAAAAAAGTCATAGAATCTGAATAGACTTTTTTTTCAAAGAAGATACACAAATGGCCCAAACACATTCGAGAATGCTCAGCATCATTAGTCTAGAGAAATGCAAATCAAAACCACGATGAGATAACCAGATAACTAGAATGACTGTCACCAAAACAACAGAACATAACAAGTGTTGAATAGGATTTTTGAACCTTTGTAAATTGTTAATAGGAATGTAGAGAGATGCAGCCAGTTTGGAAAATGACCTGTCGGTTTCTCCAGAAGTTAAAAATGGATGACTGGGGACATAGTTCATTGATAGAGCACATGCCTTTCATATGCAAAGCCCTGGGTTCAATTCCCAGTACTGCAGGGAAACAGAAGTTAAACATAGAGGTACTGTATAACCAGCAATTCCACACCTAGGCATCTGCCCAAGAGACTTGAAAATACACGTTTTCAAAAAAACTTGTACATAAAATGTTCATAAAAGTATTATTCATAATACAACCAGGTGTCCATCAACTAATGAATGAATGAATTTCTATACAATGGGAATAATTTTAGCCATAAAAATACACAAAGTACAAATATAGGAATAATACTTGAAAACATGCTACGTGAAAGAATCTGGACACAAATGGCCACAAACTGTATGATTCTATTTACATGAGGTATCCAGAAGAGGCAGATCTATGGAGACATAAAATAGATCAGTCATTGTCAGAGGTTAGGGGAGATGGGGTCATGGGAAGGGCCTGCTAATATGGGCCTGGGATTTTTTGAGAAATGATGAAGGTGTTCTGGAATTATATAATGGTTATGGTTATACTGTGAATATACTACGAGTCACTGAATTGTATATTTTAAAAAGGTGAATATTATTGTATAAAAACCACACCTCAATTTTAATTTAGAAAAATAATGCACAAAAAGCAGAACTTTCCCTAACTCCAAAATTCTTTCTCCTGTATTTTTCCTGCTTCCAGAAACCTTAAGTCATCTGGACTTCTCTTCCCTTTACCCCAGATTGCTTCAACATTCAATGCTTATATCTTGAATATCTCAAATCTATCACCTCCTCTCCATCCTCACACTCACATGACTGTCGTTCATTCATCATGCCAGTATTTCTTGCCTACATTACTTAAATAGTCTTTGCATTTCCAAACCTGTCTTTGCCATTGTGATTTACCCCAAGGAAGTGATCTTTCTAAATATGCAAATCACATTTTAAATTAAACTGAGACTATCACTTCTCTTTTCTCTTTCTTTGAGGCTTTAATTGTTCTTTCAATACATCTGAGTAAATATATGTGGTTCTGAAGATACATCCATGAACAGACAGGGTCCCACCTTAGAGTCCCCTGAAACTAACCAAGCAATTAGGAAGGAATATGATAAGTGCTATGACAGGGTTGTGAGCAAGGAGCCTGCAGCAGTCAGGGAGTGCTTGTTGCAAAATTTTAGCTGATTCTTGAATGATGAACAGGAAGTACTTTGTGCAAAAGTCTGGAGGGGAAAGAAAAAGACAGGGAGAAGCCTAATCATTATGGGTCTAGAAGTCAAGTTTCCTTTGTTCTCAAGTTTTAAAAAAATCGACTCTAACTGATTTAAGCAAAAAAGGGACTGAATAACTAAAGAAAAACAAAACAAAACAAAACAACTAGAGGTGAAGTGGTTTGAGCAAGCCCAGACCCAAAGACTCTGACGTGTCAGAGCCTATGTGACTTATCTCCTCTGTCAGCCTATCTCCATCAGGACTGGTGTCTACCATGCCCAGATGGCTACCAGCAGCCAGGATTAGACTCTTGAGTCCACTGGTTTGTAAACCCCACAGGAGCTGTTCCTGACCAGTAGTTCCTAAAACTGCTTTTTCTTTGGGCTGACAAAGACAAATGACCAAGCCTAAATCAATCACTGGACCAAAGGGACAACATTTCCTCATCTCCAGTCCCTCGAGCTGGCCAAGTCAGAGGGGGTGGAGAAGGATGGCAGAGATCAAAGCAAAAAGGAAAGAGGGTGCCAATTTCCCTGTAGAAAATCAGGCACTGTGCCCAGAGGTAGGAGAAATGGTTGACAGCCGTGGCAAAATAGCAGCAGCGGCCTGTGAAGCCACCCTAAGACTGCCAGGCTTTTTCCAATAGTGACCAGTGAAGGATATGCAAGATGTGAACCCTCATGGAGACCATGATAGAAGGCAGAGGAACTGAGGACAAGGATGCTCATTTGGAAGCTGTCGTATTTATTTAATAACATATTATCATTGCTGAAATTAAAGTAAAGTCAGTACAAATAAAGAATATCTGATAAATATGAATAAGTTGGCAGGTCTTAGGTAAATGATAAAAGGAGGATGCTATGTGGCGAGGGTGGGGGGTTAGTGAGGTGGAAACTGAGTGTGACCCTGGGTTTAAGGCTTGGGCAACCAAATGAATAGGAACTTGTTGACCAGAGACCAGAGAGCAGGAGTAGCTGGGGATGGGAGAAGGAGAGCTAAGTGATTTTAATGTACCCATTGGACATCTGTTATCAAAAATGCTTGGGACCAAAAGCATTTCAGATTTCAAACTTGGAATATATGCATATCTGTAATGACATGTCTTTGGGATGGGAACCAAGTCTAAACACAGAATTCATTTTTTCATGTATAGCTTATATATATCGCCTGACAGTAACCTTACACCCTATTTTTAGTGCACTTGGATTTTGACTGCCACCCATCACATGAAGTTAGATGTGGGACTTCCTATTTGCAGCCTCATGTCAGTGCTCAATGAATATTGGATTTGGGATCATTTTGGATTTTTGTGTTTTAAGGTAAAGATTCTCAACCTGTGTTTGTGTGATACTCAACCTGTATTTGTGTGATATCCAAGTATAGGTGGTTAGTAAGTAGCCAGAGTTCCCAGCCTGAAGCTCAGGGAAGGACCCGGTTGCATGTCCTGTTCCCCGGGCACATTCATTTTGAAAGGAACCTTGCTAAGTGATGGAATGTGGAAGACCTATTTCTCATTTCTGAGGCTCATAAATCACAAAGGATGAAGGCTGTGTTTATAAATGACAGACAGCCATGGTGCTGAAATGTGGATGAACTCCAGACCCCCTCCAACCTTACTCTGAAGTCACCTCTGGAGCCAGGACAAACTTTTCTCAGGTGAAAACTTGAGGTAGAGTCTTACAGAATGGGACGGCAGCAAAACACTTTAGGAGACAATTTGTTAAATTGCAACAGTATCTGGAAATCTTTCTTTTCCCTTTGAAATGGGGAACAATTTATACAACTAAATGTAGCTAGCAGCAGATCCCTGTCATGGGAGGTAGGAACCAGCACCAGCCAGGCAAGACTGTGCCTCTAATAGGTGACCAAGGGACAGTGCTGGGGACACCACACGAGGCAGCTACTTCTGACATTCTGGGCTTTAGGAGTGCTACCTCCTTACCACTTCTACATGAAGATCCAGAAGATGTTCTAACAGGCTCCTGGGTATCGCTGGATGAAAGAACTCATTTGTTCAGAAACTCTGAAAAGTGAGCTGCCCCCAAAACTCTCCACTAAATTAAGCCTACTTTCTCCTTTCAGATTTTCACAGAATATTAAAGACTATCAGGGTAAATGTGAAAGCTGGTCCCTGGATGGCAGTAGAAACAATGTGACTCTGCATGCAGCCCATTGGCAGAAAAGATCTGGGCCTGAATTAGAAGGTGAGGCGCTTTAACCTGCTGCAGCCCTGTTCGGCTTGATCTCATCCCAGAGCGCTTCAGTAATCTTTTTTGTTTCCCTTCTACAAAAAAATGTCGGTCTAGGGTTTATGAAATAAGGCTTAACACAACCTAAGAAGAAATTTTAAAAACAACTCATACTTCAGGACTGAAAACTATCTGGAAAACTGGAGAAGTGCTGAATGTCACTGTAAGGAAATGAAAAACAGGAGGTGACATGTTTGTGTTGGGCAGATGGGAAGTGGCTTTCTGTATTTCCATAGGTAATTATAACATCATCAAGGAAATATGAGAAAGCCATTAGCATTGCACAGATGCCTGCTAATCTGTTTTTGAAGGTCGTTCAATTGAACTCAACCACAGTTGTATGTATACTTTTTCAAAATATGCCTGATATTTTAGTTTTGCTAATTCATTATGAGTTAAAAATACGTGATTCCTCTTAAATATTCCATTTCTAAATTACCTCTAAAATTAAAACTAAGTAATGAATTTATATAATGCTTACACTTCATAAAAGAACTGTACTATTGTTAATAGTAGAATTACTCAAATAAGTCCTTTTGTAATAAGCAGTATGTATTGTCAATATTTATTTGAATAGCCCACTGACTGTCTAGAGGATGTGTATTTTCTTGCAAGCCTAGGGTGCTAGAAAAATAAGGAAGCATAGTGCTTCCTTTCTCTGGCAAGAGCAGTATATCTGCTGTCTGTGGGGATCTGTTGGTCACTGAGCAAATCACTGTTCTATGTATAGCCTTGCTGATTTATGTGATTCTCTAAAAAGCACACACCCAGGTTTTGTTTCAAATGCATATTAGCAAACAACCAGTCTAATGTTGTCCAATGAACCTGAAATGTTGTCCAAAGAAATGAAGAGAAAGGGAAGATGTGTGGATAATTTAGGTAGTTTTTCTCCTAGACTTTGGAGTCCTTCTGTCTAAATCTGTTTGAAGGTTGGAATCTTGTTCTTAGGTTCAATTAATGAATGCATGGATGGGAATGAGGTCACTCCTCCCCCTAGCTTTTTAGAGACATAGGTGAATCACTCTTTTTTTTTTAAATGTATACTTTATTTTTATTTATTTTTTATTTTTTTAAATTTAATTTTGATCCATTGAACACAAATGGAGTACAGCTATCGTTTCTCTGGTTGTACACAAAGTAGAGTCACACCATCTGTGCATTCATACATGTGCACAGGGCAATGGTGTCTGTCACACATTCTGTTATTATTACCCCCCTACCCCAACCCCACCCCGGTGAATCACTCTTGAGAGAGTGTGTGGGTTAAATGAGCTGGGTCCTTTAGCCCCCCCAAAAAATCTTAGGTTCTATTTCTATATGGATCTCTTAGGGTCACACTAAAAAAATGCAATTTAATGATACTTGACCTGGCTGGGACCTTAAATGGGTGGCATAGAGAATGCCCAGAAAGAGTTGATGAAGAGACCACATCTTTACAGATGAGTGACTCCACATGACACCTCCAAGTGCCACCAAATTGTATAGGGCTCTTTCTGCAACAGCCAGCATATGTGTGCTTACCATGTGCCAGGTCCAGTGTAAATCACCTAGTCATCACAGAAAACCTGCAACACAGATTACAGAGGTCAGGCCACTGGCCCCAAGTCACACTGTAGTTGGCATAAGGCACAGCTGGAGGAGGAAGCCAGGTGAATGAGGCCAAGTCCTTCCTCAGAAAAATGCTAAACTCAGTTGCTTCTATGCCAGACCATCTTACTCTTGTCCATCTACCTCCTTCTCTCTCCTTTTTTACTCATAAACATAGACAAAAGATTGTTGAGTAGTTCATTCTATCACTGGGAACCAACACCAAGTCTCATAAACCATGTTGATTCATACATATGAACACGTGTGTCCCAGACTTTGAAGAATGTCAGTCATACAATCTTTTCAATGGACAGTGAGCCCTGAGACAAAGTGATGGGACAGAGGTGGCTGGAGCTGGAAACCTGGGTTCCAACCTGGGCTCTTCTCCAGGTGAGTTGGTGGTCATGAACAAGTCAGGAGCTGGTCCACATCATTCTCTTCAGCCTCAAACACTCTATAATCCCATGGGTCAAGGTTTGAGAGACTTGGACACAATATTAAAGAAAGCAGCTGGAAGGTAAGGGAAAATGAGACTACATTTGACAGAAATGTCATGTTTCTGCCTGTTTCCCGCTCACAAATCCATCTCTCACCATGCGATAATCATTGGGCAGAACTGGTGAAATCTTATTTGAGTGGTAGAAGCTGTGAAACTGTTTTCAAATGCTTAGTGATCAGTTTGGTATTTGAAAAACACTAAAAATAAAGATGAAAACTAATAATTCTGACTTGAGGATTTATACAGGAAATATTTTCCTATAGGCCTTAATAAGAGATGGAATAGTACTTTGAAGATGAAGGTTAGAGCTGGTCGTGGTGCACACACCTGTAATCCCAGCAACTTGGGAGGGTAAGGCAGGACAATCACAAGTTTGAAACCAACCTGTGCAACTTGGTGAGACCCTGTCTCAAAATAAAAAACAAAAGGTGTGGGGGTGTAGCTCAATGGTAGAGTGCCCCTGGGTTCAATCCATGGTACTGAATAAAAAGAAAAAAGAAAGAAAATGGTGGTTGTTATAATCCATATCTTTGCAAACCATTTAACTTTCTGTATATTTTTCTGATTTTAAAATGATAAAACATGGGGTTATCTTTTAATACCAAGAAAATATGACAGTAGTTTCAATAAGAGAACTTATTTTATCTTTAAGCATTACCACATGACACTCTTCTTAATTTTTTTTTTTTTTTGGATACTAAGGACTGAACCCAGGGGTGCTTAACCAACGACCCACTTCTCCAGCTCTTTTTATTTTTACTCTTTTGAGATAGGGTCTTGCTCAGTTGCTTAGGCCCTCACTGCATTGCTGAGGCTGGCATTGAACTCATGATCCTCCTGCCTCAGCATCCCGAGCCACTGGGATTACCGGTGTGTGCCACCATGCTCAGCTTTTCTTAATTTTTGAGTCTACTTCATTCAGTATGCAACTTATTACTAAACTAATAAGTTCCAATTCTGGAGAAAGCAATCATTTAAAAACTGAGGGATTTGTACATTCAATCCTTACACTCTGTTGTAGTTTTAAAATTATGATTAAATTTATAGTTCTACCATTCTTTAACTGACAAGATTACTAGCTATAGCCTTGGTCTCTTATATGTTCTTTGAATAAGAGTTACTTAAGATTTCAACATCAAATTTAGTATAGTTTCTTAGTAAAATCCTACATAAATGCACCAGACAGAAGAATTGGAATACAAAAGTTGGGGTCTCTGGGTTTCTCATCAGGATCTCAAATCACACTCATCATTATTGGAGCAGTTTAATCAAATAATTAGGGTCTTAGCTGGTTTTATTCTTAAGATTGTACCTATATCCAGAAAAGACAGTTTCCTCTTCTAATGTAGGGGCTCTGCCCTTTTGACCTAAAAATTCCTTTCAGAGAAAGCATACATGGATCTGAGCGTCAGGGTGAACACATAGTTTGGAGACAATATCCAGGAGCCTGCCTGAGCTTGAACTCTGAAAAGAATTGTGAAGCTGCATCCTGTCAGAGCTTCCTCTCATTCCTGTATTTCTTTTTCCCTGTTGTGCCTTATTGGCAACAAATGGACTATTCTTTGGTCCTGTTTCTGTATTTCTTTCCCACAATCTTTTTTTTCCCCTATCTCCCTCATCTTTGGTACCTTTCTTTCCAAGGCACTCACCTGATTTTTTCTTCTCCCCATGAGTTCGTTCATCCCAGCATCTCTTTTGTTCCTAACCTAAGGGAAGAAGCAAATGACTTCAAGGAACTGCAAGACTGCAAGGAACATTCCCTGGTCCCTCTGTGAGAGGGAAGCTTTATTTCATCTGTATCATCAGACTGTTACTTGGTGTGCACTTTTCTGCACGATGAAGGAGGTGAGTATTTACATCTGATTTAACTATGGAGAGAAATGAATGTCTCTGCAGCTGATTCTTTTCAGAGAGAAAGTAAAGAAGCCTCTTCTGACTCCCCACACCACCACCACCTAATCCACTAGCACATATACCAGGGGACTTAGGCACTGGTTAGGCACCAAGGAGATAGCCCTACTTTCAAAGTCTAGTGGGGAATGAGAGACACAAGCAAATACGTACAGTTCAATGAGATATGATAAGGGATGACGAGCATTGATTTGAGAATTTGCAAAATAAAGTAAGCAAATATGTTTTGTTTTGTTTTGTTTTGCCAAGAGAGATGATTTCAGAAAGGAGATGACCTTCAAGAAGAGACCTGGAAAAAAAAAACACAACAAAGAAACCCATAGGATGAGCTCTGCTGACAGAAAGTTTTGGACAACAGATGCAGTGGTGCATGTCTTAATCCCAGCTACTTGGGAGGTGGAGACAGGAGGATTGCAAGCTGGAGGCCAACCTAGGAAACTTAGACCTTTCCTCAAAAATAAAAAAGAAAAGCCTGGTGTAACCCAGCAGGAGAGGGTCCCTGGGTTGAAATCCAGGAAAGGAAGGGAGGAAGGAAGTGAGGGAGGGAGAGAAGACATATTTAGACAAAGGCACAGTTACACAAGTCATGGCTGGGAAATAAGGTATAACTTGGGGTGGCAAGACACACAGCTGGAGAACATGCAAACAGGACTTCATGTATGTTCGCCTGCTTAAGAAGCATGGATATTGTCCTGTAGGTGGAGAGGAAGCACAGAAGAATCTTAAACATTCAAAATGCAATGGACATTTGCGTATGCTTGAGAAAAGGAAACTCTGGCAAGCAATTGGGAGGAGAATTGGAGATATGCTGATCTCCTGTGAAGGGAAAAGGATGGTGTGAGCATGAATAAAAGGAGCAAAGACAAGGAATAGACATAAGTGGTTTGGAACTAGAATGGTTTTGGAGATCTTCCACATATTGGGGGAGGAGCATTAGAAGAGAAAGTGTCAAAAATAACTTCATGAGTTCTTTTTTTTAAAACTATTGTCTTGAGTTTCCAGATAAATGGATAATAATATTACCGAAATATGCATGCAAGGCAAAGAGTGAGTCTGGCAAGGGAGAGTTGCATGAGTTTCAGTTACATATCTTCCCTTCGGATGTATATATGGACATTGGTTTGCATGTGGGAATAAGTGATATCAAGTCCAGGAAAGAAATGCAGATTTTGGAATCACTGGATAGTGGCAGCAAAGGAAGTCACAGATTTGATGAAGACACCCCAGGGAAAATACCTCCAGCAGAGAGAAAAGAAAACCTAAACTGAAACCTTGAGAAATAACCAACATGTCAGGGCAAGGATCAAGCAAAGGGGATTAGAAAGACAGAAAGGTAGGCAGAGGTATTGAGGGGGGTGGTGTCAAAACATCAAAGGGAGAAAGATTTTTAGGAAGGGAGTGGACAACAATGTTAGAGGTTTAAGGGCTGTCAAATAAGATAAGGAATGCAAATGTGAAGTGGATTTCAAAATTTGGAATTTATAGGTAATCCTACAGGGTTGAGCTTCAGAAAAGTTGATGAAAACAGAAATATCAGACCACTCAGGAAAGTGTGGGACTTAAAGTCAAGATGATAGGGGTGTATTCTTTTTGAGAATTTCCTCAAGAACCCCTGTACTTTACAAATTACTGAGAACCCCAAGAAGATTGTTTATGTGGGTTACATCTGTCAACACTAACCATAGAATTAAAACTGAGAACTTAAAGTTATTTTTTCATCCATTTCAAAAAAATCTATTAGAATCAACAAAAATAATTTTTTTTTTTGCAAAAAACAGTTTTCCAACACAAAATTGGTATTTGCAATGCTACATGCTCTGTTTATGCAGCATGTTGCTAATCTATAGGTAATTGTGCATTGGACTTTCCATGATATAAAACCTAAGCAATCCACTCAGGTATCTCAATCCATCGTCTTCTGCCCATTGCACCAGGACAGTGGGTAGGCTGCAGGAAAGCCAAAGAAAGTACCTGGAGACAGCATGGCGACCTATGGTTTATTGGGGAAAGCTTACAAGAGATTAGAGACTGCTCCAAGAGGAGTTCAGTGGTGACAGGGTGACAGCACCTCTGTCCCTCATGGTGCTTTGCCAAGCAGCACCTCTTTTCCCTTCCAGTGTTTTGTCCAGTGGTAACCAAATGGATGAGTGGCACATATTCTTTTCATGGTGCCCACAGTTTCGTGTCCATCCCCACTCAGAGAGGGCTGTACATGTCAGGCTGCAGAAGCAATGACTGCATCTTTGCTTGTCTCACCAGCATCCCAAGGAGCAACTGTCCTGGTGTGCATGCAAGGAAGTAGCTTCTTACAGATAGCACTACCTTGCCCTAGCCCAGTGTGCATAAGAGAAAGCCATTGTCCTTTAAGATAATACGTATCTGGACTTTCCAGCCCAGACTTACGTTCATTGTTCTTTTAACTTAGCTGTGTTTTGGGGAATAGAGAGGGGACATTCAGGGACATGATATCTTACTGTCCCTCTTTGCTGTAGGGATGATGCAGAGTTGGTGCAGGAATTGACTGCAAATTGTCACCAGAAAACATTTTGGATGATGCAATTTTCTACAACTGAATGGTGGTGATATTTGGACAACTGTACACATTTGCAAAAAAGTCATTGAATTTTGCTCTTCAAATGTATGTATTTTATGATATAAAAATTGTAACTCAATAAATGTGGTTTTTTTTAAGGCAAGGAAGACTGGGGATGTGGCTCAGTGGAAAAGCAATTGTCTAGCATGTGCAAAGCCCTGGGTTCAATCCCCAACACTGCAAAACAGAGAGGAGTGGGAGGCAGAGGGAGAGGAGGGAAGGAAAGGTAGTAAAATTCTCTACTACCATTTTTCCCCCAAAGAGGAAAAAAAAAATGGCCATTCTTGACTCCAAGAAAAGTGGCCTCAATTTTTAAATTTATATTCACAAATATGAGGCAAGTGAGAGCAAATAATTAAGTATTCTAAAATTTCTTAGAAGCATTTACAACTTGATACTTTAATCATCTCATAAATATATCTCAAGCACTCAATGCTTATTTTTTAAATCATTTTTAAAAAATATAATTCACAAACCACACAATTCATCTACTTAAAGAGTACAATTCAGTGGTCTTTAGTATATTTGGAATTATGTATCCATCCCTGAAATCTGTTAAATATCTTTATTTAACTAAATAAAAACCATTATCTCACCCCTGTTCCCAGAGTCCTCATCTCCAGACCTAGACAATCACTCTCTCTCTAGATGTGAGTTTATTCTGGTTATTTTACACAAATGGAGTTTTTCTATATGTTGTGCTGGTTTCTTTTTTAACCATAGTGTTTTCAAAATTTCATTCATGTTTTGGCATGTATCAGAACTTTATTGCAGTATAATATCCTATTGTATGTGTAATGCAGTTTATTTATTCATTCCCCAGTTGGCAAACATTGGTTGTTTCCACATTTTGGTATTGTAATGTTTCTAGGAGCATTCATACACAAGTTTTGTGTGGCCATATGTTTTCATTTTTCTTGGGAATATACCTAGGAGTGGGATTACTGGATTTCAGGGGAACTCTATGTTTAACTGTTTAAATATTGAGGACTCTCTTAGACCATTTTCTGAAATGACTCCACTCTTTTATATTCCCATCAGTAGTATATGAGGGTTGCAATCTTCATATCCTCCTAACGTGTTTTGTCTTTTTGATTAAAACCATCTTAAGAGGTGTGAACAGGTATCTCATGATATTTTTAAAATCTTTCTTTAGTTGTAGAAGGGCACAAGACCTTTGTTTTATTTGTATGTTTTTATGTGGTGCCAAGGATCCAACCCAGTGCCTCACATGTGCTAGGCAAGCTCTCTACCACTGAACCTCAGCCCCAGTCCCTCATGATGGTTTTGATGTTCATTTCCCTAGTGACTAATGATAGAGAGCATGATTTGTGTACTTGTTAGTCATTTGTGTATAAATATGTATTAATAAATATTAATTTATAAAATATATATTGTATCTATATATAATTATAAAATACAGTTAACAAACCACACAATTCATCTACATTAAGAGTACAATTCAGTGGTTTTTAGTGCATTCAGAGTTGTATATCCATCACTGCAATCTGTTTTAAAATATCTTTATTTAGCCAAATAGAAACCATTATCTCACCCCTGTTCCCAGAGTCCTCATCCCCAGACCTAGGCAACCACTGTCTCTCTAGGTGTGAGTTTATTCTGGTCATTTTTTCATAAATGGAGTTTTGCTATTCATATATATATACACATATATATATATGTGTGTGTGTATATATGTGTATATATATGATATATATGTGTATATATATCATATATATGATGCAATACTATTGGTATATATATGTGTATATATGTGATATATATATGTGTGTATATATATGATATGATATGTGTGTATATATACACACATATATACACATATATATCAAATAGTATTGCATATGTATATATGCAATACTCATCCTAACAAATGTGAATTGTCATCTCATTGTGATTTGTATTTGCATTTCCCCAATTATTAATGATGTTAAGCATTTGTGTATGTTGAGAGGAGTGGCTGTTGAGGATGGAACCCAGGGACTCAGTCGTGCTAAACACGTGCTCTACTACTGAGCTAGACCTTCAGCCCTTTAAGCATCTCTTCGTGTGCATATTGACTATTTCTGCATCTTTATGGAAGAATATTTTTACTAATCATTTGTTCATTTTTAAATTGGGTTGTTTGGAGTTTTTTGTTGTTCTCAAGTTATCTTTTTATTTTGTAAGAGTTCTTTATTTATTCTAGATGCAAGTACCTTGTCAGATATTTGATTCACAAAAAATTTTCTTCCATTCTGTGGGTTTACCCCCTTTATCCTGACCTTGGAAATACAAGTTTTAATTTGGGGGGGTACCTGGGATTCAACTCAGGGGCACTCAACGACTGAGCCACATCCCCAGCCCTATTTTGTATTTTATTTAGAGACAGGGTCTCACTGATTTGCTTAGTGCCTCTTTCTTGCTGCGGCTGGCTTTGAACTTGAGATCCTCCTGCCTCAGTCCCCCAACCTGCTAGAATTACAGACGTGCGCCACTGCACCTGGCTTGAATTAATTTTTTGTGTGACAGGATGTCCAATATCATTTTTTGGCATATAGACATGAACTTCTCATAGCACTGTTTATTAAAAGTGCTATTCAATGCCCAAGACAAAATAAGTTAAAGATCAAAAATAAAAGGTAACATTATAATTTCCCCTAATGAATTATACTGGCACTCTTGTCCAAAATCAATTGACCATAAATGTGAGGGCTTACTTCTGAACTCTCAATCATATTCCTCAATGTAAATGTCTAGCCTTTCATTATCACATTGTTCTGATAACCATTGCTTTGTAATACATTTGGAAATTTGGAAGTGTGAGGTCTTTAATTTTGTTTTTACTTTCAAGATTGTTTTAACTGTACTCAGTCCCTCAAATTTCTACTTGAATTTGAGAATCAGCTTGTAAATTTCTGCAAATAATCCAGCTGGGAATTTGATAGAATTTGAGCTGAAGCTGTAGATCAATTAGAAGAGTATTCCTATTTTTTTTTTTTCGTATTTATTTATTTATTTTGGTAGTAGGAATTGAACCCAGGGGCACTGAGCCACATCTTCAGCCCCGCCTTTTTAAAAAAATTCAATTAATTAATTTTCTTTTAATTTTTTTTTTTTACAGACTTCATTTTGATTCATTGTACACACATGGGGTACAAATTTTCATTTCTACAGTTGTGCATGATGTACATTCATACTTTTCTTGTTAATCATACATGTACATAGGGTAATGATGTCTGTTTCAATCTAGCTGGGCCCTGTGGCTCATGTCTGTAATCCCAGCAGCTTGGGCGGCTGAGACAGGAGGACCAAGAGTTCAAAGCCAGCCTCAGCAAAAGCATTCCTATTTTAACACCACTAAGTCCTCTGATCCATGAACATAAAATGTTGCTTTAGTCTGCTTTTTTGCTATTGTGACCAAAAGACCTGACAATACCAATTTTAGGGAAGGAAATTTTATTTGGGGTTAACAGACTCAGAGGTCTCAGTCCACAGATGTCTGACTCCATTGCTCTGGGCCTGAGGTGAGGCAGAACATCATGGTGTGAGTGTGGTAGAGAAAGCAGCCCAGAACATTGTCAAAAGGAAACTCTGCTCAACGGGGACAAAATATACACCTCAAAATATATACTCCCTCAGTGACCTACCTCCTCTATCTGCGTCCTGGCTGCCTACATGACCACCCAGTGAATCCATTCAGGTGGATTAATGTACTGATTGGGTTAAGGCTCTCATAATCCAATCATTTGACCTCCAAACTTTCTTGCCTTATCTTGTACATGAGTTTTTAGGGGACATTTCATCTATGAACCATAACAGATGTCTTTTTATTTATTTAGAACTTTAAAACTTTTCTTTCAACTGTGTTTTATAGTTTTTAGGATACATGTTTTACATTTCTTTCATTATATTTTAAAAATTTATGCTATTCTAATTGGAACCATTTTCTAGAGTTCAATTATAAATTCCACAACAGCAATCTCAATATCTGGGTTCCACTTCTGGTTTAGAAAAGAAAGCTTCAGATGAAGAAATTTCAAATAATACTGAGGTTCTTATGTTTGATTAAAGAATAAAACTACAAATTGATTCAATCTCTTCCAAAGATCTCAGATGATAAGTCTCGAACACATTTGGCTGCACTTTTAAGTACATGCATCTAATATTAGAAGAAGAAATAGGAATACTCTACTATTAGGGTGTGACTTCTTAGAAATGCTGTGGAAAAGTTACAGAAATCAGCAAGGTCATGAGGTCACAGGGTGGGACCAGCAGCCAACACCCTGTTCTACAGGAATGAGCTTGGGCAAAGACCTCATCTCTGCATGCCTCAGTTTGCTCATTTTCACACTGGAGATAATAACCATTTGTGCAGTATTTGCAGACTAGTCCTCAAACTCAGGGGTCGACACTCCAGTAGTAGACAGTCGACTGTCATGCAAGAAGAAAGTACAAGAACTTCTGATATGAAGTATAGCCATAGTTTTAGAACATGGGCTCAGCATGCACAAGGCCCTGGATTTGATTGCTAACCCCCAAAACAAAAACAAAAAGAAAAGCAGCAAAGAAGGAAAAAGATTAAGAACTTCTATTTATATTTATGTCACTCTTTTCATTTTCATTTTTGTTTATATTAATATAATATGATGGCATATTTTATATTAAATTAGCAAACACTACTTGTTGGTTCTTATTCAAATAAGTTTATATGGATGGAGACTTGTCTTAACTCACTGCTTGACACATGGAAAGTGTTCAGTAAATGTTAGCTATTATCAAAATAATATTCGCAGGGCTGAGGTTTTAACTCAGTGGTATAGCACATGTTAGTAGCATATTTGAGGTCCTGGGTGCAGTCTTCATCACAAAAACCAAAAATTGCAATTGCCATGGTATCATTATGACTACACCCAAAAGTATTAATAATACCTTTTTGGTGTTTTTTGGTTGTTTATTTATTTATTTATTTATTGCTGCCATTGATGATTATGAAGCACACAGGAATCTAAGATCAAAATTATCAAAGCGACTGGCACATCAACTCAACCACAAAAGTAGTGCTTTATATTATTATCACTTCAAAGTATGGGAAAAATTAAAGTCTAAAAGAAAAGAAAATATTTTAATTTTCATGTCAGTGTATGAACACTAAGGGCTCTGAAAATATTTGCTGTTGAACTAGAATTAATTTGTACAGAATCAATTTGCTTTTCTTCTGCTTTTAATTATTATCAATTGTTATTACTATTATTTTGCAGTGCTAGGGATGGATCCCAAGGCCTCACACATGCTAAGCAAATGCTCTACCACTGAGCTACACCCTTAACCTTTCTTCTGTTTTTAAAACCCTGCTCATTTGATGCACAGGATCCCTGAATTGTGGGAATTCCAGCCATCTCGAAGTTCCTCCAAGCAGCTAGGTCCAAGATTGAGGCGTCTGATCTGGGAATGGTCTTTCGAGCTCGGCCAGCTTCCCTGCCATTCTTTGCAAGGACTATGTGTATGGCACTGCACTTACTTTCCCAGAAGTGCTTCTGGGACCAAAGCCTGCACAAAGGAGCCGTTAAATGTGTTTCCCTCCCTTCTGGCTCAGCTGGCTCCTGAGCCTCAGGTCACATACAGCTCATAGTTCCTATCAACTTTTCCCAAAGGACCCCTGGGCTCCTGCAGGAGCCAGCACTTCCCTGGAACAGGAAGCTCTATTTACACTGTCTTGGAGCCTGGTGCTCATCCATAAAAGGGAAAAGAGTCCTTTAGGAAAAGGGCAGGGTGCTTGGAAACTCTTTAAAAGTGAAAGCTTCCCAACTGTTTTCTGTTGTTTTACCCTGTTGCTTGATACAGTTTTTCAGAACATAAAAACACATGCTGTTTGGACTAGCAGAGCAGCATATCTGAAAGTTGACATCCAATAAACAAAAAATATGGAGAAAAAGTCATGGGAACCTTCCAGATTGCACACCTAGGACATATATTCTTTCTTTCTTTCAACATAATTCCAGAGCCATTTTGGCTTGTATGTGAATACCCCAACTGTACTTTAAATGAGGAAAAGGGCTCTCAAGATTTTGGAATATCAACAGCTAACAGACCCACTTGATGGAGAAACGTGTGTCCCAAATGAACAAAAAGTGAGCCCTCAAATGAATGCAATTTGGGGTATAAGAAAGGACTTTAGGAATCAAAGCTCTTGGGGAAATTGGATCATAATGCCCAATAGTTATTTCATCATAATTTAAATTACAAGTAATAATGTTCATCATTTGTTAATGGTAATTATGAACAATTACTGTGAATTGTTGCAAGGCCTTGGGCTAGGTAAGTGCCTTGTATTCATAAACTCATTTTATCCTCATGATAATCTTGTGAGTTTGGTGCTATCAGAATTTCCAGTGTACAGATGACACAAAGAGGTTTAAGAAATTTGTCCAAAGTCATAGAAAGTAGTGAAGCTGGGATAGGAACCCAGGTATCTCTCTCCCTAGATTGATGTCCTATTTTGCTTCACTGCCTCTTATACTTTGCCTGTGTTCTAAACCCTTTAAATGCATTCTCACTTTTAATTTAAATAGCATGAATAATGTGGCAGAGTTTAATGAGCTAAAATAATCATTCAACTACTCTTCACTTAATTAGCACCCAGGACCATACCTTGGTTAAACATAGAGATTCTGGTTTCCCTGACACTGGAGAAGTAGGTCAGAGGCCATGATTCCAGCACTGTGCCTTCCAGCTGAGGGACATAAGGTTGAAGGATGGCTTTTGTTATTGTCTGTCCAAATGTTGCTATAATTGTTAAGATGATGGAGGCTTGAAATATTTAAGGAATAGGTAGACAATATTAAGGAATACGTTACGTCGAGAGGAGAAGAGAAAGACAAAGGGAATAATTGAGAGCTTAAGATTTTAGAGATAGTAGTAAGTAATTGCCTCCCTTCATAATCAAATTTATCAAACAAGATGTCTGAAACTGTTTTGTTTCTTCACTTTCTAGTTCCTTCTCATCTCATTTCAGTATGACTTTTTTTTTGAGGGGGGTGCTGGAGATAGAACCCAGGGGTGCTCTAACACTGAGCTACACCCCAGTCTTTTAAATTTTATTTTCACACAGGGTCTCTCTAAGTTTCCCAGGCTGGCCTCCAACTTGTGATCCCTCTGTCTCAGTCTCCCAAGTAGTTGAAATTACAGACATACATCACCATGCCTGGTTCAGTATGACTTTTGTTAAGGTCACCAATAGTGTCTAACAGGCACAAGGCTCTGAGTTTTATCCCCAACACTGAAAAAAAAAAAACCAATCACTGGTGACTTCCATTTTGCTGGAATCATAAAATCACTTCTGAGTTTGTTAGGTCTGAGCAGGATGGAAGGTAAGTCTAATTTTAGATGCGGAACAGGCACTCTGTCAACAAAAGGATTTGAGAAGAAAACTGGGACAGATTCAGGTTGTGCTATAGATTTGGTAGCACAACATTTCTATTTTTTGTGACATAGGAAGTCAAGAGGGCAAGTGAGACATAAGAAACTGAAATAGATAGACAATATAAGCAGAGAGTAAGGAAATCAGGATCATGGTGAGATAGTCAACAGAAGTGAGTGTTCCATGTAACTGGTAATCAAGAGTTTGTAGTGATCTTATCTCCCTGGCTACAACCACTCCTCGGCAGTACTCAGCTGCCTAGTACAAGACCAGATAATGAGTGTAAATGGTTCATTCAGATTTCAAGTTTTCCAGACATGTGCAGCAAAGACAGGGCGCAGCAGCTTGGAGTGTTTGCAAGAAAGTTGTTGATGCCATTAGCCACATATCCAACCTGAACACGGGACAGTTCAGAGAGGGTCCACGAATGTGGAAAAAGGTGGCAGTGGAGGAAGTAGAAGTGACCTGGAGGAAGGTGGTAAGGATATCTGGAAAAGAAGCTGCAGGGTCAAGGTTTGGGGTCAGCCAAAAAGATGTTTGAATGCATGATTCTGGAGGTGGAGCAGTGTCAACATGGTTTGTATTTCACATTCTGCACCACGACAATGGGAAACGATGACTGAGCAGAAAAAAATGTCCCTGGTCAAGGAGCTAAGAGGTCACAGAGTCAGATGTGCCCCAAATGAAGGCAAACATGAGGACAGAGAGAAGAATGAGGTCAGCAAGTATCAAGGGAACACCTTAGCAAGGTCCCCATCCTTCTCACTTTTTTTTTTTTTAAGGAAATACCTGCAAATGTTTATTAATCATTGGTGACAGATGCAGGGTAAATGAAGGATCAGAGTTTGCAGCAGGAAACATGTGCTGAACAGTAAACAGACTGAGGAGGGTTTGTCCAGGAAGGTAACTTAGTAGTGGGGCAAAGCAGATGAGAGATGCCCACAGTGATACCCTGTGTGTGTATGTGTGTAAATGCAGAGAAAAAAGTCTGGAATTTAACATCTACATCTTTGGTAGTCCCAGCTGGGGCAAAGGAAAGATAGTGCTATTCAATGCACAGAATATCTGACAATATTTGTTTTTGAAAATAGGCACATGGATACACAGACAGACATGTGCATTAGATGTATGTCTTGCTCAACAAAACTCTAATATCTAACAGACTGCTGGGCACATAATAAGAACAATTCTAACAGAATACATAGCAAATAGTAAGAACAAAAGATGCTTAAATTTTTAATGTTGCAAAATTCTTCCTTTCACTTGCTAATACACCTAATGGTCAGGATTTCAGAGCCATGCCCTTGACTGCAAAAGGCCACCACGTTTTGCTTCTCACCATGGGCAGGTCACATCCCTGATGAGAGTCAGTCTTCTTCATCAGGGTCACTGATCTCTTCATATGCCACGAGATACTTCCTTTCCCATAACCTGTGGCTCCAGATACTCATACTCTTCCCAGGTCCTGATGCCTTCTCACTTTGCTTCCCAGAAGTACTTGCTTTTCCCAGTGGGTATAGTTGTCTCTGAGCCAGCTCTGAACCAACTGCTTCTGGCACTTCCTTTGGATGATTTTCTTCCCTTGATGGCTTCTTGGACATCTTCTGGCGTTTTCTCTGTCATATGCCAGAAGCACTCTCATTCATCCTGATTCATCCTGACTCCCACGGTTGCAATATTCATCAGAATCATCGCTCTGAGATTCTATCATTTGTCCGTTAGAACTCATGAAGCGATGGCGAAGGCTCCTTCTCACTTTTAAAGCCCTTCTGTTAGTGAAGGAGTTGTCATGGAGCAGGCCAACTTTGAACAGCCTAGGTCATCAATTTCCAAATTAAGGCACATACACCTGAAAAATTATCAGCTAAGCATGTACAGTTTATTGGTGCCACCAAAAGATGGCAAACCCTAACATAAACTGTGGATTCTGGGCGATAATGACGCATGATTGTAGGATCATCACTTGTAACAAATAGACAAGTCTTTGGGGGATGTTCATAGTGTCATCTTCAAAGACATGGGAGAAATGGTACATTTGTACATTGTTGGTGGGACTGAAAATTAGTACAACCACTTTGGAAAGCACTATGAAGATTCCTAAAAAAAAAAAAAAAAGGAATAGATGACCCAGCTATCCCACTTCTCAGTATTTATCCCAAAGAACTAAAATCAACAAACTATACTGATACAGGCACATCATTTATAGCAGCACAATTCATATTACCCAAGTTATGGAACCAGTCCAGGTGCCTGTCAGCAGATGAATGGATGAAGAAAAAGTGGTATGTATACACAACAGAGTTTTACTCAGCCATAAAGAGGAATTAGATTATGGAATTTGCCAGTAAATGGATGGAACTGGAGAACATCATGCTAAGTGAAATAAGCCAGGCTCAGAAAACCAAGGGTCGAATGTTTTCTCTCATATGAAGAAGCTAGAGCAAAGTAAGAGGAAAAAATGGACAGGGAGGTCAGATATCATAAAGATAGAGGGAAGATCTGTGTAGTACTAGAGGATTAAGGAGAAAGGACAGAAAAGGGGAAAAACATGGAGTGAATTTGATTAAATTATGCTATCTATATTTCAGATACACCACAGTGAATTTCACCTTTATATATGTCTATAAAGTACCAATTAAAAATAAATAAATAGAAGGAAGATCAGTAAAGGAGAGAAAGAAAACAATGGAAAGGAGGAGGGGAAGGGATGAGGAAGCACTGGCAAATTAAAATCCTGCATGTATAATTATGTCAAAATGAAACCAACTATTATGTTTAAGTATGATGTACTAATAGGAGCATTTTTAAAAAAGCAGTGTCACTCCCTGTTTCCCCTCACCATTCTGTATAGAATGAACCATAAAAGAATTCTGACCTACATTTCCCAAAAGTAGGTTCTAAGACTCCTGCCCGCATCCCTATGATGGGTATCCTGCCCTGTGCCCAAGGGAGGAATGAAGACACAGACATATGGAGAAGAATCTGAACAAATAGGCCTTGTTAAGTTCACCCATGTTGCTACCCTGTGATCACCCTGCTTGGTCCTCCAGCAGGACCTCACTGTACACTTCATTAAACCTGAGCATACCAAGATGCAATTTTCCCTGTTTCTTTGTGTCTTCATTTCTGTGTCATGGGAAACTTTGCTGAAATAAATTTGTTCTGCTTTTCTCTTAAAAAAAAAAAAAAGCAGAGGAGGAGGATGCAGCCAGTTTGGTGTCTTAGTCTGTTTTCTGTTGACATAATAGAATTATCCAGTTTCAGGATAATTTATAAAAGAAAGAAGTTTCTTTAGCTTATAGTTCTGGAGGCTGAAAGCTCAAGATCAGGGAGCTGCATCTGGTGAGGGTCTCCTGCTTTGTCATAGCATCACAAAAAAACAGGTTACCCTGGTACTACATGTGGAGAAGACAGAAGCAAGAAGGACAGGACTTGCTTTATAACAACCTACTCCTACTCTTGTGACAACTAACCAAGTGCAGAGAGAAAGCATGAGTCCCTCTTGATAATTTCATCATCTCTTAAAGACCCTACCTCCAAACACTTCCACAATTAAGCAATATTATTATTACTTAATAATATTAAGTAATATTAAAATTTCAACATGAGATTTGGAGGGGACACTCCATATTCAAACCATGGCATTCTCCAGCCTTGTAGACTCAACCATACAGAAGGAAATATTTTATAACACCCTAAGGCAGCAAACACTCTGACCCTTCCAAGCCTTTGCCTCTGTCTTCAGGAGGACCTTTTCCATTTTTCGCTCTTCTTGCCTATGTACAAATTTCTGTGCAACCTCAGGACTCAGTTTCCTAGGCTTAACTCTGAAGCATTCCTTAAGATCTTCATAGTTCTCAGCACACTGAAAAGCAATCCCTAATTCAGTGTCTGTAGCCTCTCTGGGTCAGTCCCAGAGAACAGCGGCTGATTCTGATCATCCTAATGCTCCTGGTGCCTGGCAGCAGAGTTCCCTGAACATGGTGACCAGGTGCTCAGCAAATATTGTTGGAATAAGTAGTGAAAATGGAAGCAATATGAGACCAATGACTCCTCAAAAAGTTCTTTCGTCTTATGTTTGGAAGATAAGTAAAGAGCTCAACAGCACCCAAGATGGAAGGTACGCCAGTTATCTATGGATTGTACACTTGTTGTAATCCAAGTATTGTCTAGCCCCAGAACTTTGGACAGAGCTCCCCACTGGCTTTATCAGGGTAGAGTTTGCTTTTCTTTCTTTCTTTCTTTCTTTCTTTCTTTCTTTCTTTCTTTCTTTCTTTCTTTCTTTCTTTCTTTTTTTTCAGTCAAGTAAGGAATTTGGCATATGTTTGTTTAATGAAAGAATAAATAAAAGATCTCTAATTCTTACAATCCAACAAGGTTATTATTAATATCTCTATGATACAAAGAAACTGAAGTTCATAGAGGTAAGTAAGTATTCAAGGCTATAACAGATAGTAGCAAAATTGGACTGGACAAGCAAGCATTGGACACTTGCCTTGGAAGCTGTGCTCTTTTTTACTATTCTGAGTTACCTCTTGTAACTTTCTTAACTTTGAGAAATGGTCACTCAATTTTTTTAAAGAAACAAATGGGGCAAATTTTTTTTTTCTGTTTAAAATAAGAAAACACATCAACTATAAATTAGTGAAAGAAAAACTGAGAGTGGATTTAGTGCTGGATGAAGGTGAGTTTGGGTAGCAAAGAGAGAGAGAAGGAGACTTTCTAGCCCCAGCGGCTCAGCTCCAGGGGAGCCCAGCACAGAGAGGCTGTCTTTCCTGAGCATGCCATGTCTTAGAGAAGCCAGCTAGAGTAACAGCTGCTCAGTGGTGACTGTACCATTTCTCAGCCAGCATCAACGAATATCTGAATTAAACCAGTCTTTTTTTTTTTTTAAATAGTTCAACAAGGTGATTAAAGAAAAATCTTCCATTTGATTTTATATCATTTCAGACACTCAACTCCCAGATTTCTAATATGATAAATAGGTGGTTTTTCCCCCTTTTATCTGAAAAAGTCATAATTTCTTAGTAAAGATTACTCAGCTAGTCCTTACCATAACCTATGAAGATAGTCTATATTTTTAGTTTCATCTTCACAGCAAGGAAACACACTCATGGATGGAAATGATTTTCCTAAGGGCATGAGTCAGTCGCAGGACTGTGAGGAACGAATTAGGCATCCAGATCTTAGTAATTAAGCTCTGAGTTCCTACTCATGATCTGAGACAAAGAAAAGCAATCTTACAATATTGTCTGAAAATAATTTTAATACCAAGTTCTGTTGTATGTTGCCATCTATTAAGCAACATTCTTTCTAACTGAAAAACTCGGCTCAGTATTGCCATAGGGATGGCATGAGACAATAGATGTGAAGTGCTGAGAACAACATATAGGATATAGTAACTGCTCAGTAAAATATCCCCTTGTGCATCTGTGGGAATTCTGTGTCATTTCCCTCTTCTCCTGAATTTGAAGAAATAAGAACTCTGCCTACTAATTTACAATATCTGTAAGATAAATGTCAGGTGCAAAAAGAGTCATGCTTAGCCAGCTCACTCCACTGGCTGATTTCTGTTTCATAAACATGAACAAATTGAATTGAGTTCATTTGTTGGTAGCATATTCTCAAATAGAGAGAATGGTTGTAGAAATAGCTCCTATTTATGTTCTTAAAAATATGACAAACAGGGCTGGGGATATAGCTCAGTCGGTTGAGAGTTTGCCTCACAAGCACAAGGTCCTGGGATCAATTCCCAGCACCACCAAAAAAAAAAAAAAAATGACAAACACAAATGAAGAAACAAAACATTGTATTTAGAATTTTTAATTTGTGACTTCATAGTCCCCAAATTGATGTCCAATTATTTTATTTAAATCTGATTTTTTCAATTTTTACTGTCACTATAAATAGTTATGAATAGTCTGTTTAATACTTTTGCCTGTTTTTATGAATTTCTATCTTTTCTGTTGAGTCTCAATTAAAGTTAAAGAAAAGATAGATTTGGGGTCTAGAATTAGATCCCATGGCTGTCTAGCTCCTTACATGACCAGCTGCAGGATGCTTTACTAGATTTGAGGACACCGTCACAGAATAACCCACTTCAGATATTTTGGAAATTGGTACAGAGGGTCCTCTGACTTCATCTACAGTTGACTTCTGCATTTCAGTTTTCTTGCAGCCTACACTAAGTGAATGTGTCCTAAATCCTCAAAAATTAGATTGTTGAAAGTTTTAAAATAAAAAAGTTAAAATAGCAAAAAAAGATAACAAAATAAATAATTGTACAATAAAGAAAAAATTAGATTGTGATATCCCAATAAAACTCACATATATTGGAATAAGAAAAATACGTTATTACCTATTAGTACCTAGTTGTGCTTGTAAAAGAAGGGAAAAAATTGCTTGTTTATTTGTGTATCTACTCACAATATTATATACCTTTTTTCTCATTAACTTGTGATGTCTTTTGCATCTAGATCAGGAAATGAATTGCAGGAAATGAATTTTGCATCTAGATCAGGAAATTGAATAAAGTTAGAAATTTAAAAATAATTTCACCTGTAATCCCAGCTGCTCAGGAAACTGACACAGAAGGATTGTAAGTTCAAGACCAGCCTGGGCAACTTAGTGAAATGCTGTCTGAAAATAAAAAATAAAAAGGGCTGAGGGTGGGGATGTAGCTCAGTAGTAGAGCACCCCTGGATCCAATCCCCAGTATTTTAAAAAAAAAAAAAAAAAAAGGAAAAAAACCTTTTCTGGCAGGCTGATATTGAGACACCTCCCTCAGTTTGTCAAAGACAGAGAAGTTAGATGACTTGTCCAAGGGCAAACAGCATACAAATCAGAAAGTTCAACTTTTAAAACAGACTTCCATTTATAATACCTTCAGAGGACTAGTTCAGCTCTGCTGGGTTGAACAAGAATTTATAGTAACTGGCAGTTGCTGGACGCTGTGCTGAATTTCAAGGTTATACAGATGCCCCAGGGACTGTCCCCAGGAGTTATGTCACAGTCAGTGAATAATTTCTCTGGAATGTGGAACACACAGGTGTGAAGGCACTAAGCACATGAAGGGAAGGCTTCTTGTGGAAAAGGTTACTCCACCAGTCACAAAAACGGTAGTCTGTTCAATGAAGGCAGGCTAGATTCAGGCATTTATCCAGATAATTGAAGAGTGAAAAGAAGGAGTGAGTAATTCCCTAAGCAATTGAAATGAATCTACAAGTTATTTCTGTGTCCATAGACATGTCCCAGAACATAGAAAACTACTGAAGTGTATAAGACCCTCTACAAAAGTTACATTTTCATAAGACATGCAGTCAGTCTTGTCCATTATTTTTAAATTCAGTTTAACCACACATTGAAGTAGAACTACATTGATTCTACATCCAACTAAATGCACCAAAATGGTCTGCAACTTTTCTTCGGCAGCTAGGCTAAAGTCTAATATGAGAGATAGATAAAATGTCTCCAACAGGGAAAGAGGCAAAAGCTTCAGTCTTCCCTCACTTCCTTGGCTAAGGACACGATTACTCAGGATCATACTCGCACACCAGATACTGGTTGGAAGTAGGGTACACAGGGTTCTCGTTAGATCTGGCAATGCCAAGTTTTTTGATCAGGGTGCTGGTTATGTAGGTGTGTTCAATTTGATAAAATTCACCAAGATGCACTTTAAAGATATGCTAAGTGAAATAAGTCCTTCACAAAAGGACAAAACCGTCTGATCCCACTTATGTGATTTACCTTGGGTAGTCAAATTCATAGACACAGAAGGTTGAACGGTGGTTGCCTGGGGATTCAGTGAGGGAGAACTAGTGTTCAGGAGAAATGGAGGTGAGAAGTTTCTGAGATAGATGGATAGGGTAACTGTGCAGCAGTGTGAATGCACTTCGTGCCGGTGAACCATGCACCCAAAATGGTTAGACTTTTCTGTTATGGATATTTAATCACAACTTTTTTAAAAAAGAAAAAAATTGATGGAGCTGCATTTTGTGATTTGTAAACTTTCTACATGTAAAAATTGTTGTTTTTTTAAGACGCCTAATCAAATCCTAGTTTTGTCATCATTCTCTAGAAACTCTTGAAGCATGGTGTTTTTCCATTATTCCATGAAGGACCAAAGGATAGTTCCTGCTATTTCATCTCATCTCCAAAATCAAACAAACCAAGGTTTGACAACCGTGGTGACTCCCCTCACTGTTATTTCCTGAAATGTGTCTGCAGCTCTTTGTGCTTCTGTCTGGCTTTCCCTCTTCCCGAGAGGTCTGTGCAGGCAGGCATGCCCTCCAGTGATGGGGACACTCCTCGACCTGACTTCCTCTGCCCTCCACGAGGGAACCCCAGGGTTAGACCCGACTGAGTGATGTCCAGGCCAAGCTTTCACAGACGCTGTGATTGTCAGGAAACCTTTGCAAAACGACTTTTTTTAAACTTCCCTGGCAACAGAAATAATCCTCCCGAAATAAATTATTCACTTGGGGCATGAAAACCAAGGGAAAATGTTAGAATATATTTATCTAAAATATTTTTGATGATTTATCACTCTAATTTGCTTAATGAAGGTTTATAAGCTCCTTTATTTGAATAGAAAAATTACTTATTTTTGAACAATGTGAGTTTTGGTGACTTCATAATTATTTTTATTCTTTATAATAATGGTTATTATTAAAAAGAATTATTATAGAGAATAAGTTGATTAGAGAAAACAGATTTGGTACAATTATGATCTGAAATGGCACTATCTAAACATGTTGATTTGGACGGTTGTGTGTGTGTATGTCACTAATTCTCTTCAATGATAAAGAACTAAAAAAGGTTTCATTATAACTTGTTTAAAACCCTACTTGCAGCCGGGCGTGGTGGCGCACGCCTGTAATCCAAGCGACTTGGGAGGCTGAGTCAGGAGGATCACGAGTTCAAAGCCAGCCTCAGCAACTTAGGAAGGCTCTAAACAACTCAGCGAGACCCTGTCTCTAAATAAAATACAAAATAGGGCTGGGGATGTGGCTCAGTGGTCGAGTGCCCCTGGGTTCAATCCCTGGTTCCAAAAAAAAAAAAAAAAAAAAAAACCCAATTTACTTAAATATAGTTTTGACTGTTTCTTAAAGATATTTTTATATATATGTATATAAAACTACATATATATGTATAAATATATGCATATATATGCATATATATCTCCAGTAAGTTAAAAATTCAGACAGTTAAAAGATGAACTCCCTGTATTTTGCAAAATAAATTTTTGGCTAGTTTGTAGTTTAAACTTAAATTTTCTGCTATTTAAAAATATATTTGTTGTGTTGCAATAGTAGCATGTATGTTTTCTAGTTTTTATATTTATATGAATCTATAGATTATTTGTTTCCATTTATGTGTCCTGAAAACTATTCAGATTTATGTTTCTACCAAAATGACAGTTTTATATGATATGTAAAGTTACTCTTGACCTTTATTTTTACCTTTAATTAGACCATGATTGAGAAGATCTGCATCAATTCTGCATCAAATTTAATGCATCTAATGATCTCTAAAAATTTTTAAGATTGATTCAAACAACTTTTGGGCTACATCAAAGACTAATTAATTTTCCCCTTCACTTTATTGGTTGTATTACTAATAAAACAATAATAGTCCTATTTAACCTTTATTAAGCATCTCTCATTTTCCAAACACTGTTTTTGTGCTTTCCATGTTTAATCCCATTTCATCCTCCCAGACCCCTGGGGGGTAATGCTATTATTATCCTCAACTTACAGACAAGGGAATTGAAGCACAGAAAAGTTAGATAACATAGGGCTAATGACAGAGCTAAAATGCTAAACAGATCTAACCCAGGTTTCTCCTTAATTTCATAACAACCTGAGAGGCAGATACCACCAGCAGACGCTGAACACCAGCAGTGTCTTCAAAGGGCATTTTCATTCTTAGCCAGTTTTGAACTTGTTCCCTTTTGGTGTGCTGATTCCACTTCTGCACAGCTCTACATCCACAGTCATCTTGCTACAAACGCTATGAAACCAAGGGTCAAGAACAGGCCTGGGAACAGGGGTTAGAACCTGTCTAGAACAGGCCTGGGAACAGGGGTCAGAACCTGTCTCCATACCCAACATCTCTTAGTTTGAGGTGCTTTTAATCAACCAAGTCCCAACGGCTACACAAGGTAGTCCTGAGCTCCACCCAGAGATGAGAAAGAGTTGAGGCCAAGAAAATGTGGCCCAACCTGGAGTTAGCAAAATTTTCAATGAAAAATCACTTTGGGGCTGAATTCTTAACTTTCATCACTTCATCACTTCATTGAAGTAGACTTTGACAGAGCATCTTCATACTCCCTGATTTTGTCTTTTATTCTGGAAGAGAATGCTCCATGGTATACCTGAAGGGATCAATCATCTTTAATTAAACTCCCAAACCATCTTGGCTTTTGGAGATTTGCTGGAGGGAGGTATCCAAGACTCTAACAGTTATTCTCAGAGTCTAAACTAATAGAACCAACTCTGTCTGTAGAAGTTTCTGGAATATACCTCGCTGGAATATGTGAGGTAGTGTCTGTCTCCCAGATTTCTGATGAGGAGTAAATGAAAATCTGAGCACAGTGCTATGGTTGACTATGAGAGTCACATCTGTCACAATACACTTAAAGCATTTTGTGTAAATTAAGGAATAAAATGTTGATATATATTCCTCAAAGTTCTTAATATTGTTCTCCTCATGTGAATGTTTTTAAAGGTATGATTCTATGTTACAAATAATAAAACAACCCTGGCAACTCAACTGTCCTTCTAAGACTTGCAGAGCTTAACAGTGATAGGGCTGCATCTTAAAAACAATGAGTTCTGATTCCAGGCCCATCTAAATAATCATAAATCTCAAACACTACCAATTATTTGCAAGTATGTCCTATACTGAGATTTCTAGTACATCTCTGGTAAGAAAGAAAAATAATCTGACCATATTTAATAGACCTGTACATAGACATTCTCCAAGTCCTGGTGTTTCACTCCTGGGTGTTTACCTGACAGACGTTTGAGAATGTGCCTCCAGTAACATGGACAAGAATTTTCATGGTGGCATTGTTTATCATAGCCAAATACTGGAACTAGTCCACATTTTTACTGACAGGATAATGGATGAGTAAATAAATCCACGGTACTTATACTATTGAGTACTATACAGAGGTGAAATTGGTGAAAGTTAATGTGCTTATGTTCCATGTTTTTACTTGGATGATTGTAAAGGTTTATCAACTTAAGACAAATTTCAGAGGGTAATGTATAGCACAGAACACCATCAAAAAAGTGAAAAGGTAGCCCACAAGATGGGACAATATATTTGCAAATCATATATACAATCAGGGACATATATCTAAAATATAAAAAGAACTCATATCTCAATAATAAAGTTGTTCTATTTAAAAATGGACAAAAGTTATGAATAGACATTTCTCCAAAAAATACACAAATATCCAAGAAGGTATTAAAATATTAAAATATGTTCAGTATCAGCAGTCATTATGGAAATGCATTCTAATCAAAAAGACAGATATAAGTGTTGGTGAATATATAGGCAAATCAGAATCCTCATACACTACCAGTGGGAATATAAAATGATGCTACTTCTTTGGAAAACAGTCTAGTAAGTTCTCAAAAGATTAGACATAGAGTTGCCATATGATCAAGCATTCTGCCCCTAGATACGTACCCCAAAGTATCAAAACATGTGTTCACATAAACTCATACAGAAATACTGATAAAAGTATTGTTCATAATGGCCCTAAAGTGGGAATAATGTAAATATGGATGGATATTTGGATGAATAAATTTAAAAAAGGTGACACTTCCACTCTAGGGAATATTATCTGGCAATAAAAAGGAATGAAGTACCAACACATGCTACTGTAGTTCGTGAGTTACAAAAAAATACTAAGGTAAGTGAAAGAAGCTGTACAGACCCAAAAGGGTCTGTATACATTGTAGGTCTCTCTCTCTCTCCCTCCCCCCCCTTTATATATATATGTATGTGTATATATATATGTATACATATATATTTATATATCATATATATTTATATATATACATATATATATCTCGTATGATCCATTTATATGAAATGACAGACTGTGCCATTCTCTAGAGACAGAAAGCATGTTAGTGGTTGTTTGGGTCTGGGGGTGGGAATGGGGAGAAGTGACTGTTAATTGATGCAGGTGGGTTTTTATGGCAGAGCAATGGATGGTGTTAATGAAAATTTTATAAAATTGTGATAGTTCTGCAACTTTATGAATATATTAAAAACCTTGATTTGTATACCTTAATGAATTGTGTGGCATGTGAACTATATCCCAATAAAACTTACCTAACAGATTTGTACATTATAATGTGATTTATATTTAAAAATTTAAACATGCAAAATAATGTTATCTATTACATTTGGAAAGGTGGGCAAAAGTGCTATCTGAAATATTTCAAGTCTGGTTCTGGCCTGGAGCTACAGCCTAGAGCACTAGCCTGGCATGCACAAGGCCCTGGGTTAGATCTTCATGCCACCCTGACACACACACACACACACACACACACACACACGCAGAGTTTTATTCTGCCATGCTGGTAGGGAAAACATAAATGCCAAAATTTCCAGACCAATCACCTCTGTGCAGGGAGAGGGTGGCCCAAACCATCTCACTGTTTTTTTAAAAGAAAAGGAACTGTCCATAAGTTTTCAGATTTAATAAAAGTTGGATGGTAAGGACATGAATGTTGTGTTATGCTCTGTGTTTTTCTTTATACTTGAGATATTTCAAAGGTTTTTTAAATGCTCTATTTCCAGGCCCCAGTCTCATGAAAGTCCATGGCAAAGATCTCCAAGCAGGACGGCTTGCTTCAGAGAGCTGGTCAGTCAACATTTGCCAGTACACTACCACCTGGAGACTAAAACAGCCTGCTCCCTTGAGTGTGACGGGGTAAATCTGTTTGGGCATGTTCAGTCAAGGGCCATATTAATTTTTATTTATTTATTTTTACAGTGCTAGGGATTGAACCCAGGCCCTCCAGGAGTGTAGGCTCTCTACCACCCGGCTCCATCTCAGCTCTATTTATTTATTTTATTTTATTTTTAATTGGTTCTTCTTAGTTATACATGACAGTAGAATCTATTTTAATAAAATTATACAAGCATGGAATGTATTTTATTTAGCCCTATTGATTTTATTTTGAGATGAGGTCTCACATGTTGCCCAGGGTGGTCTCAAATTCCTGGGCTCAAACAATCCTTCTGCCTCAGCCTCCCTAGAAGCTAGGCATGTGCCATCGCACCTGAGGGTCACTTTATTTGAAGCAAGTGTCATTCAGCTATATTGCAAATTGGGTTTGCAAGAATTTCCAGGAAGCACAAAGGAGTGATTTCAGCCTGGAGAGCCCTGGCTTCCCCCTGAAACCTGTCTCCATCATCCCTTAGCATCAGTGCACAAGTCCACTCTCAGGTAAACAGTGGCCTGCCAAACACTTCCTGACCTGGAAGCAGAAGGTTTAAGAGCATTTCTGGTAACTGTTGGATTAAACTCTTAACTTCTGGGAGCAAGTTGCTAAAAAAAAGTTTTAAACTTTTTGGCATAGGCACAAGTTTAAAAGATTCAGTTAGATGTTTCAGACCCTAATTCCAAGAACATCAAATAAACCCATTTTTAAAAAGAACCTTTCCTCAGTCTCTCATCTTTTTTGATACATTGGTAGTACCATAGTTTAAAGGCCTCTTAAAAATGTTTTTGTAGTTTAATCCAATGGCTGTGTTTGAGAGTGACAAATTTAAATCAAATCCGTCTGTGGGTATGTATAGCTTGGTGGTAGAGCCGTTGCCCCGCAGGGTCAAGGCCCTGAGTTCCGCCCCTAGTCCAGTAGTAGCAGTAGTAGTGATAATATGTGTGTGTGTGTAAAAATTAAAGATTAACAGCAAGCTTTCCCCATCACATTCACGGAGATTTTCCTCTCTCTTGCAGTCTCCTTGTTTCCTTGTACAAAAGAGCCAGAGACACAAACGTGAGAAACAGAATAAGACCATAGACTCCCAGGATTAGATATTGTGTGATGCTAACACGACTTTAAAGATCTTTTTTGCTCTTCCTTCTACAAGAAGCTCCAGGCATCCCATTACATAAACAGCTTTGAGAGTTAATGCCTTTCCCCGTGTGACTCATGATTGTGCCGGTCCTTCCAGAAGGGATAAAAATACAATGGATTACAGCATTGCAGCGTCTGCAATTCCCAAGGAAGAAGTGGCTCTAGACATTTATACACCAAGCCTGGCGGCCGAGTGCGGCTGAGTGTGTCCGAAAGCAGTTGGAAGCCGGACAGTTTGTGCCGCAAGGCAAGGACAGGAAGCACTGCGCGGTTCTGCAGCCGTGGTTGGCTTGAGATAATACCATTGTATACCCGGCCCAGCGACCGCTCCCATTGCTGAGAGCCGGGGCCTGGCGTCTGGCTCCTTGGCCGCGGGCCAGGCTGAGGTCCTGCCGTCTGAAGGCAGGGTGTGCGTCCCCTCCTAGGCGGTCCACACACACAGTGCCGGCCACACCTCACCTTCCAGAGGAAATCTGGCCAGAAAGCCAGACTTCGTGACTTCTCCTTTATGAGCTTTACCCACCCCCAGCCCTTTCCCGGGTTTTTTGTTTTCCGCTTGGGTGCAGTGCGGGTATTCACCCTGCGCCCAGATGGGCATTTAAAGCCCCAGGCAGCAAAGGAGCCGATGACAGGGTTATTGGAAAGATACAGTATCTTGCTGCGCCCTGCTGCCTGCGCACGCAGCGCCGGCTCTCGCTTCCCAAAGAGGCCGGGGCTCTCATCACTTCTACAAACGCCCATCTCCTGGAGCCTTCCAGGCAAGAGCACTCACCAAGGACTATTTTAGACGCATTTAGAAGCAATATTGTTTGATTTTAACTAGACATTGTTCTAAATACACAAAAGAGTTCAAGGATGTGGCTGCTGGGTTTTGTTCTTCTTCTCCCTCCCCTTCCCTCCTCTTCAAGCTGTCAGGTTTCTCTGGGAAAATGGGATGAAACGGTTTGGGGACATTTTCACATTAAAACACTCTAAAAAATACATTTTTAAAGATTTCCTTTCTTGTCATTATAACTCAAATCTGCAGAAGTCAGGAAATTCCAAATTTATGTTGACACTTTTCCCTTAAAACCTTCACCAGATGAAAAACAATGCAAAAATTCTGTTCCTTTGCAAGCGTTCCCAATATGGTACTGGGTGCTAGACCCTCCCTTGAGAAGAGGTTTCAGGGTGAGAAAGAATGGCCCTTTTAAGAAGCAAATATAATCTTTCAGGCCATTTTTTCTAAATGATTTCTTAATATGTTCTTTTTAGATGTACATGACAGTAGAGTGTGTTTTGACATTATACATACATGGGGTATAACCTATCCTATTTAGGATCCCATTCTTGTGGTTGTACATCATGTGGAGTTTCACTGGTGGTGTATTCATACTTGAACATAGGAAAGTTATGTCCAGTATAGAAGGCGGTTTCTTCATTTAATTTTTACAAATGGAAAAAAATTAAAGACAGAAGTAAACAAAAATGTGGTGGCATTTATGTGTCCACAGAATCCACAGTTCTGAAATGGATTCCCACCCCAGCTCTGCTGGCTGCCAGAGGTAGAACAAGGACAGATTATTTGATGTGTTTAAGATTTAATTTTATTGTGTAGAAAAAGGAATAAGAGGATAATAAGAAGCTACCTTGTGTGTTATTTGAGATGAAATGAGATAATGCATGTCTCACAAGAGAATGTTTCCAGAAATTCTCCCACAGTGAAAATGATACCTGGATAACAATATTCATGGTGTTAAAATAAGTGTAGTTGGCATGAACTTCAGAAAAGTGTTTTTCAACATGCTTTAGATGTGAGCAGAAAGAGTCACTGCAAAGAAAATCTCAGGGATCAAGTCTGACCAGGAAAATGGAATGTAGCATTGTGTGTGTGTGTGTGTCTGTGTGTGTGTGTGTGTGTTGGTAATGGAAAACAGCATTGTGCATGCTAAGCAAGCACTCTACAACCCCAGCTCTGAGGTGTACTCCCTGCCTCTTTGGTTCTGGGGATTGAATCCAGGGCATTCTACTGCTAAGCTACATCCCCAGCCCTTTTTTAAAAAAAATTTATTTTATATTCTTGAGTCCTGATCTCACTAAATTGCCAAGGCTGGCCTCAAATTTATGATCCTCTTGCCTCAGCCTCTGGAGTCGCTGGGATGGCTGTGATTACAGGCATGCACCACATTGCCTGGCTTGGAATGTACTTTTTTTTTAACCTAATTTTTTTTTATATTAGAGAATTATACCTATACATGGTATTTGAGTTCCCTTTGACATCATTACACATACAAGGTATCTTATTTAAATCTCCATTTCCCCTCCTTTATCCTCCCTCCTGCCTCCCCTTTTCTCTAAATGTATTCTTAATAGACATTTCTAAGGTCACAGAAATTACATGAACAGATAAAGACAGTGATATAAGCAACATATCAACCTGCTGTCCAGGGTCTGAAAAACCCATTGGGCTTCAGATAAAGAAAGAAAACAAAAAGAAATAGCATGTGGTTTCCAAGTCATAATCAAAGAACCAAACCACAAAAACAGATGGACCTTTTCGGAGATGAGGGCAGCAGCAGAAAAAAGACCTGGACATTTAGAAACCAAGCAAACTGCAGCTGAGAGAGAGGGCCGTGTGCAGCGGGGCCTACCCCACTTGGTAGAACCGTGAACTCTGAGTTGCGAGGAGTTTGAATGTTCCCAACACACACACACACACACACACACACACACACACACACACAAATGATAAATGTCTGAGATGATGGATGTGCCAGTCACCCTGGTGGGATCATTACACACCGTATACCTGTACTGAAATGTCACACTGTACCTCATAAATATGCACACTCACTTTGTGTCAATTAAAAATAAAAATATATTTAAAGAAACAATGTGTTGAGATTAGTTAAGTGAAGGCCTGGAATCAGGAAGAAGGGAAGTCAAGATTCAGCAACATGGAGAATGGGGATCCCACGTGTTTCCAACATAGCCAGATGACCCAGGGAAATTAAGTCACTTTTTAAAAATGATAAGTCTTAGAGAACTGCAAAAGACAAGTACATTGTCTCTCCAGTTAAAATGGAAAAAAGAAGACAGTTCTGGATGTCAAGTAGAAAGATCAGCTTAATTTTCATATCTATAAGGATATAATATTTAAAAGTCATCTATCAATATGCAGCCAAGAAGACTGTGGGAAGAGGAAACCATTCCAGACCAATTTCATTTCCGTCTATGATAGACAGTGAGACCGAGTCATAAAAACAAAACAATAGATGTGAAATCAGCTCCCAGGGCTAGGGCTAGGGAAGCTGGGAGCCCAGGCTGGCCTTCCTGGACGGCTTTCTCAGGCTGACCCTTCTCCCTGCCCACCTGCCGGTGGGAGCTGCTTCTCCCCCAAGCTCACTGGCCTGGTGCTGTTTGCTTTTAGATTTGTTTCTAGAGCCATGTGTATTGCTTCCTGGCTTTATGTGGCAGTGAAGATTCTGTAGGGATGTGTGGGTAGGACTTGGGGTCAGAACAATAAAGGATGCCTGGCTGTCATTCATTATCATGTGGATTCATGTGGGTCCTGCTCCTTTCTGGCTTTGACATCTTCTCCATTCAAATGAGGATCACAATACCCCCTCTCATGACAAAGATGGGAACTGAAATCCAACAGCTGCCATGGTGTGTGGGCCAGCCCACGTTTCATTGATTGCTAACTTAGGAGTGCACATCTTCTCTGGCTCTGGGCTTCATCTGGGTCCTAGACTCTTTCGGAGAGGTATGTTTTCAGGCTTCCAAAAGTGACCTAAATAATTTGATGTGTTAGTTTTTTTATTCTTTCCATGGGGCCCTGCCATTCACATGGTGTAGCTTAGAAAGGTGACCAACCTCCAGCTTAGGGGGCCTAGAAGATCAAGGAAAGGAAGTATGTCCCCTCTCAACCAGCCACCCACCTCAGGAGACTTCCCTTTCCCTCTGCATTCTTCTCTTTTCTTCTCCTTTTCCCTTCTTTTCTCATTCCTAAGCCTTGATGTTAACAATAAGAAAATTTCTGGAGGTCACGAACGTATCCCTGTTATCGTCCTTGCTTTCCAGCCTGATTTCCTGAGGGACCAACTATCAACAGCATTTTAACATCTGTTGGAATAAACCTGGAGTCCCAAAGAGCTCACTCTTCTCCCCCTCTTTGCCACTGGCTGTCCCTCTCGTCTGACCCCAGGTTGACTTGGCCACACGTTGCCATCTGCTGTTTAATGGTGACATGCCTGGGTGTGTGCAGAGCTGGGAAACGTTTGCCTCTGCAGGAGCAGGTGGGTGTGGGTGATGAGGCAGCTCACCTCTCTGTGTCAATAGTGCAAAGCAAACAGAGGCAACGTGCAAAGAGGACAGACTGTCCATTAGGCTCAGAGAAGGGGGCTGCCGATGACCTTGACCGCCAGTCTCCATCTTGTGCCTTCTGGAGTGACCAGCTCAAAGCAGGCAGCTTTCCACCCTCAGTGTCAGCTCTCGACTTCAGGAGGAGCTGCAGGAGCTGTTCAATTTTTCCAAAAGGGGTTTAAGATTAAATATATCCCTTGTTTTCTCATTATTCTCAGTCTGCTTTTTACCTCCAAGCGATAACACTTTTATAAAGAGAAAAGCAGAGAGATGCAGAAGAGATGTTCAGATGAATAGATTAAAAAGCGGTTGTGGTCAGGAAGAAGCAGGACTAAGGCTTCTGGAAAATGCCAGAGGTGTCTAATACAAAGTTGGTGAAACTGCCCCCAAATTGTACATCTGAGACAGGGAGAGATAACTTTGCTACTGAAGAAAAATAAAACCAGTATAATTTCTAATAAACCAGCATGGTTTCAAGAACTAACTATCCAAATTTTTGTTCCACTGTCCCTTGCAGTTTGAGTAAATAGCATCTCAAAATATAAATGCAATGGATACAGTGAACTCTAAGCACACCTGACTAAACCACTCATTTCCCTCAGGCATATGAAGATTTATAGGACACCACAGTATTAATTTGTAACAAAAATGACTTCTGATGAAAAAGAAAATAGAAGAAAGCAGTACTAGGTGTTGCTAGTTGAAATGCAAAAAATAAAACTAAATAAATAACGATGCTTTATCCCAACCAAAATGTGCATTATAATATAGATGTGCTTGTTTAGAAATTAACAATATGTAAAGGTGATTTTTAAAAATTATATCACGAGGAAGGAGGCAAAGAAAGTTGAGGACAAAATAATGGTCAGATGCCAAGTATTGAATTTATTCCAATGAAAAACTCATAAGCTTATTGGCTGATTTTAATTATTATTTGTACAACAATCTCACTAGCAAACTTGTGTTACTTGTCTTTGACCTGACATGTCTTCCTAGAAGGTAGTGTAGAATGGTGGGAGCCTCCAGAATAGCAATTGGGCCTGTGGGATTCGTGATAAGACAACCTGGCTTAGAATACTAACTGTGCTACTTTGCCACTTACTAGCTGTGTGACTTTGGGCAAGTTACTTAATCTCTCTGTGTGTATGTCAGATGTAATGAGGAATGGCATTTTCTTCACAAGGTAGTCTTGAGAACTAAGCACTCAGGCCAATCATTGAAAACAGTCTTTTTACATAAAAGACAGGAAAGTTAAATAATAACATCATATTATTAAATGAAATTATTCAAATGAAATCCATTTATAACATGCACAATTCTGTTGCAGATCAGCTATGTTCATAATCATTATTGATATTATTTATTGAATGCATGCCACATGTAAGGCAGATTCCAAGGTTCAGAGGAACAAAGAAGTCAAGAGAAAATTTACATTAAATATGAAAATAAACACACACTGTATGGTGGTTCCTCAAAAAAATTAAACAGAATTAGCATATTAGCCAGCAATTTTACTTCTGAATATGTACATAAGAGGAATGAAACCAGCTCTGCACTGTGGCACACACCTGTGATCCCCACAACTTGGGAGGCTAAGGCAGGAGGACCTTAAGTTAGAGGCCAGACTCAGCAACTTAGTGAGATTTGTCTCATAAAAAATAATAAAAAGGGCTGGAGTATAGCTCAGTGGGAGAGCACTCTGGGTTCAATTCCCAGTACCCACCCCCCAAAAAAGGCAATGATATCAAGGACTCAAAGAGATATTTGCACCTGCGTGTTCACAGCAGCATTGTTCATAACACCCAACAGCAGAGAATCAACTCAAGTATCCAATGATGAGCAACCTAAGGGTCTCTTCTCATTGTACTGACAGCATCTTCAAGGTTCTCCCTATTGCAACGTGTTCAAATTTCCTCCTTTTTAAAGGCAATATAGCATTCCATTTTGGGGCTGTACCACCTTTGGTTTAGAATAATATTTAAAAAAAAAATAGCTGCCGGGCCCAGTGGTACACACCTGTAATCTCAGCAGTTAAGGAGGCTGAGGCAGGAGGATTGCAAGTTTGAGGTCAGCCTCAGCAACTTAGGCCCTAAGCAACTTAGTGAGACCCTGTCTCAAAATTATAAAAAATAAAAAGGGCACTGGTCTAATTCCTAGGTCCTTGATCCATTTTGAGTTGAGTTTTGTACAGGGTGAGAGATAGGGATTTAATTTCATTTTGCTGCATATGAATTTCCAGTTTTCCCAGCACCATTTGTTGAAGAGGCTATCTTTTCTCCATTTTTTGTTTTTGATACCTTTGTCTAGTATGAGATAACTGTACTTATGTGGGTTTCTCTCTGTGTCCTCTACCATTGGTCTACCTGTCTATTTTGGTGCCAGTGCCATGCCGTTTTTGTTACTATTGCTCTATAGTAGAGTTTAAGGACTGGTATTGTGATACCTCCTGCATCATTCTTCCTGCCCAGGATTACTTTGGATATTCTGGGTCTTCTGTTCTTCAAGATGAATTTCATGATTGTTTTCTCTATTTCTATGAGGAATGTCATTGGGATTTTTATTGGAATTGAGTTAAATTTGTATAGCACCTTTGGAAGTATTAATTCTGCCTATCCAAGAACATGGAGGATATTTCCATCTTCTAAGGTCTTCCTTAATTTCTTTCTTTAATGTTCTGTAGTTTTCATTGTAGAGGTTTTTCACCTTTTTTGTTAGATTGATTCCCAAGTATTTTATTTTTTTGAGGCTATTATGAACGGAGTTGTTTTCCTCAATTCACTTTCAGATGATTCATCAGTTATGTATATAAATGCATTAGATTTATGTGTGTTTATTTTATATCCTGCTATATGCTGAATTTATTAATTAGTTCTAAAAGTTTCCTGGTGGAGTTTTTTGGATCCTCTAAATATAGGATCATGTCATCAGCAAATAGTGACAGCTTGAGTTCTTCTTTTGCTATTCATATTCCTTTAATTTCTATGGTCTGTCTAATTGCTCTGGCTAGAATTTCCAGCACAACGTTGAATAGAAATGGTGAAAGAGGGCATCCCTGTCTTGTTCCAGTTTTTAAAGGGAATGCATTCAGTTTTGCTCCATTAAGAATGATGTTGGCAGTGGGCTTAGCATGAATAGCCTTTACAATATTAAGATATGTTCCTACGATCCCTAGTTTTTCTAGTGTTTTGAGCATGAAGGGAGGACCCCTCAGTTTCTGAGGCTGGCTTTTAACTTGCAATTCTCCTGCCTCAGCCTCCTGAACCACTAAAAAAAGAGGCTTATTTTGGCTCACCCTTCTGGTCCAAGGATGAGGAGCCACATCTGGAGATGGCCTTCTTGCTGGCAGAGTCCTGAAGCAGCTCAAGGCATCACATGGTAAAAGATAGTGCACAAGAGGCCTAGCCAAACCTGTATTTATAGCAAACCCACTCTTGAGGTAACCATAAATCCTTTAATTGCATGAACGCATTAATCCATTCATGAGTCGAGCTCTAGTCACCTCTTGAAGTTTCCACCTCTTAGTATCTCATAAGGAGGATTAAATTTCAACATGAGCTTTGGAGGGGACACATCACTTTTGGGGGGAGAGGCAGGAGGAGGAAGAGGGAGAGGGAACTTGAGTAAAGGCACTGAATTCTCAGAGGCTGGTGCAGAGGGTATGAAAGGTGCAGATGACACATAAGACTGAGGAATGTACAGTGCTCGCACGGTGACTGGCTTGGCGCCACTCACTGGGCTTGTTAGGAAGGTCATTCTGTATTGAGTCAAGATCTGATTTTCTGTCCCTGTGTCCATGAGAGCTAAATTTTCCCCCTTTCCTCTGAAGCTTTAAAGAAAAATAAAACACAACAAAACTTTTTTTCCTTTGCAAGCTAGCCCCTCAAATACAAGTAGGCACTATTTCTTTCCTCCTATCTTTTCTTCTCTAAGTACCAGCAGCTCTTGCTGTATCAAGATATCCAGCCTCTTCATTTTCTAGGCATTTAATGTAAAGTCATCCTGGTTGATCAACTCCTTCTTAAGAATAAGAATACAGGGCTGGGATGTAGCTCAGTGGCAAAGCATCTGCCTTGCATTCCCAAAGCCCTGGGTTTGACCCCCAGTTCCAAAAAAAAAAAAAAAAAGAGTAAAAATACATCATTTGAAGCCAGGCAGAGTGGTGCACACTTGTAAATCCTAGCACCTCAGCAGGAAGATCGCAAGTTCGAAGCCAGCCTCAGCAAAAGTAAGGTGCTGAGCAACTCAATGAGACCCTGTCTCTAAATAAAATACAAAATGGGCAAATATGGTAGTAGACTGGGAGACAAAAGGGAAGGCGAGAGGGAGGAAGAAGGAAGGGAAGGAGGGAAGAGAGGAAGAAAAGAAAGGAGAAAAGAAGAAACAAAAGGGAGAAGAGAAAGTTCTTCCTTAGGTAGACAGCAAGCAAATGTAGAAGAAAAGATGAGGTTTTTAAAACATCATTTTGCAACTATTATATTAAAAACTAATTTGGGAAAGAATACTCAGTAAATAAAAATTTCTAGTCAAGGAGTTTAATGAAGAAAAGGATAGTCTCAAAATGTCTTCCAATGAAATGGTTAGCAATTGAGAAAGTAAAATAGCAGCATTTTATTAAAAACCAAACAATATGTTAGTTACTTAGTGATCAAAAGTAACATCACTAATACGAGATAAATGAATGGACAATAGGTGCCTCCAAGCAGGATGTCCTTAGGTGACATGATATTACTAATGCAGACTTCCAGCCAAAAATACACAGCCTGAAACTAACCATGAAAAACATCAGAAAAATCCAAATTGAAAGACACTCTACAACTTGCCTGTGATCTTCAAAGACACTGACGGTAAGTGACAAAGACTAAGGAACTGTTCCAAACTTTGGAAGAGTCACAAGACACAGCAACTAAATACGATAAATTATCCTGGATCTGGACCCTAGTCCAGAAACAAACTGCTATAAAGAACATTAATAGGATAATTGAAAAATTAGAACCTGAAATACAAATTAGATAGAAGTATGGTATCAACTTAAAATTTCCTGAAATTGATAACTAACTTGTGGATATACAAGAGAATATTCCCACTTGTAGAAAATATAGATGGATGAGAGATAAACCACCAATTTCCAAATGTTTCATAAAATACATAAATATATAGATTTAGATATAGATATATAAATGTAGATGAGACAGAGAGAATGACCAAGTAAATGTGTCAAAATATTAAATACTGGTGAATTTAGGTAAAGGGTATACAAGAGTACAATAAATTATTTTGCAATAAAAAGGCTAATAAAAACAGGGCTTACATTTCAAAACATACCCATGGATTCTCAAAAATAACCAAGTCAAATTATTGTATACGAGATAACCATTGAAATAATCAAACTTAGCTAGTCAGAGCACAGGTAAACAATCACATGACACAGAAGTACACCTGTATTCTTTGAACATTCAACCAACCAATACTTGCTGAGCTCCACTGGAAACTGGATTCTTCTGAGATGCTGGGGACATGACCTTGAATGAGAGAGAAAGGCCCTGCTCACCCAGAACTGACAGCTAGTGGGAGAGATTAACACAAGTCTGAAGGAGCCACAGTGGGGTACACCGAGAGCACACATAGAGATGGGTATTGTCCACCATGAGGCAGAGAGAAGCTACAAGGAACCTCTGCAGTGACCAGGCCTTCAGGAAGGTCTCTGGGAAGCAGCACCATGGGACTTGTCAGTCTGTTGGTGAGAAGGAACCCTGGAGTGAGCACCGGACCCGGGTGTAGTAAATGCAGTATGTCTGGGCAAGAACAGCCTGGGGGCTGGAGGACAGCAAAAAGTTCAGTTAATTAATTAGTACATTGATTAGTTCATGGAATAGACCTGAAGAAAATATGTCCAGGGAATAGTGGTGATTTGTCTGTCACCTAAGTCATTAATAGGAAAAGTAAAAGAAGCTCTAAATTTTTTTTTTGGAGGTGGGGGACGTGATCTTCCTTCCGTGTCTCCCAAAATGTTTTTCTCTTTATTTCTTCACTTTGGTTCCCCAAGGACATCTTCTTTACTGGACTCGGCAGGAACCTCCCTAGATTCACCTGTGGTGAAGATCAAAAAGAACTAAATAAGCAAGGAATAAGCACTGTATTGACTCAACCTAATCACACCAGGTTAATTCTAAAGGCCACCTCTTACTGACTGGTGACATGATCTAATGGAACGAGTTTGAATTCCATCATATGCTCATTGGACAAGCAGAGTCCACATGCCCAAGTGCTGTTAATTAGTGAGCTAGAACTGCTGGACAACTAGGAGGAGCCAACCTTCAGCAGGACTTAGGAGCAGAATTTAAGGTATAAAGCAACCACGTCTTGACTGACACTGTCTTCAAAGGTCTCCTAATCCTCATATCTATTTGAATTGTTTTACGACATGAGTTGAGTTACCAACTGGGATTGATGTTGATGGAAAATACTCTAAAACAAATAGAACTTAGGTTTCTTGCTTATCATGATAAAGATTAGTATTTGCAGACAGGCCCTTGAAAGCCACCCTGATTCTTTCATGACATCACTAAATTGACACTGGGTTGGCAGAGAGAAATTTTTTTGCTCCTATGTTAGCTCAGGTCCGTTTGCCACAATCTAAAATATGGATAAATGGAGCTTCCATGTCATTCTTTTTATGACAAATTTTCCCCAAAATGACTTACATTGCATTAATAATTAAAATGTTCAGAAAAGTTAGATGTAACAATGGAAAAAAATTTAAGGAAGATGGAGAAATGTGGATTTGCTTCTCAGCAAATATGTGTGATTCTCATTTCTTATTAGGACCATGTGTTGACCACCTTTTTAATTTTTTTTAATGTTTTTAGTTGTAGATGGACACAATATCTTTATTTTGTTTATTTAGTTTTTTATGTGGTGCTAGGCAAGCACTCTCCCACTGAGCCACAACCTGCCCATATTGACCACCTTTGTCCATGGAGTTAATCACATCTGCACCTTGACCAAAGGGCGTCTTGTATTTAACTTAGTTAGTTATGCATAGCAGGCTCAGCTCAGTTATTTCTCATTATATTTCCTGTACACAGGGGTTTTATCTAGGGTACAAGCAAGGCAGTGAATGCTTCCCTATTGCACACAAACACACCTGCTCCCCAGCTTCCATGTAGGTACTGAGGATAAGGAGAGGGAGTTTCTCTGTGATCAGGAAGTAGATGGTAGAGTTTGGGGAAATGGTTTTTCCAGAACCTTCTGGAAAGGGTAGGAGACTGTAACTATTGCTCTGAAACCAGAGAAAATTGCCTCTATTTCTCTTCATTTCCAGGAGAATGGATAGAGCAGAGAGCTCAAGTGAACAGAGAAGGAAGCAAGGAAAGAGAGAGGAGCTGCTCTTGGCCCAAATCCTAAGTGCATTGTGCTCACTTACCACCCAGCCCTACTGGGATTACAGGATGAATGAAGATTCACTTTTATGATTCAACTAAACTCTGCACATTTATTTCTTCTCTGCAGCTCATTGGATATGTTGCCTAGTCAGATGTTCATAGCACCTAAAACTAGAGAGAACTCAGGAGATAGGCATGCAATTACCTCCCCTTATTTGATCAGTAAGAATATAAAGCACTCCCTCTATCTGTGAGCATGCAGGAATCTGAGCCATATTGTCAAGGCATTCTAATTCATCCCAACAGACAGCTTCTGTCTTGTCTCAGGATTACCATTTCCACTAGGGATTCTTTCCTCAGGTATCAGTTTGTATTGAGGGCCTGAAAGAAAATGAACTCAGGGTTCCACTGAGTCACCCCTACAAATTGAACCAGCATAATTTTGTGTGAAAAAATCCATCCGCCTCATTTAAAATCCTGCCACTACCACACACTAGCTAAGTGATGTGGGCAAGCAATTTGATGTCTTTTTCCCTTAGTTTCCTCATCTACAAATTGGGTTTCTTGTGTTTGTTGAAGTAAAACATGATACATAAATCCCTCAAGACAGTGATATGTACATCATTTCCATTTGCTTAAGGCTGACCACTACTAGTATTAGATAAATTAGACGATGTCATTAAATGACAATGTCCTGGCTGTGATTTATTTATTCATTCTGCATACATCTGATTTGCACCTCATGCATGCACTGAGACTATAGATTTGATAGAAGCTACCTTTGTTTTCGGGACTTCAGAGTTTGCAGTGGGGAATGGGCAGGGAATAGGCATTAGGAAGGTTTAAATAGCATGGCTGCCAGGACAGAGTTAGGGCCATGTGACTCTATCACTGTGAGACCTGAAGCTTATGTAAATTTAAAAGGTTTCTTTTTTTTGAAAAGGATCCAAAACAATCAAGTGCCATTAGATGCTGGACTTGGGTAGGAATCTTAAAGTGAGGTATCCTAAAACTCAAGCTGTAGTAGGTTCACAGCAAATCTGCCATTGGTGGGGAAGAACAGGGACCAGGATTCCACTGTTTGCATGGAATGAAAAGTGAAGGCTATTGTTGACCAAGCCAGGGATTCTGATGTGGATAAGTAATCACTTTTTTTCTGGCATTCTTTCTCTTAGTTTCACAAAACCCCCTTGACCCTCTCTGCTCTGATTCAACAATGAAATCAATGTCATCACCACAACTTAAGGGAAGAAAAAAATCTCACGAACTCTCTGTGTCCTTTTTCTCAGAGGAAATTGATTTGGGTGTTCTTTGGTCACTGCCTAAAAACACTGAAGCTCCTGTGACAGATGAAGACCCCGCAGTGCAGACAACAAATGAAGGTACCCAGGAAGTATAGGCTTTTTACCTAAAAAGGCAACCCAGCTCCACAACAAACAATCCATCTACCCCAGTGAGAAAATGCAGGAGATAAGAGTTCTGCTTCACCTACGCCCGCCCATGGAGCTGGGAGTAAAAGTTTTCCATCTTAAACTCCAAGGACAGGTGTAAACAGAGGCTCAGTGACTTCCCAGGAGGCTGACTACAAAGAAGAACTAATCAGAAGCCTTTCATCTCTGACCCTTTACCTTTACCTCTCTTCTGGGGCATGGAGGTGATGGGGCTGCCGTCCTTTGCACCCAAGGAAGTGACAGGGGGTCTGCTGATCAATAGCCCTCTTTAGTAATGTCTTCAGAGCTTAGTAGAAGAGCCAAAAAATGAGGCAGAAATCAATACCCATGTCTGGTGAGGAGGTTATCATTATGTTAATTCCATCTATTAAAAGAGAGCAAACAACAAAAGCAAGATGATCACCATGATTTCTAAGGAGCCCAGGCCAGGAGCTGAGAATCTCAGATTTTAGTTAATGTCATGTCGCAGTTGAGAGGCTGCATCCTCTGTGCTATCATCCACGCAGGATCACTTGATTTACCTCCAACCATCACTGGGTGGATGAGAAACATAAGAGGAATTTCTGACAACAAACCTGAGGCTTTAGGAAGGAGCAGTTCAATAGATAAATGGAGAGGCTTGGAAGAATTCAACAAAGCAATTCAGAGAATGGAGGGATGGATTTATGGAGAAGATCACTCCTTTGATGTTTAGCTTAGCTAATCAATGATTCTTTTTTTTTTTCCTTTTAGACAAGGATTAGGGGATGAGAGTAGAGGATTAAGATGAGTAACTTACAAATGTCTGAAATAAATAATTTCATAGGAGAGGAAGGAGTTCCTTTTACTTTAGCCAACAGAGCTGAACAGATTTAAGAAATTAATTCAAAGAGTGTTTGTGCCACAACCAACCCAGACTTCTTTATTACTTCTTACATAGAATACACTTTCAGTGGCTCTTTGTTAGTTTAAAATAGAAAAAATAAGCCACGTATGGTGGCTCACACCTGTAACACCACTGATTTGGGAGACTGAAACAGGGGGATCTTAAGTTGGAGACCAGCGTGGACAACTTAGAAAGATCTGTCTCAAAATTAAAAAATAAAATAAAATAGACAAAATGAATTTAATTTCTTAACAGGAATTTGTAATATAAAAACAATTGTTTTATGAAAACAATAAAAACCACACCCGCCAGGCGCAGTGGCACACACCTGTAATTCTCGCAGCTCAGGAGGATGAGCAGGAGGATCACAAGTTCAAAGCCAGCCTCAGCAATTTAGCAAGGCCCTAACCAACTTAGCGAAATAGTCACTAAATAAAAAATAAAAAAGGGCTGGGGGTGTGGCTTAGTGGTTAAGCACCCTGTGTTCAATGCCTGACACAGGAAAAAATAACACACACACACACCATGAGATATTTAAAATTACATCAGCACACATTACATTAGACAGAGGTGAAAGAACTGAATTTGTCTCTTCTACTTTTGCTAAACAAAATATTTCTTATGGGAAATGTTTAGAATTGTTTTAAATTTATGTCCCTATTGATCTTACAAATGTAATAAACTTACTCTTCTAAATGATACAAAAATTAAAATTGATTAAATTAAGATGGGGGTAAGTTTTTAAAAATGTTTTTAAAAGGTTTTTATGCCTGTCTTATTTGATTTTTAAAAATTAAACAACAAGCAGAGAGGCCCGCACTCCCGAGCTGCCTCCTCACAGTGAGCACCGGGGACGAGCAGCTCAGGAGGCGTTCACAGAGCAGCTGCCCCCGTGCACCCTGCAGCCATCCATCCAGCCTTCCTGCTCCTCCTACACTTCTCTACATGCTTCACCACACAGGAGGTTTTTAAAAGTGAATATACAATCATGTCCCTTGCCAACTTGACTATGTCCCTGGTCCTCTAAGTGGCTTCCCATCATGTTCAGGGAAGAACCCATGCCGCACCTGCTGGATCCAACAACATCCACCATCTGCCCCGCCCCTCCCTGACTCCCCTCTGACTCCATCCCTTCTACCCCCGTGTAGCTCACCACACACACATTCCAAGCCAGTCCTGTTTCTGGGTCTTGGCTGTTCCCTCTATCTGGATTGTTCTTCCTGTGATTCTGGACAGGGCTGACATCTCTTCTTCCTTCAGGTCTTCCTCAGGTGTCACCTACTCAGAGGGCTGCCCTTGACCAAGCTATGGGAAATGGCACACACCATCCCTGTTGTGCTCTTAATTTTTTTTCTTGAATTGTATTGTTTATTCACTTATGTATTTATGGTTTGCCTTCCCCATTAGCTAGTATGCCCCATGGGAGGGGAACTGTCCTGTCCATCACAGAATTCTAGGGTTTAGTGGTGCCTGGCACAGGGTAAGCAACTGATATATGTTGGGATAACTAAGGAAGGAAGGAAGGGAGAGAGGTAGGGAGGAAGGAAGGAAAGAAAGAAAGAAAAGAGGGAAGGGAGACAAACATGTAATCCTAGTGGCTGGGGAGGCTGAGGCAGGAAGGTCATAAGTTCAAACCAGCTTCAACAACTCAGTAAGGCCCTAAGCAATTTATCAAGACCCTGTCTCTAAATAAAATATAAAAAGGGCTGGGGATGTGGCATAGTTGTTAATCACCCCTGGGTTCAATCCCTGGTACCAAAAAAAAAAAAAAAGGGAGGGAGCAAAAAGAAGAGTAACGCACTATTCCAATAACATGGGGCTCTAGAAAAAGGCATAGATACACACTATGAGCTCCTGAAGAGCAGAGGCAATGTTTTTGTCCCAGTGTCCTCTTTATGCCTAGCACTCAATTAGGCATTCAAAAATATTTAATAGAGAGCAGAACCTTAACAAATGAGTGATAGCAAAAAGGTAACTGTACAATAATAACTGGACACCATGGTCCTGTGGAAATGTCTTTGCAGACACAACATAGGACTGATCCTCACAACACCCAATGTAGGTTGCTACACTAACATCCCCACTTCACAGGATGGTTACTATACTAGTAGGTTACTATCCTAACATCCTAACATCACAGGAACTGAAGCACAATCCACATAGGAGCAACTTGTCCAAGTCGCAAGCAAGTAAGTGGCAGAGCTGGGATGGGAGGAGAGGCCATCTAACTCCAAAGACACACTCATACAGCACATGATCCACACCTACAGGTGGGCACCCCACTGGCACTTAAAGATGAGGCTCACAGAAGTAGGACACAATGTATGGGTCTCCACAGAGTACAAGGTGGGGAGGGTGCAGGAAGGCAGAGGAGAGCTCTACACCACATTCCAGCTTGTCTACTGGTGACTTTCCTGCCCTTTCTGTTATCTGTGTTCCCCAAACACGGTACTCATCCATTGACCTGATGAGTAGGATGGATACAGGGACTAGCCAAAGTAGTAAAAGATGAAGCAAGAAGGGTTGTTGATCCTAAGCCCTTGAGGGGCAAGGCTTTGGGATACATAGAATGATAGAGCAATTATTAGATGCCTAGGAAACTTACTCAGAGGGTGCCATGGGATGGATTCAAAAGAGAAGAATCTTAAGACAACGGGACAAATCAGGAAATGAAGAGAACTGCTGTGCCAACAAGAATAAGGGAGTAATGGTAAACTAGTAATTAGTTAGACTAATGAGCTATTAGAAATGTCCATCAACAGATCAGTGGGTGAACAAAATGTGCTCTATCCATACTAAGGAATATTGAACAATCTTAGGAAGGAAACCTGACATGCTACAACACAGATGAACTTTGAAGGCATTACACTAAGTGAAACAGGTCATAAAAGACAAGCATTGTTGGGATCCACTTATATGAGGTGTCTAGAGCAGTCAAATTCACAAAGACAGAGAGTAGGGACTGAGTAGAGCCCTTGCCCAACTCATATGAGGCCCTTGGTTCAATGCCAAGCACCACACACACAAGTAAAGCAGTGATTGCTAGGGGATGGCAAGGGAGGAGTGGAATGGAAAGTTGGTTTAAAGGGTGCAGAGTTTTAGTTTTGTAGCATGAAATGGTTCTGGTGATGGATAGTGACGGTGCTGAACAACAGTGTGGATGTATTGTATGTCACTGGAGAGACATACATTGAAGAATGGCTAAAATGGCAAAGTTTATATCATGATAATAAATAAATATTAGATATGGGACAGAGAAAAAGGAGAGAAGGAAGAGGGCTCTCTGTCTTCAGATTTGAATAAACAGATAATGACCTAATAAAGGAATCAGGAGGCTGGTTGACATGAAGGACAAGAGGTCAGACAGGGGAGGAGGAGTTTCTTGGCACACATGGATTTGAAGGTGCCTGTGAGCATCCCAGCTGAATCTCCAGCAGGCATTTGGCCATCACCTGGCCCTTAGGCCACCTGAGAGGGAGGAGTTCACGGAAAGGTCAGGCTGAAGCCACTGAGTAATAGACTCAGCCAGAGGTACACTGAAGGCACTTAGTTCATTTATTTACTACTTGCCTACTTCAAGGGGAAGTAATAGGCTATTAAAAGGTCATCTGGGTTCTGAACTTCAGGGATGCATCTCTAAGGCTGCTTTGATGGAATTGATACACACAAGCACATTCACTGGTGCCAAGTGCCAGGCACTGCTCTGAAAATGTTTTCTCTGTGGCTGATTCTGCAACAGCTGAGATCTTTCAGCTTAAAATACACACACCTTAAAATACAGGCGCTGGAGCTCTGGCATAGCTCAGCCCCAATCTCCCCTCCACTCATGTACCAAAGGGCCCAGCAGAACGTTGCCCTTGGCATCATCCTGAGTGACCTTGATAAAAAGGGTGGTTGCCTCACCCCTTCTTTGAGCCTACAGAGAGATTTCCAGATGCCTTATCTAGGCCCTGGAATCAGCAGCTCAGGCCTGACTCACCCCACACTTGCCAGCAGATCCTGGAGGCCCACAATGTGAGGAAATAAGCAATACACAATTGGGGAGGTCTTTTGTATGGCAACCAGCTTCACTTTTCCTGGCTCTAAATAGCACCTCTGCTACGGCAACATGACGAGCAGGATCACTTCTATTTTCAGTTCTTCAGGACTAACCTTGTTTTATGTTAAACTGAATGTCAAGGGGTGCTTCTTTTACTTCACATTATGGCTTCATCCACAAAGTGACTAAAATAAGCAACCTCTTCAGGTTCATTGCCATCCCAACTTTTCCTGCTTCATTTGCCATCTTCCTGCTTCATTGCATCCCAACTTTTCATCTTAAATTTAAATTGTTGCAAAGGATATTATTTCTAGTGTATTGGAAATGTTTAAATATTTAAATTTGTGAACAAAATTCTTTATCTCACTTTCAAATGCATCTGGTGGTATACCAGTACCTGTCATTTATTACTGACTATATTTATTCTGTAAAATACCAGAACCAGACTTTGAGCAATGGTCAGAAATTGTACATCAACTCATTTTGTCCTCAAAAACTATGTTCTGACCTGGAGGTGTATCTCAGTGGTAGAAGAATGCCTAGCATGCTTATGACCCTGGGTTTGATCAGTCTCCAGGACTGCAAAAAACAAAACAAAACAAAACAAAACAAAACAAAACAAAAAAACTGTATTCCATTCTGTGGCCCTTTCAGAATTTTATCCTAATACAATATATTTTAATATCTGAGAGTTTATTTTATCGTTACCCATTATATATCCCTTAAAAAATGTACAAATTTAAAACTTTACATTTTAAATAATTTTTATGATCAAATGACTAAATGTTTAAAAATTATTTGGGATGGAAAAAATGCATACAATTTTTCCTATAAAATTCAGCAGAACACATTCCTAATTTTTATAAATACTTATTAAATATGATGGTAAATTTTCTTAGGAAATATATCCATTCACAAGATGTATAGGTGGAGATGTCAATTTGTTTAAAGAATACAGTGTTTCAAAGAGTTGCATTTTTTTATTCCTAGAAGATTTTTACACCTCCAAGCAATGTGTCATAGGGCAAGGCCTGTCTCTTGTCAATCAGAGTCATGGTTCATGTGAAACAGAGATGGGAAAGGACCCTGAGCACATTCAGGTCAGTTGGCCAAAGAAGCCAAATGATAGCAAGTGTGCAAGATGACTCCTTGGGACCCACCATACTGAATACCTTCTTGTATGGTCTTCATATACATGGAGGGGGCAGTGCAGGTGGAATATGTGTCCAGTTGTAAAAACTACTGTCCTAGAAAATCAAATTAGTGCACTGGAAAGAAATACAATAACTCATATAGGGCACTTTTCCTACTTTCTGACTGTAGACAGACTTTTTCAAACAAACGACAATGACTCATTGCACTACTACGGATGATCAGCATATGAAATGCTGCAAAAACTTAAACAATGTCATTCTTTTTTTCAACTAATAGACCTTGAGCATTTTCTCTGTCAGGGACTACACTACTTAAACACTGAGAATTCAGTGCTGAAAAAGAAGAGCCAGGCATGGTGGTACACGCCTGTAATATCGGCGACTTGGGAAGTTGCGGTAGGAGGATCTCAAGTTCGAGGCCAGCCTCAGTAACTTAGTAAGACTCTGTCTCAAAATTAAAATAAAAATAATAAGGATCTTGGATTTGCTGAAGAGTAATGTGCCCTGAGGTTCAACTGCAGTACAAAAGAAAAACAGTGTTGAAAGGAATGATGTTCGGGACTGAGACATGGAAGGTGAGATAACAGGATAAAGAAGGATGAGAGGCATAGAGGCTATAAGATGGTCCCCATAGTTCAGTTCAAGGCCCCTGAAGGAAAGTCAGAAAAGAAGCATGGGTGGAAGGAGATGGTGGTGAGTTTGGTCAGTCTTGGGACAGAGATGCTTAGAGGCAATGCAGCTAGACACAGGTGCATCTATGGTTCTGGGATTTAATTGGAAGATAAAAAGATTATATTTCATTTTAAAAACTGAAATGCAAAGATGGCTCATTGTGCATGTATTTTATTCCATGTAGTGTGCAAGTTTTGTGGACTTCAAAGATGAAGAGATGGTCCTTGGTTTCCTGAAAGTTACAGATTAGTAGAGGAGTCAGGTATGGAAAGAAGGCAAAAGAGGAGGCTTAAATTCATCTCTTAGGCCAGACCTGGGCCTGGACTAACCAAACTTCAGAGAATCAGAACACCAGTAGAGCAGAAGAGCATATCTAACTCAACGCTCTTATTTTACTGATAAATTTTAAGGTGGTTTCTCCCAGCACTGACATTCAGGCTCAGTTGATAATCCAGGATTTCTTTCTTTCTTTTCTTTTTTTTAAATATTTTTTAGTTTTCAATAGATCTTTTATTTTATTTATTCATTTGTATGTGGTGCTGAGGATCAAACCCAGGGCCTCACACATGCCAGGGAAGTGCTCTACCACTGAGCCACAACCCTAGCCCTCTTTTTATTTTATGCACTGCACATTCTTCAGCTCAGAACATCTCTAAGCCACAAAGAAGCACTGAGGGACCTTCTACAGACTACAAGGGTCACCTCCCACCAGGGAAGAGAACTCTACAGAGATCACTCTGTCTGCTGTCCAGCAATGCAGGCAGAACCTGGGCTGTTCTTAAGGGAAGCATCTAAAGCCACCTTGAATATTCTCCATATCTGATCATGGAGAAGAAACTAGCCTACATTTAAATGTAGACTATACTTTTCCTAAAAAGAACCATGGAAACTTCGTTTTGAACAAATCTACTTTTAAGGCAAGAGGGATGAACAAACATCTGAAATCAAACATAAAAGATGACAAAATGCCTCAAAAATGCTCTTGTCCCCCACCTTCCCTGCTCTGCTTTCTGATGACTCTCTCAGTTCCTCACCACCACCAAGAGGTGGCTTATTACATTCTCCAGCTCATCGTTTTCCACGGTGACCAGCAATTCATCCCTCATTCCTTATGAGAACCTCACCTGCACTCCCTCCTCCAATTGTGGGCAGGCATGGGGACATGGACACTGGGTTCCCTCTAGGTTACCATTTTGATAAGGCCCCAGTACCATGGGTCCAGTTAATACCCATACACCTCAAGAGTCTCTTTCAAAGTTCACATTTCATAGAAGCTTAGGGTGCTTCCTTTACTGGCTCATATACAGGCAGAAGCTTTTGTTTAGTTGCATGGGAGGATCTATCAGAGATTCAGCTGGGGCAGACTATTTCCTTCTATTCTCAGCAGGATTGTCTGGCTCTAGGACACCAAGCCTGGCTGGACTTGAACTTCCCTCATAGACAAATGGATCTCCTCCTAGCACATTGTTTTGGGTCCCTAGAGTCTATTTTAAAGCATCCTCAATTTTCTTTCACTTGCTTCTAATGATTTAATATTTTTTAAAAAGAATGAATATGTACTCTTACTCATGTTCATATATACTGAAATAAAATAGTTTTGTTTCCTTTTTTCTTAACTTGGTATTTTTCCCATAAGAATCCAGATTGGAGGTCAAGGCCATACTGGCTGGCTGAACTCCAGTAGATGCAAGCATCATAAAGAGAGAGAAAGAAAGAGAATAGTTTCCAGAAGGATCTGCAAGTTGTAAGATGTGTGGATTCTGATAAATTGTCCACTTCAGTAGAATACTCAACAACCAAAATTGTTAAGTATGGATTTCATAAAAAATTTTCACAGAGAAACTAAAGATAGAAATGTGAAACTAGGCCGGGCGTAGTGGCGCACGCCTGTAATCCCAGCACTTGGGAGGCTGAGGCAGGAGGATCACAAGTTCAAAGCCAGCCTCAGCAACTTAGTGAGGCCCTAAGCAACTCAGTGAGACCCTGTCTCTAAATAAACTACAAAATAGGGCTGGGGATGTGGCTCAGTGGTCCAGTGCCCCTGGGTTCAAACCTCAGTACCAAAAAAAAAAAAAATGAGAAACTAGTTCACATTTACTAGTGTTACTAGTTCATATATGTTCTGTTGACATTTTTTTAATTGTTTTAATTAGTTGAACATGACAGTAGAATGCATTTATACATAAGACCAACTACTGTTTAAAAACCTGTGGTTATGCTGGAAAAGTAAAACTGTGTAGCCACCATCAGAAACAATATGGCAGCTCCTCAAAGTATCAGATCTACCACATGACCCAGCACTTCCATGTCCGGGTATCTACCCAAAAGAAGTAGAGGCAGGGTCTCACATAGGTACTGTAGACTTGTACTCACAGTAGCATTATTCACAATAATCCCAAAGAAGACACAACTCATGTGTTCGTCAACATATGAATGGATAAGCAAAATGTAATACACCTACAAGGGAATATTATTCAGCCTTAAAAAGAAAGGAAATTCTGACACATGCAACAACATGGATGAACCCTGACATTATGCTAAGTGAAGTGGACTAATCACAAAAAAAGAAAAATACTGTGAATTCCACCCATGTTAACTAGAGTAGTCAAATTTATAAAGACAGAAAGTAAAAACAGTGGTTTCCCAGGGCTGGAAGGAGAGAAGAATGGGGAGTTGTTTTAAGGTATACAACTTCAGTTTTTCAAGATGAAAAGGCATAGAAGTTGGGAGTTGAAGATCAGTGATCAGGGAAAGCAGGGGTAGGAAGAGAAGGGAAAGGCTGATCAGTGTAACACCAAGGTACAGTTAGAAAGCCACAAGAAGTTCTGCTGTGCTGTTGCATGGAGGGCCACTACAGATTGTGAGCATATACTGCACCTTTCAGAGGCTAGAAGAAAAGATCTAGAATGTTTTCACCATAAGGAAATGAAAGGGGACAAGTATGTTTAACTTGGTTTAAACACTGCACCATCTAAACACGTACCGAAACATCACGCTACTCTGTTAACATGTACGATTTTTATGTCTTTATGAACCAGTTAAAATACCTTTAATTAAAAAGATGATGTACAAAAAAGAAAATGAAACGTGTTATAGAGATTGGCTGCACAACAAAATGAATGTATTTTTATTAAACTGCATGCTTAAAAATAGTCAAGATGGGAGCTCAGGTGTACAGCACTTTCCTAGCAGGTGCAAGGTCCTGAGTTCAATCCCCACCACAACAAAAACAAAAGAAAAATGAAATGAAAAACAAAGGAAAATGGTTCGTGTGGTAAATATCACATCATGTGTATTTTACCATGATTTGTGTGTGTGCACACATGAGCTAAGGACTGAACCCAGGGCCTCGACTGCTGAGCTATATCCCCAGTCCTATAATCTTTAAAAACTCATCAAGTTTGAATTAAGATGTCACCCCCTGGGCTGTGGATATAGCTCAGTTGGTAGAGTGCTTACCTTGCATGCACAAGGCCCTGGGTTCAATCCCCAGCACCACCACCAAAAAATAAATAAATAAAATAAAATAAGAAAAAGTCATCCCTAGAGGAATGCTGTGTACTAAACCATCTCAGAAAGATAACAAACTAGTTTTTTTCTAAAAATCATATTTTAATCAGGACTTTTCTGACCACAAGTAACAGAAAATCCAACTGAAACTGAAGAGAAAACAGCCTCTTGCTCACGAAGTGGGAAGTGAGGGGAGGGAATCTGGGAAGGAACTCCAGGTCACAGCCTGCTTTCTTCTGTGGTGGCTATCGTCTCAAATAGGTGCACCCTCAGGGTGGCAGGACTGCTTCCAGCAACTCTGAGATTATGACTCACAACTCCAAACCCAACTGAAAACATGAGTATGCCTTTCTCTCAACCACCCAGTGACAGCCCCACAACTGTATCTCCTGAGTTTGAAGGAACCTACTACCCAGTACCTAGGTACTGTGGCCACAATGATGCTTGTAGGCCAGGGCTAAGATGAGGATGCTGGCTAATTAAAAGAAAAAGAAATAGATAATAGGCAGGAATAGATAAAATGCTTGATGCTGTGGTTCAAACATGGTGTGTCCCCTCTAAAACTCAGCTTGAAATGCAATCTCCACATGAGATATTAAGCAGAGGGGCCAGGTAGGATCGTTAAGAAGTGATTAGAGCTCTGCCCTCATAAACAGATTAACGTATTGATCCAATTAATAGATTAATAGGTAACCTCAATAGTGGGTCTTCTATAAAAGCCAGTTTGTCTACGTCTTTTGGATTCCCTGTCTCTCGCCTGTGATACCCTGTGCTGTCTCAGGATTCTGCCAGCAAGAAGACCATCACTAGATGTGCCCCATCAACCTGGGACCATGAGCGAAAATAAACCTCTCCTTTGCAACTTTCCCAGTCCGTGATATTGTAATATTAGCAATATAAAAGACACTCACTATGATCGTAAGCTGTAAAAGGGGTCATTGGATGTAAAATTTGGGAAAATAATTTTGTAGATGCTGCTTCCAAGACCTTTTTTAAAATGTTTTTTGCTGTGACTTCTATATTGAAAATAAAATGTGCACAGGAACATATCCATGGTGGTTGGTGGAGTTACAGAATCCTCCCAGGGCAGTCAGACATGGAATTCAAGTGAGGTCATAGCTAAATATTGCAGCATTATTAATTTGATTAGAAAAGAAGTCACCTACCAAAGCAAACAGTACAGATGAGGGTGGGAGAGAGAAACAGAGATGGCAGAAACCAAAGTGGGCATGCTGACCTACCTGCGGTTCACTAGCTTGACTTCGTGGCCTCCATAAATTTCACTCAGAATGACTGTCATTGAAATTAATGAAATCACAGGCGGCTCAACAAAAGAAGGATCAATCTACAGTTTTATGCAGGGTCAGAGAGACCTCAAGAGAGGTGTGCTTCCTGTCACTAAGGGCTGGGTGCCCTGTTTGCTTAGACTACCTGTCAGGAATTTCGTGAAAATTCTACACCAGCTTTTAAAGCTGGAAATCCTGCGTTCAAGACAATAATTAAATCTTTGGGTTTTATAAACCCATGCACATATATATCTATATATGCATATACATGTATATACATATTTTATCAGAGAAAACAAGGGTTCTTTGAAACATACTTCCAAAATTCAAAATGAAAAATAGACACCATAAAAATGTTATTATGCATGTTTCTATCCTAAAGTCTATGGAAAAAGCAATTACTCATATCTGTTCATGAAGGTGTACAAATACAAATACATAGTTGTGTTTAAGTGAATAAATAGCACTCAAGTTTTCAAGAAAATTCCTATTAGTATACTATAACTGTTTTCCACAATATTGCCCCAATTTTTGAGCTGAGCACTGTGGCACATGCCTGTAATTTCATTTACTCAGGAGGCTGAGGCAGAAGAATCACAAGTTCAAGGCCAGTCTGGGAAACTTAGAAAGAAGGTGTCACCAAACAAGAAATTTTTAAAAAGGGCTGGAGATGTAGCTTAGTGATAGAGCACCCCCGAGGTTCAATCCCCATTATAAAAGAAGGAAGAGGAAGAAGAAGGGGAGGAGGAGGAGTTGGAAGAGGAGGAGGAAGGAGGAAAAAAAGAAGAAAACTAGAATCTTTGTTTTACTTAAATACAAAATTCATCCATATACATTATGTAAAATATATTATCAAATCTTATATGGGAGAAAAACCCAACATGCTTGTCCCAGATCAAAGGATGATAATAAGAAAAATAGGCCAAATTTTCACTAGGATTTGACATTTTAATTTTTTTGCCAGGTCTACAGTTTGCTAGTTTGAAATATAATTCAGGTATTTATTTCTATTATTCTATTTCTCCTTGTGTAGAAGTCTGTTCTTTACTTAATTATTCTAACATATAAAAAAAATAGCAATGATCCTAAGGGAGGAAGAATTGATGTTCTGTTCTATTAGAGAATTTTGTTTTCTTTCCCAGCCCAGGTCCTCATCCTCTGACCTCACTTCTTGGCTGAACTTGTCATGGTCTTACTCCTGCCCTTATTCCCACCTTTCAAAAACAGGAGAACAGTTTCTCTCCAGTTAGCTTTTGTTGCCAAGAATTATTCTCATCTTATATACATCAGAGTCTCATCTCCCAGGTGAGGTCAAAATCAAAACTCTGATGTTCCTGTGTATATGTACTCTTGTATCATAAAGGGACATTTCAAAAATAGAAATAAAATATGCGCTAGTTGAATTAACAAACTATGGCATTCTTTTCTAAAAAATATTTTTAGTTGTAGATGGACACAATACCTTTATTATTTATTTATTTATTTATTTTTATGTGGTGCTGAGAATCAAACCCAGCACCCTACACGTGCTAGGCAGGCAGCACTGGGTCATAACCCCAACCTCATGGCATTCTTAAATAAGCATTTTCTTAAGAAGAAAAGTTCCAGGGCTGGGGATATAGCTCAGTTGGTAGAGTGCTTGCCTTGTAAGCACTAAGGCCCTGGGTTCAATCCCCAGTACCATGAAAAAAAAAAAGGAAAAAAGACAAAGAAAAGCTCCTTGGTTCTACCTTTTATGACTTAGAGAGACACTAATATTCTTACAGTCCCTGGCAAAATGGCGTCACTTAGTTTTCTTCCCTTTTTCTCTCCCTGTTTCCTTAGTCCTCTAGCATTCTCTCTTTTTGTCCCCATCCCCTCCATCATTCCCTCCCCTTGCTTCCTCAAGGAAAGAAGCAGGAGCTTAGGGCTGCAATCCCACTAACACCACTCAGTCAGACGTGAACTGAGGTTAAAAATCTGGAATTGTGAGCAGATGCCGGACCTTTTTGGGGTGTGTGTGACATAAAACAACCATTTTATTATACTCATGGATTCTGTAGGTTCAGGATTCAGAAAAGGCACTGTAAGCAGAGGCTGTTTCTGTTCTATGATGCCAGAGGCCTCAGACGGTAAGACTAGGGATGACTCAATAGCTGACAGGTTTGGAAGCGGTGACTCACTCATGCACTAGTCTGGTGCTCTCACTGGCAAGCAGCGGGGACCTCAGACCTACAAATAAACAGACCCCTGGATATGGATGGTTCAGGTTTTCTCCTACAGAGTGACAGAGTTCCAAAAGTGAGAGACCCAAAAGAATGAGGACAAAGCTGTGCCTTTTCTGAGCAAGATTTAGAGGTCAAATAGCATCACACAGTTGTCACAAGCCCAGCCAGTTTCAGGAGATGTCGTGTAGGAAGAGTATGAATGATGGGAAGTATTTTTCTATCTTTAGAAAATGTAATTTTGAACAGTAATATTTGCAAATTCAAATGAAAGGTACCATAATTCCAACAGTTAAAGTTATTAGGAATCCCTAGAAAGAGGTACCACACATAAATTATAAAATCTGAGAAAAACTTACTAGAGATTGTTTACAAATATTTGATGATGGTGTAGGAAGATCATGAAAGGCAGCGTACTCCGCATGGCATGACTCTCTTACCATGCTCAGTTTTGAAATAGCACACCTGACTTTGAATCCTACAACATGCATTATTTTATGCCCTGCTCCCTTTTGCGATAGGATATTTGTTAGTTTTATCTGTGTTGCATGTAGCTCAACTTCCTTTATTTTCAAAATTGTACAGAATTCTCTTTTATGAATACGTTATAATTTATTTATCCATTTCCCAGTTGATAGATAATTGGTTTAGGTTTGGCCATGGTTTGCATATGTGCATGGATTTTCCAGGACATATACCAGGAGTAGAATGTACCCAGAATACATAATGACATCTGAGAAAGTAAGAAGAGTAAGATGGAAAATAAATAGAATATTAAACAGAAGAGTTGAACTGTATGAACAGGAAGGTCAAATGACTCATGCATATTCAACAATGTCATTAGTTACCAGGATAAATATTAAACCAAATCACTTTACCAGAGTGGTAAGCAAAAATAGAAAAGACAAACAATACTGCTATCAAGGATATGGACCAACGAAAATATACTCTTGTTTTATTTGGTGGGAATGTAAATCGATTCAGTTATGCTGGAAAATGTCCTGCCATCATCATCCAGTAAAACCGAAGACATCCATGACCTGCGGTTCATCCTACTCCAGGTGCAGGACTTCTTGACAAGTGTCATAGCCTCACTTGGCACACCCACAATGCACTCTCAAAAATCATCAACCATAGCTGCCATTTACAAGTTCTTCGTGACCAACGCTATGTAAGTACTTCATACTGGTTATCTCATTTAAATTCCATAATAATCCTTCAAACTAAATATTATGATGCTCAATTTATGTATAAGTTGACTGAAATTCAGAAAAGCCATAGCATTTGCCCAAGGTTGTACAGCTAGCAGACAGACACCACACCAAAAGTTGAGTCCAGTTGTGTTTCCATCACAAGGCTGAGCTTAGAACTACTATTTTTTATCATAATATCTCAACATCTAATATGTTTAAGAATGAAAGTAATTTGTAAGTCTCCCCTGATAGCCATTAAGTGTGCATCTGGAGACACTTAAAGTCAGACTTGCCAAACGTGTTGGTGAGAATGTAGAAGAATAGGAACTCTTGTGCATTGCTGGTGGTGTTCAATGGTGCAGCCAGTGTGCAAAATCGTACAGTGATTTTTCAAAAATTTAAGCATAGAGTTATAGATAATCCCAAGGAACTATCAGATGATCCAGAAATTTCTCTTCTGAGTATGTAACCCAAAAGTGGAAATAGGGACTCCAGGAGATATTTGTCCACCCATGTTTACAGCAGCATTACTCACAATAACCAAAAGGTGGACATAACCCAAATGTCCATTGATGGGTGAGCAGATGAAAAACATGTGGTATATATACCCAGTGGAATATTACACAGCCTTAATAAGGGAGGAAATTCTGACACATGCTACAACATGGATGTACCTTGAAGACATTATGTGAAATTAATAGGTCAGTCAAAAAAGGAGAAATACTGTATGATTTCATTTATCGGAAGTAATCAGAGGTGTCAAATTCATAAGAACAGAATGCAGATAGATGGTGGCTGCCTGGGAGTGGGATGTGAAATTATTGAGTAATAGGAACAGAGTTTGGGTTTAGGAAGATGGAACAGCTCTGGACAAGAATGGGGATAATGATTCCACATCACAAATGTATCCAGTGCCACTGACCTGAACAATTAAACCTTATTATGATGGCTGGGTGCAGTGGTGCCTACCTGTAATCCCAGTGGTTTGGGAGGCTGAAGCAGGAGAGTTGCGAATTCAAAGTCAGCCTCAGCAAATTAGCAGAGGTGCTAAGCAACTCAAGGAAACTCTGTCTCAAAACAAAATATAAAAAAGGACTGGGGATGTGGCTCAGTGGTTGAGCACGCCTGGGTTCAATACCCAGTACCCAAAAAAACAAAACAAAAAAACAATTATTATGATGGTGTTCTTTTACCACAATAAAAAAGGAAAAAGATACCAAATCTCAGCAAATTGTTATAGAGTTCACAGTCACCTCTCACTGAAGTCTCACTTTATTCATTTTTAGAGTTACTCCAGTATGAAGAGTCAATAATCAGATTGTATCTGCTAATCACCCTAACTCTTCTTTTCCTTATGTCTGTTTTGTGAACCTTGGTGCCACCTGAGATGATAAGTCTCCCTCTAAGAGCGTATTTTGAAGTCAAATCCTGCCCCTTCTCTCATGTGGTTACATAGACTATGAGCTCACAAGTAACCACACTCTAAGGCAGGTGACAGGCTATACGCCTGACAGTAGGCACCAGGCACATGGCAGAAACTGCCCTAAGCCGTTTACATCCACCAGTTCCTTAATCCTCCTCCTGATTTTAGAAGCCAGTTTCTATTACCTTCATTTACACTCGAGGCACCTCTTAGAAAGACAGTCACTAATTGTGGAGCCCGAAAGAAAGATTCAAGAATAAAAGATAAGGTGAAGTTCAGGTGTGGGAAAAGTTTTCCTAAGGCAGGATAAAATTGGAAGGGTTGATATGATCTCCAAGGAAAAAAGAAATGAAACAAGAAAATGAGTACATTTAACTTACTTAAAAGTTAAAACCACACCTACCTATGAACATTTGGAAAACCATTTTGCAGGATAAACAATGCCAGAAAACTAGGAACATAAATGAAGATACAAGTTCAACTAAAATATAATGAAGTTGAGTTCTAATTTTAATGTTAAAAATCCCTATTTGCTATAGAAGGATAGATAGCATAGAGGGAAGGGAGGGGTGGGGTCAGGGTGGGGGGGGCAAGAATAATAGACATCATTGCCCTGTGTACATGTATGAACGCACAGATGGTGTGACTCTACTTTGTGTACAACCAGAGAAACAATAGCTGTACTCCATTTGTGTACAATGGATCAAAATTAAATGAATTAAAAAAAACTATAGTCTCTATGACTTAGATTAATTACATTTCACCCATATTTTTAAAATAGTGAAACAAACACTGAGAAATATACGATGACATAAGAAAATTCCTTATATCCATTATGCATTTGGCCAATATTTTCATTTGCTTTGATTGTGAATTTATCTGAATTTATCTAGATCTGTTTAATATGTAACATTGTAGACAATCCGCACCAAAAAATAAAGTGCCCCAGCTTCATTGCATCAGACCTGGGAACTGACAAGTAAAAGAGGTGAATTTGGAGTGCCAAAAATAAGATCATGGGAATTTAAATAAAGGAACTACTACTTAGAAAAGAAGGATGTTGAAGGGAAAAAATAGAGCAGTGATCTGTGAGTTATAAAAAGATGGTCACTAAGGCATACAAGGTTAATTTTCCAAAGATATATTCAATTCTAGATAGCTAATACTCTGTAGAAAACAGGATTTAATTGACATAAATCCTCTTAACATGTTCTTTTGTGAGAATAGTGACACACATTACATATAAAATTTTGTAACTAGCTCACAAAGAAGGGAATAAGGGAAATCTATATTGAATGAGGTGGTCTTACTACAAAGCCACCAGTTAATGAGAGGCTACAGAGCACCTGCTGATACAGTGACACTTTAGAGCTCTAAAAACTTGAAATTTGTCAAGATTCATGGAAATTTTACTTTTTAAAAACAAAACTTTTTCCTGTGAGAGCATTCATTAAGGAAATTTTTTTAAAGTAACCCAAGTTACCTGCCTAAAAACAGAGTCTATACCAGAAGGAATTTGGAAAATCACCATGTTATAAATATTGCTGCTAAACCACCAATGTGCGATGCTTTTTATCTTCTTACTAGGTGATAATAATACAGAATATTACTATATAGTTCTATCTACCTAAGCTATGGATCTTTATATTTATTAAGTAAAATTATCAAATGTATTCTAACCCTCCCTTTACTATTAGTAGAATCACTCTGTGAACATGAAAGCAATAAGATTATATTTCTTTCAAAATATTCCTCTCTTTAAGGAAAATTTCTGAAATTTCAGTGTAGTCAATGAAATCTGCCCATCCTTTCACAGATATTTTTCAAGATATATTATGTGCATAACATTTCTTCAGTAATTAAATATCTATCTATCTATCCACAGCTATATCAATGAAGGTATATATTTTGCAAAATCTCTTCATAATGATTTATGCCAAAGAACTGAAGTCATGGTTTCCTATGGATGGTCAATATGGAGTATAGATGTTTATAAACTGATGGCGGCTACCACCGTTTAAACCTGTTTTGTTTTGTTTTTTCCACTAAGTATACAAAATCTTAACTTTTTTACAAAGGATAGGGTATATGGGGTGACAAAAATGTTCTGGGACTGGAAAGTGGTGACATTTGCACAACAGTGAATTTATTAAGTACCACCAAGTTGTGTATTTTGAAATGGTTGAAAGGTGCATTTTGCCACAACAATAAAATAAGGAAGCATATTTTGTTCTGCTTCTGAAGGACACCCTGCTCAGTTTGACTGTCCCTTTTTTTCTTTTCTTCTTTTTGTGGGATGTATTGAACCCAGGGGGCCTTAACCACTGAGCTCCATCCCTTTTTTTCTTTTTTAATTTGAGACAGGGTCACACTAAATTGCTTAAGACCACCCTAAATTGCTAAGGGTGGCCTTGAATTTGCCATCCTCCTGCCTCAGTCTCCTGAGTCACTAGGGTTGGAGGCACGTGCCACTGTAGCTGGCCTTTTTAAATTTTTCTGGTAGTTATCTGGTCTGAGGTATGCTGTACCTAATTTAAATCCTAATTGTAGATCATTGCAAGAGGAATGGGAAATTGGCAATTTGCCAGAGACTGAAAGCACTTTAGCTCTCTCTGAGGAAATTTTGGCTTAAAATATTAATTTTGTTTTCAAATACTGGGTTCCCTTCAAGTTGAAAAATCAGAAAGAGAGCTGCACTGTGGTCTACCCCATGGACACGTCCCAGGCAGGCTGCCCTCCCTGCCTGGCGGCCAGCAGCTTCTAGACGACACATAAACAGTGTCTCTGACAGAGGGAGCAGCGGCTCCAGGCATGGATGATAGCGCTCACCAACAAAGCAGGGAAGTGCAGACCCCGGTTTATTTACAAAGTGTACGTGCTAGAAATGACAGAGATAAAGTCGTTCCCAGGAGGAGCAGCATCTGCAACGCCTGGCACAGACATGCTCCCCTTTCTCCTGTTTCCAAGCTGAGCAGAGAAACCAACAACAACAACAAAAAAAACAAAACCACTGGACAAGTCACAGGACAGGAGAAATTCATACTCTAGCCCTTGTGGGATGACACTCCAGAAACCCAGGGAGTTTCACCTCCCCACTCCACCCACTCCCAAACTGGTCTTCCATGTGCACCTGTTAAAATGCAAATGATCTACAGGTGCCAACATTCTAAACTCCACCAAGCACGCCAAGGATGCTGCTGGTCCAGGCTGATAATGGAGAACCATCCAGAAGCTTTCAAGAGATAAACTTTTGACTTTAGAGGAGCTCCTTTCCCATGCACAATGGAATATCTCTGCAGACTCTTCAATGTGAAGGACTTGGGAGATGAGCCTGGAAAGACCAGAAACCCCATAGCTTATCCTCCCCATCCAGTGACCAATGGATGCTGTGATAAATTCCCCCAGTGTTCAGTCTCCTCTATACAGATGTATGACAAGTAACCCAGGTTCCATGGGGTCCACATGCCCCTTCTGGGAGACAGAATCAATAGTAGACTCACCTCCACCCATACTCTAACATACTTTTAATATTCTCTCCCCTTCCTCTTCCTCCTCCTCCTCCTCCTCCTCCTCCTCCTCCTCCTTCTTCTTTCTCTTTCCCTCTCCCTCTCCCTTTAATTTGCTTTTGTGATAGGTGCTAAAATAAAGCTATGAATAAAAAAGTTCCTTGCTTTTAAACTTTAGTAAAGATGAAGACAAGTTAAAGAAATACTTAAACAATGGTGTGGGTATTTGGATACTATTACCTGGAAGTGTACAGAAGCCAAAAGAACCCAGGGAACGCAAGCCTACCTCTCACAAAGCTCTGTGATTGAGTCAAGTTTGTGGGAACCATTGGTTTCGGCTACTGTAGGATGGAAACCTGGGTGCACTGAGCCAGGGTTGTAGGAAGGATTTGGGCAAGTGCCCAGAGCCCTGTCTGTGGTTTGGATGAGGAATCACCCTCCACAGGGTAGAAGTGCCTCGTGAGCCACTGCTTACACATGAGTCTTCTCAGCCACTGTGACTACTGTCAATTCCAAAATAATGAAGCCCATTACCTGACATTCACATGAAAGCTAGAAACACTTAAACAATTATGACAAAAGGACAATCTGAGCAATTGTCAATATTAAACCTTAGTTTTCTATTTGTTTAGTTAGTTAAACCCTGAATCCATAAATAAAAGAGAAATGGCTATTAGCCCTCTGTTTCTTAGATTCTGCAGTCAGGGATTCAGCCAATCACACATCAAAAGTGTAGTCACATCAGAACTGAACTTGTGCAAATGTTTTTTTCTTGTCATTATTCTCCAAACAACATAGCACAGCAATATATAGCAATAACATTTACATTGAATTAGGTGTTATAAGCAATCTAGAGATAGTTTAAGATACATAGGTGAATGTTTGTAGGTTCTATGCAAATACTATCCCACTGTACATAAAGGATATGAGCCTTCTTGGATTTCGGTATCTGTGGAGACCTTGGATACTGCAGACACTGAGGAGTGACTGTATATGTCTTTTCTCATTTACAAGAAAACAAATATCCAGCTTCCCTGAATTATAGAATTTAGCTATGGAAACTCAGAAAAAGTAGAGGAAGACAATAAGGGAGAGAAAGGGGAAGAAGAGTAGAAGGAAGAGGAAAATGGATAAGAGGAGAAGCAAGAAAAGGAGTGGGGGGAGATGGAGAACAGTGAGGATGAAGAGAAGGAGGGAGGAGAAGAAAAAAGAGAAAGGAGAGGAAGAGGAAGTGGGACCAGGGAGAAGGGGCCTCATATCTACCCACTGATAGTATCTTTGTCCAGGAGTCAAATTCTTCTCAACTTCAAAGGGAACTAACATATAGTGAGCCCCACCTCTTGGATCATGACTGGGTTATACAAATTACAATTTTTATTTTTATTTTTATTTTTGTGGTGCTGGGAATTGAACCCAGGGCCTTGTTCTTGTGAGGCAAGCACTCTACCAACTGAGCTATATCCCCAGCCCCTACAAATTATAAATTGAATTCCCAACTCAGTGAGATATTATCCAGATACTATCCACATACGAAACATAAGGAAATAGACCTAGGGAGGAATGATTTTCCCAAGACATAGATAATCAGTGACAGAACAACTGTTGTTAGCTTACTGGTGTGAGATGCAGCGTGCCTCATTTCATCAGTGCTGCTGTAACAAACACTTGAGCCTGGGTAATTTGTAAAGAACAATTTATTTCCCACAGGTCTAAAGGTTGGGAAATCCAATGAAGGTGCCAGCAGGTTCAGTTTCCTGGTGAGGGCTACACTCTGTTTCTAAGATGGCACTTGGTGGCTATGTCCCGTGGGAGGAAGAAGACTGAGTCTTCACTTGATGGCAGTCACAAGGAGCAAGCCAGTGAAATGCTACATGAAGCCTCTTTTATAAGGACCTTAATCCTATACATAGGAGGGGGAATCCTCATGGTCTAAGCACCCCTTTAAGACCCCAACACTTAAAACTATCACAGTGGAAACACCTAAATTTAATAGGGGATACATGCAAACCACAGGACAGCAGAAAACAAACTAAGATTATTTTAAAGCAGAATTGAACTTCTTGGGAAATGCTTTTGCTGACACAACATTTATATTACCTTCAATTAAACCAATTAAACCACTACTGGTTGGTCTCCCAAGCTAAAAGTTGGGTATTAGCACAGCTTCAAATCCTAACAATCATGCCTTAAGTCCAAGTCTGCCTCCACCTGCAAGCTCTCAGACCCTCAGCCACAGGTCCACTCAGGACTCCCTCAGGTCTCTCTGAGACCCAGCCACCAGAAGGGGTGCAATGGCAAGGTTGCTAAGATAATGCTCATGCCACACTGCTCTCAAACCTCAACTGGGTCGCTGATACCTTCAGTGTTCATCATGCAACAGGATGCAGCCCCCAGGTGCCATCTAAGAAGCAGAGCATGACCCTCACCAGAAAAGCAAACCTGCCATGCACCTTGATCATGGGCTTCCCAGCTCCTAGAAGTATGGAAAAATAAATGTCTGTTCTTTGCAAATTACCCAGTCTCAGGAAGCATCAGGGACCCAGGAAATAAATGGCCACTTGTGGGCAGTCCTAGGTCATTTTTGGAACAAGTAGAGTTAAGCAAGAAATTAACATAGACAATCTTTTAACAGTCTGGCTAGAACTTACCTTCTAGCTACATTTACCCCCTCTCTCTCTTCTCACTTCCCCTCTCCTCCCCATTTGTCTACCTTGAACCTGACTGATTGACCTCACGATTCCTTTTAGGGTCCACTGTATTTGCACACCCTGCCTCTGCCCGGCATCCTCTTCTACTCCCTTCCTCACCTGGCACATCCCTGCTCATGCACCCTTCATGAGCCAGCTGAGGATGGTCTCTATGGAAGGATTGGTTCTCCCCTATAGGAAGAGTAAAATGAGCTTGAATATGCTCACTTAATGCTCCATCCTTAAACCTCCAAGCACAGGACAGAAACACACCCCCAAAAGGCACTTACTACACTGTTCTTTAAGCCTGTGCCTGTCTTCCCCACCAAATTGTGCATTTCTAGATTGTGCCTTACTAACCTTATACTCCCACATGCAAATCCTTGGCACATAGGAAGTGTTCGGTAAACTTGCTGAATGAAGGTAAGCTTGAATAGCTGAGACCCAGAATCTGGTTTCTCTCGAAACAGAATAGAGGGTTGCCCACAGAATGTGCCTGTACTTTTAGAACTTAATGAAACAATTTCATCACTCTTTTACTATATTATTAATATTATTTTCAAAGAGGACTAGGATTTTAATTTCTAGCACAGTAGGGAGCTGATCATTCTTCTGTGAGAATCTGGGATAAATTCAGCCCTCGGGTGATACCTCCCTAAGGAAAAGAAAATCTCAGGTCTGAGAACAGGTGCTCCCCACCTCCTCGGAGGCACCACATCCACTTCCCTTCTCCCTTCCCCTTTGTTCTGCCGCTTACTCTTCTTATTCTCTTCCATCTTTCTGCTTGTTTCATAGTTCCATTTTGCTTACTTTTTCTCCCCCCTCTCTCAGTCCTATAGAGAAGGGTGAGGCCACTCTATGCTGCATCAGAACTAAGAGAGACAGGACTTCCAGCCCCACTCAGCAACTCCCTAGCTGGGTATCTTGAAGAATATGCTAAACCTCTCAGAACCTCAGAATCCTCATCTACCAAGAAAGCTTCAGACAGTATCCTTGCTGTGTTTATCTTACTGCCCTGAACTTTTTTATTTTTCCCTTGGCCTCTATTTCTTTAGTTTTCTCTATCATTTTTTACATTAAAAATTTAAGTAATCAATCCAAATTCTTTTCTTTAATCAGAGATTAAATAAATATACAAAGTAAGTCTTTAAGGATTATGAGGATTGATGAGATACATCTCTAATGGGTTTAGCTCAGTGCCTGGCAAGAAGAGTTGATGCTCAGTGTTCATTCCCTTAAGAGCCCTTGGATAAGATTAGCCAATGATTTACTTCTCAAAATTATCCTAAGAATTAAAGGAACACGAGAAGTAAAATATATGAAATTATCTTTGTTCCTGACAAAAAAGATTCCTCTGCTTTCCTCTTTTTATCTTCTGCATTATCTTAATCACTTGAGTTATTGCAATCTAACATGAGTTAGTTAAGACAATTATTTATAGAAATAGACTTCTGTTTAGTGCTATGTGATGCCCAGTTGTAAAACTCTAAAGATAGTCTTAGCTCATTTAATCCTGCAAAGGACCTTCCTAAGAACCTTTGGAAGTATTACTATTCTCAGCCCTGTTGTTTCTTTGTTTGAGATCCTGGGGATGAAACCCCAAGCCTCGCACATGGTAGGGAAGTGCTCTTCCACTGAGCAGCATTGCCAGTCCTTTTTGTTTTCTCACAAAGTTGCCTGGTCAGACTGGACCTTGCAATCCTCCTGCCTTTGCCTCCTGAGTAGCTTAGATGACAGGTAAGCACCACTGCCCCTGGTTTACGCCTATTTTTTATAGGTGTGAAAAAACTGAAGCAACACTGTTTCCAAGGTAGTGTGAATCTGTGTAGGTTCCCCTTCAGCCTGAGGTTTGGATTCCAACGTTGAGGTTTCCCTACACAGCAATGAAGTGGGATGAATCACCCCTGTCAACAGCAATCCCTCCCTGTGTAGGTAAAGCAAAGCATTGTGGTCTGCCCAATTCCAAGACACACTCAGGAATCCTCTGCTGCCTGCCCAGAGCAAGTATGGCTACATATTTTGACTTAATTTTCCCTCCTTATCTCCAAAAGCTTTACTCATAATCCATAGACTCAAGCTCTGCTCACTGTGCAAGAGCTCACTTCTCCGGATTGAGTCTGACAGCTCAGAGTTGCCAAGGAAGCCCTGCATGGTGAGCTGGACGGAAATCAACTGGCCATCCAGAACCAGAAAACCTTCCAGACCTGGGTCCGGAGTGGTGTGTGTAGAGATAGACCCTGTGGAAAGGCACTGCTATTCTTTCTTCTGGTTTTCGAACTGGGGCAGCTCTCCTGCCACCTCCTGCCACCTGTTGTCTGGGCAGGGAGAGCATGAAAGCCATTTGGAGAAAGGACTCTGATGTGGAATTCCCGGTTCCAGGCAGAGAAGGTCTGCCCCTCCTTCCTCTTCTCTAGCCCCACTGAAGCTCCCTTCCCATAGGAGGAAAGGCCATCCTTTTCAGATAGAAAACCACTAGAAATGATGATTAACACCATTCACATGTTCAGGTCTCCAGCCCCAGACGTGGGCCCCTCACCTGCTGCCACCTACAGTGTCTCCTGGGCTTGCCCTCCACAGCCCAAGCTGTTGGGCTCCGTGGAAGGAGGGAAAAAAGGAGGGAGGCATTTTTAGCAGGAAGAACTGTAAATTTTTAGCAGGAAGAACTGTAATTATCAATAATCAAAATGCAAAGTCCACACACACCATAGCACTGTCAAAGAAGTGACAGTTTGAAATTTGGGGTGCCAACAGTTTAAATTGAAGAATGTTTTCCTAATGTGGTGTTTTAGCTTCAACCACTGACCTGCATAACTATTTTTTCCCTTGAAATTCTTCTAGCAAATAAGTCTTCTTTTGACTTTAGTGACAAGATAAGCATGATTTATAATCCTCATCTTCAGGCCTCATGGGCTTGTGTCTGGGCAAAGGCAGGTAACTTGCCTGAGAGGAGCAAGTGTTTTTATCTCACTGATGCTGTGAAACTGTTAAGCAAACCCTTTCCCCTTCTATTTGGTAGGTTGCATGCAGATGCGGTTTTGTGTGTCTCCCGACAAGTAGGATCCTTTTTAATAAATGTGTTTGATATGTCAGTCTGTTTGTACCCCTGATAATGATCTGCAATAAGCACAGGGTTTGATTCTCGATCAGCTTCTTGCTCTGAGATCTAAGGGCAAAGTTGAAAATTCTGAACTCTTTTGCACAGTACAGAGAATACTTGCTATGCACATTTTGCTGGAGATGAAAAAGATGCAGATGTTAAAAAAAGAGGAAGAAGAGGTGGGGAGCAAAATAAAGGTGGAGAAAGAGGAAAGTAAACATTGTCGATTCTGAAACATAAACTGAAAGTCAAAATTATTCACCATACTCAATTGATCAGAATATATATTTTAAGCAAGTCAGTTTTCTAAATTTTTTAACTATTATAAACCCTTCAGAATTATAAGGAATCCTGAACATATCTTTAAATTCACAGTATATAAAAATGAACGTGAAATACACATTTTATTACTTAGACATACAATAATTAGATAGTTAATACAGTTATCAGATAAGATCATCAAGATGACGCTTCATACATTTGGATAGAAATAGGATAAGATATTATAATTCTAGAATGCTAAAAAAATCTATAAAATAATTTTTGTGAAGTTCACCCAAATTTTTAACCTTCAAAATCTAAGATTATTTGTATGTGAGAAAATATGTTCTGGTTAGATAGCTACATAATTTTCACTTGGGTAAACTTTTTATATGAATGTGTTTCTTCTTAAATATCTAAAATAAAATAAGAACACTAAAAATTCCTGTAAAACCAGAAAAAAATTTCTGATGACTACCTTATTTTCACTAGTTTTTTAGAGGCATGCTGCCCTGAATATCTGGGTGATTACATACCCACTCACGTATTTCCCCTCTGTGTTTATTTTGGAAAGGTGGCAGGTTATTTTGAAAGAAAGGAAGAAAAAACAGACTGCAGAGGAAACAGAGTTGCCTTGTATCTCATAGGGCAACGGATTACTAAAATTACCAGACTCCACGGAAGGGAACAGAAAATTCATTGCCTTTGCACATTTTCTTAAGTTTCATAATAGTGTTATTAGCGTGATATGCCAAGAGCATTGAGGAAAAGGCCCAAAGGCTAAATACTAATAATAATCTTTAATTTGAGGAATTTTCCCTCAAACACAAAACCAATGGTGACAAAGAGAACTTTTTTCCCCTGAGCTATGAGACAAAACTTTCTTCTGTGACTGATATTAGCACTGATAAATCACAGTTTAGAGATCAATATGAAAAATATGGTACAAGTATTATAAGTCAAATTTGGTTTTAGTTGATATTCTTGCGTAGTAAGTGTTTTTTGGAAGCTTTTATCCAGTCAACAGAAATTTACAAGGTACCAACTCCTATGCCACAGAACTATACCCTGCATGTGAAAGTGAATAACACGGAGTCCCTGTCCCAGGATGCCCACGGTCTGCCCGGGTGGCTTTGGATATGACAGGGAAAGTTATGTGAGCAGCAATTGCACACTGATGTGTGTAATAAAGCATCAACCCTCATACCATTCACTGAATGAATTTCTAAAAATATTAGTTTTTATCTTTCTGGAAAGGAGATAGATTTTGCACTGATTTACCTCTGTGAAAGTGTCCTTCCTCCAACAATGAAACATTTCTACTGTACAACATTTATTTAATTGTGTCTCTGCAGGAAGGAACAAGTCCAAATGATCAAGACAGTTGTAATCCATGACCTCTTCCAAGATACCTTGAACTTTCTTTTGTTGATAGGACCTTCTAAAAGTGCTCTGGGAATCAAGCTCTCCTGGCTCACACCCATTTTAAACATCGCTTAATCTCATGATGCGACAATTTGTTATCTGATGACCTGTGCTCATACACAAACACAGTCACTATCAGACACAGACAGGCCATAATCTGGCAAAACCTTGATGAAACAGAAATAAACACAATGTGTAGTGCATATTAATAAACTCACACTAACATTACAAACACCCTTGAGAGGAAAGTGCTGTGAGGTTCGGTTTCCTTATATGAACCTTTCCATTTATATAAACAAGGACAGAGAAAAGGGAAAGAGGTGAATCTTTGGAAACAGTGTATCTCCTCTTCAATCTTGGAAATAGCAACTCCTCTCTCAAAAACTAATTGTTTCCGTAGAGTGTCATTTTTTCAGGAGGAGGTGATTAAGGTACAGCTGGCCATTCCCCTCCTGTCTGGGATCTTGCTCACTTAAAGGTAACCGAAGTGTAGATTAGGATGGAAGTTCTCAACAGCCAATTTGCAGTCCCCAAAGAAAGTTTCTGTTGGTCCAAGACAAAATGAAAAACAAAAACAGTGGTGCACACCTGAAATCCCAGCGGCTTGAGAGCTGAGATAGGAGCATTGCAAGTTCAAGGCCCGCCTCAGCAATTTAGTGAGGCCCTAAACAACTTAGTGAGACCCTGTCTCAAAAGAAAAAGAGCTGGGGATGTGGCTCAGCAGTAAGTTGCCCCTGGGTTATATCCCTAGTAAACCCCTATCCCTGCAAAAGACAAAAACAAAAACAAAAACAGCAAAGACATGGGAATAATTTTTCACCAGGCTTATTTTTTAAATCAGATTTATTTATTTTTAAATGTGCATGTAAACTTCAAAAAGTATAAAAGGATGTTCAGTGAAAAATCTATCCCCCAATCCACTTGGCAAGTTCCATTATTACCAGTTTCTCATGCTCCCATTCATGCATCCCTATGAGCATGGATCTTTTATATATTTGTCCTACATAATATGCTGACCCTTGCCTTTTGCTGTTCTGTTTGTTTGTTGTTTGTGTGTTTGCTTTTGTTTTGTTTTTTAGTCCTGGGATGGAATTCAGGGCCTCATATGTGCTAGGTCACTACTCTATAGCCCTCAAGCCTTTTTTTTTTAATTAATTTATCTGTAAAATCTTACCAGTATATAGAATTGCCTCATTCCATAAAGCTAAATGTACTTACATGGTTTGGTATAATCATGCCATTTCTTGGATCCAATGTCATTATTAATAAGTGGAGCTTTTAAAAAAAATTGTTCCTACTTGGCATGATCAAATTATGTTGTATGCATGTATGAACATGGCAGAATGAATCCTACTATTAGTACAATTATAATTCACCAATAAAAAATAAGAAAATTCTTCAATTAAATAAAGAAGTCAGCTCTGTGCTGGGACAATAGAGAAAAAAAGTCCAAAGAGCAACAGGACACCTATGCTTTCAATCAGCCAAAGCCTTCTTAAGATGTGGTTAGACCTCACATGAACAGTGGGAAAGAAACCTCATGGTTGTGATAGTGCTTCAAAAGCAAACCAGTTAAAAAGCTGAACATGCGGTCATAAACTAGTTGAACTCATCAGCCATTTAATCAAGGAGGTCAAAGGGTTATTTTAGAAACTGATCTCAATAGCAAGATGGACATCTCTAATTTCTCAAAGATTCCCTGGGAATTTTTGACAGCTTGTGTTCAGTAGTGTGTGTGTAGGGGGTGTGCACGTGTGTATGTGTGCTCTTTATCCTTCCAACTGGTAGAAAAGCACATTGTATACTGTGAAAGAAAAAGAGAAAGGGGGAAAGGCTCATGATAGCTAGAACTACTGAGAGCCACCATTGATTAATAGCTGAAGATGAACTCAATTGTAACTCAACACTTTATATGCCTCACAAAATCCCATGAAAGAGATATGATTTATCCCCATTTTATAAATGAAGAAAAAGGTTCACAGAGGTTAGGTAATTTATCTGGGGTCACACAGCTAACAAAGTAACAGAACTAGGATTCAAACCAAGGTGCAAATTGCAGTGTTATTTTCTTTCTTGTTTTGTTCTCTTCTGGTTTAAATCCTGTATTCCTCCAAAACACCCAGAAAGAGGATTCCAGAGAACATCACCTGTCTCTGCCAAAGAATTCTAAGCCTTTAAAACCATAACATTATTAACTCATTCCTTGGAAATAATTAATTATGCAGATAGTATATGCATAAAAAAGTGTTTTCTCATTTGTGCCAAGTCTGTGATGTGTTCAATGCATGAAAAGTCACTAACTTGTCAAGAAAATTGGACATTGAGGAACAGAGCATCATTTTAGTCCCTAAGTTCGGTGTCATCTCCCTAACAACCCCCCAACACACCCGCTTCCACTCTAAATTACCACACCATCCTTTCTCTAGAGGGCTGATTTTCTCCAGAGGTAAAACATTGACTCAATAGTCAATGTAATCATGATTTTAAAAATAACTGCTCTTTCTTAAGCTAGACCTTTTACTAATCTGCAACAATACACCTCAGATACACGCACCATGGTTTTTGGTGTTTTTGTTGTTGTTTATTTGTTTGTTTACAGATGGTAAAACTGAATGAAGGGGAGATTACGTTACCAGCCTAAGGACACCTTGCTGGTCAGGGGGTTCCAACTTGCTTCTAATTTCAGAACCTCTGTTCTTAACCTGTATGTTGCCATGGCCCTTCTTCTCTGATTCATCCTTATCATCATCTTAGCATCCCTTAGTATCAAGTAATAAAAGGGATCAGCGCTCTTGGATAACGTGCTCTGCATATTCACTGGCGCCAGAACCTTTTGAAGGAAATAGGTTCATTGCTTCCCAGCAAAAGGCACTGGATTTACTGAATTCCATTAATGCGACTTCTAAGAGAGATTCCCTGTTGAGTTGTTGTCCATCGTATTCTAAATTGGTTTTTTAATTTATTCTCAAAAGCTCTCCGAGTTTTGCATTCTAAACTTTACACCCATATGGAGTTTGTCTCCCTTTTATTGCTAGAAACTTTCCCAAGTGGATTAATAAAATCATTGGTCCAAATTCCTGGAGATTGAGCTGCTCTGACTGGAAGGAAATGACTCAAAATAGATAAGACCAGGCTAAGCAGTCAGACAAGAAGTTTGCATTTTGACTCTGTCACTGGAATTTTGTCCTGTGTGATCTTAAGTTACTTACGTAACCTTTCTGAGTTGGTCTCCCTATTTGCCATGCTACCAATCCAATTTTCTGTTTCTTGAAGTTTTCATTGGATCGTAGACCATTTGCTTTCCGTTGGTACAAGACCCTCTCCTCTGAAACTAGTACCTCCACCTACCCACTTGCTTATACCACCAACCTCAAGTCATTGCTGATTTTCCTCTCTCTCTCAGTCACCCCTACATCCAATCCACCTCCAAGACCAAAAAGTTTTACTTCTAAAACATATCTTGGATCTTTGTGCTTCTCTTCTTCCTCAAAACTACTATCTTAGCACGTGACACCATTATCCCTTTCCTGGACACTGAAACATCATCGTGATTAGTCTGCATGGTTGCTTTCTTCTGTCTCCTTAATCTAATCCATATCCAGCAACCAGAGTGATCATTTTAAAAAGAAAAGGAATTGCAGCATTCCTTTGGGAATATCACACGATAGCTTCAAACTTAACAATTTCAAACTCTTCTTCACATCCATTAGAATGGTTATGATAAAAAACAGACAATTCCAAATGTTGACAAGGACATGGAACAATGGAAACTCTTGTATTGCTGGTGGAAATATAAAATGGAGCAGCCACTATGGAAAACAGTTTGGCAGTTCCTCAGAAAATTACTGCGTGCTTCAGCAATTCCATTTCTGAGAATGTGCCCCAAAGAATTAAAAGTGACAACTCAAACAGATGTTTATATACCAATGTCTATACAGCTTCATTCATAGTAGTGAACATGTAGGAAAAACCCAAATATCTACCAACTGATATTCATACAAAATATAGCATGTATGTGAAATATTATTTATCTTTAACCAAGGGAGAAATTCTGCCACATTTGACTGAGTGGATGAATCTTAGGACTCTGTGCCAAGTGAAGGGAGCTTGTCACAACGGGACAAATCCTGCATAATCCCGTTTACATCAGTGACCTGGAGCAGCTAAATCTAGAGAAATGGAGAGTAGAACGGTGACCACCAGGCACGGGGAGGGGAAAACGGGAGTTTGATGGGTATGGAGTTTCAGTTTGGGGAGATGGAAAAGTTCTGGAGATGGAGGGTGAGATAGTTGTACAACAGTGTGAATGTGCTTAAGTGTCGCCGCACAGTTCACGTACAAATAGTTAAAATGGCACATTTTATATGTTTACCACAATGAACATAAATATCCCAAATCCCTGCCATGACCTAGGAGGTGAGTGTGATCTCGCCCTTGCCTTCCTCCCAGGTGTCCCCTCCCTGGTTCCCACCCTGGCTACACTCTGGGCTCAGGCACTAAGTGCCTCTGAACCCACAGGCTCCTTCCTGCCTTCCAGCCTCGGACTCCCCTCCACTCCTCTCTGGTGGGTGGCTTCTCCTTCCTTGGGCCTCAACAAACCGTATTCTACAGAACCTTCCCTCCCAGTTCAACCTCAGTCCTCCATTTTTCAGTCATGTTCTACTCCTTCAAAAGATGTCCCAGGAGAGCTCAGATTCATACTCAGTAGCTGCATTAAAATTGCCTCATCTTGAAAAACCTCAGTCCAAGCCCTGTGCTACTGCCCCCCTCAGGGCCCGTGGGCTTCCTCACAGGATTGAAGGAACGTTCACCCGGAAATAATAACTCAGGCCGGTTGTCTGCCATTAAAGGGAGTTTTTAGCACTGGTCACTTGTTTAATTTACTCGTCCTGAGGAGACTTCAAAATGTTTTCCCCGACTCTGTCTTTAATAGTTTCCACAGGCGGAAAAAAAAAAAAACAACTGTTCAACTTTAAGCCTAAAAAATAAATACATTTCAAAAGGCTTCCTCCATCCCCTGCCCTCCATCGTGGGAGTTGCTCTTCAAGGGGGAATTCCTCTGAAATAAACTCGGGAATGGCTCCAAGAGAGTTCATGTTTCCAATATTAAGTCTTCTGACTTCTGAGGACGTGGCCCCGCCCCCTCTTTAATCATATCTGAGGAAATTCCCCTGACCTGTGTAAAAGATCATAATATCTTAAGAAGGCTGATGAGCTCATGAAAGGCAATTGAATTTAGAAAGCCAAGACACTCCCAGAAGCCTCCGTTAAGCTGCTTGTCCCTTTTATTAACCCCTTGTATTTTCCAGATCCAGACCATGCCAAATCTCAGATTATCTGCACAACGGCTTCTACTCAATACATTGCAAAACGGAGAGTCACTTTCCTCTATCACCCTGCATCTCTTTCGGTTGCACAGTTTTCATGAATACTAACCAGTGCAGGAAAGCAAGCTTTAAAAACTCTTATGAGCCCCATCTGATCTTTAGTGGATTTGGCATTATAAACTCAAATCTTTCAGTGTGAGGTTTAACTCACATCCACCTTGAAATTTTATGAGAGAAAGTAGTACAGCAGATCTCAGATGATGGGAGGCAGAAAGTGCCTTCTGGATTACTAAGACACTTAAAATATGCAAGGGAAGCCGAAGATGCCAATGTATTCATTCACATCACATTCAAACCCATCCACATATCTTACTCCTTAAGGAAGGTGGGTAATAAAATGAAGGAAATGGCATAAAGTATGGGTCACGTGTGGGAAGCCATTCCCCAAAGCCGCAGCTTCTCACCACTTCTCTCTGATTACATCTGACTTACACAAATGCCATGTTTATCATTTATTTTCTTGGTTCATAAAATAGAAGATTAGAACTTCAGATGCAAATGAGAGGAAAAGTGCACTACAGGATCCTACCTGGCTAGAGTAGAGAAAGCTTAAATACAGGAATAAAGAACGCTTTTGGTGGATGACAGTTATTTGTAAATGTAGCAAGCAAGAGATTTCCATTTATGGACCATGAGTGCATTCCAGTACCGCGTCAAGTTTTGTGGGGCGATAAGGCCAGAGCAGGAAGCCACGCGAGGCCAGGAAGGAAGTGCTATCAAGCTTGGAGCAGGCAGGGTTGAGCTGCGCGCTGGGCAGGCTCAGGGCTTCAGTTGTGTAACCACTGCCCTATTTTTAAAAGATAAACAGCCTGAATAGCACGGAATCGGCATGGTGGGTGCTTCAAATTCACCCAAGCCACACCAGGAGCTCACTCTTCACTTTTGCCAGGCTTTGCAAATCTCCCTCAAATGTGCACAGGGCAGAGATTGCTTCTGATGATTTGGTTATTGCCTTTTATCCAATATCCGCAGCTGGCCTGAGGGCCCCTTGTTATCCTGGCAGATTTCCAGGGATCCTGTTTCTCTCATCCACCATCCCAGCACCACTATGTTGAGAAATAAATCCTAATGTGAGTTAGTGATAAAAAGAGAAAATTCATTGTATCCATGGAGTCAGCAGACATCTCTAAAATATAGTCAGTCAATCAATGCTGAGGACTTTGTCAATGCTTTTCAGAGTTCATGTCCAGACAATGAGCAGTTACTGGGTGCCTATTATGTGCTCAGCACTGTGCTGGGCACCAGGCTCAGGAGGAATATGTTTACTCTTTTTTTTTTTTTTTTTGATAAATCCTTAGCATGCACTGTAATCAGTATAGTGATAATGGTATGGAATGGGTCCAACAAGAACATTGATGAGGCTACTAATCCAAGTTTGGACAGGAGTGGGGACCAAGAGAGACTCAAGCATGAGTAGACATTGCCCAAAGGAAGTGGGAAGAAAAGCAAAGGAAGGGAAGTCTCCCTCAACCAGACTAGCAGCATCCTCCAAGGCACAGGGGCCAGAGACAGAACGCAGCCAATCACAGTGTCTCAGAGAGCAGAAAAATGGGCCATCAGGCATTTTCCCAGGGCTTTGAAGGGTCAACAGACCCCTGGAACTTGGGAAATGATGAATTATCAAGGGTATAGATTCAGGGGCCCAGACCCACCCTTAAAGTCTGTGGTTTGTTATCTTGAGGCTGTACCACCAGAGTCAGAGCTGATACAGCTCAGAATCTAATTACTGGGATTACAATATGGAAACCAAGTCACAGAAAAACTCAACAGTAGCACAGCTTCATGCAGGAAAAAAAGGATTAATCCGACTAAACAATTTTAATTTTGTTTATCAAAAGATGTCATTAAGAGAGTGACAGTGAGGTGTGATGGTACTGGGAGGCTGAGGCAGGAGGATCAAAATAACAACAATAAAAAAAGATTAAAGGGCTCGGGACGTAGCTCAGTGGTGGAGTCCTTCCTAGCGCATGCAAGGTCCTGTGTTTGATTCCCCAATACTGCAAAGAAAGAAAAAAGAAGAGGGAGAAAATGAGAAAAGAGTGAACTACTTCTGATTAATGAAGAAAATAAAGAAAGACAATGCAAAAATGGATGAAAGGCTTTCACAAGAACTTCACAAAAGGGGAAATTCAAATAGCCAAGGAAAATACTCATATCATTAGTAATTGAAGAAAAGTAAACCAAAACCAACATAAGGACACAGTTCTATTTTTAAGACTGTATTTTAAGGGCAGCACTTGGTTCACAGCAAAATTGAGTGCACAGCCTCCCATCATCAACACCCCCACCAGAGTGGGACATTTGTTACAACTGATGAAGCTACAGTGACACATCGTTCTCACCCAAAGTCCACACTTACCATGGGATTCACTCTTGGTGTTGTACGTTCTGTGATTTTGGACGAATGTATGATGACACGTCTCCATCGTTACAGTATCATACAGAGTATTTTCACTGCCCTAAAATCCTCTATGCTCCACCCATGTATCCCTACCTCTTCCCAAACCCCTAATAATCACTAATCTTCTTCCTGTCTCCATAGTTCTGCCTTTTCTAGTGGGTCAAATAGTTGGAATCATACAGTACGTAGCCTTCCTAGATTGGTTTCTTTCCCTTAGTAATATACACTTAAATTTCCTCCATGCCTTTTTGACTTAAAAACTCATTTCTTTTTAGCACTGAATAATATTACACTGCCGAAAAGTACCACAGTTTAACCATTCATTTATTGATGAACATCTCAGTTGCTTCCAAGTTTTAGTGATTATGAATAAATCAACTGGAAATGTTCAAGCACTGGTTTTTGTGTGAACATGTTTTCAACTCCTCTGGGTAAGTACTAAGGAGCATGACTGCTGGTTTGTGTGGGTAAGAGTATGCTTAGTTTTGTAAGAAATCACCAAACTATCTTCCAAAGTGGCTGTACATTTACATTCCAGCAATGAATGGGAATTCCTGCTGCTCCAGTCCTTGACAGCTCTTGGCATGTCGGTGTCCCAGATTTTCGCCATTCTAATTGGTGGGTAGTAGTAACTCATTATTTCTTTCATTTACATGGTCCTGATGACATGTGACATGGAGCATCTTTTCACATGCGTATTTGCCGTCTGTATGTCTTCTTTAGAGAGACATCTGTCAAATCTTTGGTCCGTTTTTTTAATAAGCTTATTTTTCGTATTGTTGAATTTTTTAAGAGTTCTTTGCAGATTTTGGATAACAGTCCTTCATCAGATGTCTTTTGCAATATTTTCTCTAATTCTGTGACTTGTCTTTTCATTCTCTTGACCTTATCTTTCACCAAGTAGAATTTTGAGTCATTTTGAGTTTATTTTTGTGGCGGGTATAAAGTCTGTGTCTAGATTTTTTTTTTTTTTCATGTGAATGTCCACCTGTCCCAGAACCATTTGTTGGAAAGATCATCTTTGTTTCATTGTACTACCTTTGCTCCTTTGTCCAAAATTAACTGACTCTATTCATGGGGGTCTGTTTTTGGCTTCTCTATTCTGCTCCATTTATTTATTTGTCTACTCTTTTGCTAATGCTACACCATATTAATTATTATAGCTTTTTAGGAATTATAGAAGTTAGTGTCAGTCCTCCAACTTTGCTTTCCTCTCTTATATTTTGTTGGCTTTTCTGAGTCTTTTGCCTCATAGCATAAACTTTGTAATCAGTTTCTCATGATCCACAAAGTAACTTTCTAATACTTTGATTAGGTTTACATTTAATCTATAGATCAAGTTGGGAAGAACTGACATCTCCACAATTCAGACTTCCTATCCATAAACATGAAATCTCTCTCCATTTATTTAGTTTTTTATTTCATTCATCAGAGTTTTGTAGTTTCTCACATACACATCTTGTACATATTTTGTTACATAAGTATTTTGGTTTTTTAGTACCCTTTGGCATGTTCATCTTATAAATGTATCTTAATAATTGAACATGATATGCTACATAAAAAGAATTACTATGATGAGGTCTTCAGTGTTATTATCGTCAGGATGGTGGTGGGGTGTTCTGTAGTCCTTTGATTAGGTCTCAAGCTTTTAGTGAGCCTTAACCTATGGTCTATGAGCTTCACAAGAACTCCTTAGTGTTTTCTAACCTCTTAAGTGAAATAATATAGTAAGAGTGGGCTGCACTTGGGTATTTATCATCCCAAAGCCCAGTAAGGCTCTGACAAAATCCCAGCAATTTAGGCTCTGGTTAACTAGTTTGTCCTGAAGGCAAGCCTGGTTAAGAAAAACAGAGCCCTTTGGTGTATTATTTGAAAGTAGTTTATTTCCTCCTCCCCCTGTCAGAAGCACATGGAGTTTTTCTTTTTTTTTTTTTTTCTTGATATTTAGTGTAGAAACCTGGTCAAGCTCCTGGAGACTGATAGAACAATATTGTGGAGGCCCTGCTATGATTGGCTCTCCCTGGAGTTTGAGCTCTCGAACTTGTCCAGGCTGAGCCTCCAGCAATTTGTTGATTATAGTTCGGGGTTTCCTTCACCCACACGAGTTCTGAGTCTCTGCTCTCATGTACTCACCTTTTTGTTTTTCTGATCTTGGGGAGGTGGTTCTGTGTTCTCCCCTCTTTTAAGAGAGACAAGGAGAATTGTTGACATTTCCGTCTCTTCAGCATTTTACTTTTTAGGACAAAGTAATGACTTGCCAGCCCTTTACATGGAAGACCAGAGGCCAGAAGATCAAGGGTATAATTCTTTAAGTCTGAACTGACCTCTTCAGAGAAGAAGAAAATCCACTCCAATCTCTTTGTTTAAAGGAACACCTGAGTCTTCTTACCTTTTTCCCATATGATTTATTATTGTCCCATTTCTTTTACTATTTGAAATGTCATATCACTATTTATTATTCGTAACCATTCCCGAGAAAGTAAACATAACAAGGACAGAAAATACAGCTGTTTATTTCATCACTTTCCCTTCAAGACTCAAATCACACAGTAGGTCATCAAAGAACACTGACTTATTTGGTAAGACTGCAAGTTGATAGAAAACCTTTCTAGGAAAAAACTTTTGGCAGATTGACCCATCCATCAATGACACTCCTTCAGGTGCAGCCATAGAAACTCTTTGCATATGCATTGAGCCACATGAAACAGCATTCACCATAGCCTTGTTTACAGTCATTAGAAATGGAAACAAACCAAATGCCATTAGCACTGGGGCAGATGGGCAAATAGTGGAGTGTTTGTAGTGGAGTTGTCCCTCTATATCCCACAGACACAAAAATCCACATATGTTCAAGTCCCTTAAGTCTGTCCATGGATGCAGAACCTGCAGGTAGAGGGCTGACTGTGTAGAGTCATGACAGGGACCAGCCATAGCTGCTCACACTGCAGATGAATCCTACTAACACAGAGTGAGCAAAAAAGCAAAGACACAAATGAACACATGCAAAATAATTTTTATTTAAATTTTAAAAAAGCCAAACTAAAGTGTAATCTTTAGGAGAAGACTATAGGTGGTAAAAATTATAAAGACAAACAAGGAAATTATAACTATACAATCTAGTCTTTACTTCTGTAGGGAAGAGGAAACACATGGGAATTCTGGGGAACCTACAACATCCTGTATCTTGATCTGGCTGATATTTTTATGGGTTCTGTGTGATTACTTGGTAAACTATATGTATATGTTTGATGTTTGATGTTTTAGCATTTATATTCAACTACAATTACAACTGAAATGTTTTTTAAAATAGAACTGCATCAATTCTTTTAAATGATGGGATTAAGAAGAAAATTAACTCCTTTAAGGTCAAAAGCCAAAAAATTTATGTCACTGGGAATCTATCCAGATAAGTGTGTGTTGTCTGTCCTTCAAGAAATGAGAGACTGGCCAGTTTAGACTCAGTTCTTTCTTCATTTAAAGTAGCTTATCTTCTTTTATTGTTTAAGGTCAACATTTCCACATCCAAAATCATTTTGGTGGTCTGGCCTGGGAGATGCAAAATGTTGTAGGAATGTTTCCCTCATTTCTTTTGCATATGTTTTTCTTATAACATTATGGGAAAGAAATCTGAAAGTAGAGGAAGTCTAGCAGATGAGCCAATGGAGGTAGGAAAACACCCCCACCCACTGTGTTTTCAGGGAGGAAAGGGAAAGACTGCACAAATCGAGCCATAACAGAAGATGTCACTTGCTCAGTGGTATGGTTTCCATGGTTATGTTACACACACAATCAGAGGATTTTGAAGAGAATACTTTGTTCCTTGGGTTTAGGTAGGAATGCAAGATTTTTTTTTTCAGGAAAATCTAGCAAAGTACAGGGACATTTCATGCGTGTCCCTATAACATGACTGAGGCTCTTACATCTTATTTGAGGTGGCCTCCTGGGGCTGACTCCACTCTGGCTTAGAACACTTGCCCAGGAGCAGGCTGAGTCATAAAAAGTGGCCTGGAAACCTTGACTCCAGAAACCTTTCTCAAGTGAGGGACTCCCTGCTGGGCTCACCATCCCCTGAGTCCCACCTCACAGTATCCAACCTGCACTCTTTGATTGACAGCCAGCTCTCCCTTTTAGAGGATGTTCCCTTTTGCATAGTGTGGGAAAGCAACCTTGCCTCCCTTCCCTGTACGCCACTATTTTTCCAGTTCATTAAACACAGGCCACTGTTCCCTCTGCCTGAATATCTCCATCATACTTCACCAGGAAAGTGTCTACTTACAACTTTGACCTTAGTCACTTCCTGTAGGAAGTTCATCCTTTACCCCCATACATCCACCACATTTCAATATCGCTGCTCTTGTGCTTACTTACCCTACAGCATATCTCAGTTGACTGATTAATTCCATATTAACTGCATTCATTGTCACTAGACTATAAGTTCTGTAAAGATGTGTATCAAATCTTTCTTATCCACTATCAATTCCTTAGTTGTTAATATAGTGATCAGTATTTACTGAATAATGAAGAAATTATTGTCTAGTTCATTTCTCGATTTTCTATAGGACCCAAAAGACTTTTGAGGATGCTGAGCATTGGACTAAGTTTCTGCAGTCTCAATTCTGCTGTCCTTGACCATACTGCTTGTCCAAGTTGAGGCTGGACTGGACTGAAGGGCTTTGAAGTGGTGCCTCTGTCTTTGCAGGTCTCTAAAGTTTACATGGAAAATAACACTTCTAGGAACCCTAGGGAAGACAAGGTGATGGTTTTCCCATTTGAAATATGGGAGACTAGGCTGTTACAGATAAAGTGCAAACGTAAGGAATATTCAAGTTGGAGATACTGCAGTATCTCCTCTAATCCTCACAATAATCTTGCAAGGTATTAATCTCATTTTACAGATAAGGAAACAGAAATATTAAGGTACTAACTCAAAATTGTGTACCTAATAATAACAGAAGCAACCAGTGGTCACACCCAGTCTGACTTATAAACCCCATGTTCCCAACAAACCATTTCCGTAATACCTCATATCTATAATCAGCAATTGTTTCAGGACACTTTGGTGAAAAAACTGGGTTTTACAAAAATTTATATTGTAATTTCTGATAATAAATAAGTTAGAAAATTCTGGGTTGAGAAGAAATTGATACATCTACTTAAAAAAGAGAAAGAGAAAAATGTGTTCTAAACTCAGATCAGGAGGTAAGAGGCCCAGAAGCAATCAAAACAACAGAGGAGAAAGCAGGCCTACAGACACTCCCCTCTGTTTCCATGGATACCAGTATTGCACATCCATCCCTAAGTCCAGCTTAGTGCATTGCACAGTGGATTAGAAATACAGGGGATTTTCCAGAAATTGTATTTTGAAAAACTCTCAGTCCACCAAGTTTTACAGGCCCTTCTTTCTCCATATGTTCCCATGAACTTGCTCCACATGTTTTTAAAGCTTAATTCTGGCCATACTTCCATTCCTGGACATTTTGGCTCAGAAAATCAAAGAGGATCTCAGGTTTCAAACACATGAGAAGGAAAAGGGTTGCTATTGAGCACACCAATATTTACTGTTGGACCAACAATATTTGGGCCGTCAAATTAGGCTTTGATTTTGATATTCCTGGGTGAGGAAAGTACATGTTTTTGATAGCCGTTTTTCTTTCATAGTTTTTTTTTTCCCGTGTCCCTCAATCACAGTCCAAGCACACATTTTAAAAGCAACAATAGTGAAGTATGAGGAGTCTACAGTCTGTTTTTTTTCCCAGAATAAATTGTTACTCACATATTTATAAGTTTGATTTGGTTTTATATTATGTGCCTGGTGATTTACGTAATATTTATTTTGAAGCTTTCATTTAAAAATTTAAAGCACTTCAAAGTTTTATATTATTTTATCTACAAAACATTCCTTTAAAAAGCACATCAACAATGTGCATAGAAGCCTAAAAATTGAATTAGATGGGAAGCCAGAAACTTCACTGCTACACTATTTGTTATAAAATATTGGTCTTTCCAATGTAAATATCACCAGTTTATTGCTCCCCAAAATACAATTTATATTAAAAAAAAATCCCCTCCCTCTTTTTTTTTAATTTTGCAAAGCTGGAAGTCAAACTCAAGGTCTCTAGCATGTAAGCCAAGCACTCTACCACTGAACTACCTCTCCAGCACAATTCCCCTATTTAAGATGTACAATTGGATGGACTTTGACAAGTTTATGCAGTTGTACAACTAACAAGTCAATCAAGATATACACTTCTTTCACCCTTACAGTTTCTTTTCTATTATTTTGCAGTTTTCTCCCCTGAATGATGTCTCCCAAGAATGATGATAGCTCTCCCTTATGTCAGGATAGTTTTCGCCATTCCTAAAATTTTATGTAAATTAAGTCATACATATGAGTCTTTTTCTCTGAATTAGCATAATATTTTTGAGATCCTTACTGTTGTGGCATGTATTAGCATTTCATTGTTTTTCTTGCTGAGTAGTACTCTATAGTGTGGTCATACCACAATTAATCCATTAATCTCTTGATGGACATTTGGGTTTTCCAGTTCCAAGTTATGAATAACTCTTCTATGAGCATTTACAAAAAGGCCTATGTGTGAACATATTCTTTCGTTTCCAAAAAGAAAATATCTAGGACTGAGGTTGGTGGGTCGTGGGATAAACAGAGACTAACATGTGATTCTGATACATACAATAGCATGGATGGATCTTGAAAATATTTTGCTACTTCAGAGAAAATGGTTCACATATATGATTTAATTTATACGAAAATCCCTAATAAAAGTCTGACAAACTATTTTCCAAAGTGGCTGTACAATAGCGCATTTCCATCAGCAGTGTATCAGAGTTCTCATTCCTCCAGGTCTTATCTGACACTGGCATCCTCAGTCCCTGTAGTAAGAGGCATTCTGGTGGATGTGTGGAGGTATCTCTGTACTTTTAATTTTCATTTCCTGATGAGCATCCTTGTATGTGTTATTTTTTGGCCATTCACATAACTCCTCTCATGGAATGTTTGTTAGCATCATTTGACCGTTATATTTTTAAATTATATAAAGCTGAACCTCTTGAAAATATTTTCTGCCAGGCGCAGTGGTGCACGCCTGTAATCCCAGCGAGTCGGGAGGCTGAGGCAGGAGGATCGCGAGTTCAAAGCCAGCCTCAGCAACTTAGCAAGGCCCTAAGCAACTCAGTGAGACCCTGTCTCTAAATAAAATACAAAATAGGACTGGGGATGTGGCTCAGTGGCCAAGTGCCCCTGAATTCAATCCCCGGTTCCAAAAAAAAGAAAAAGAAAATATTTTCTTCCAATCTGTATCTTGCCTTATTGCTATCTTAACTTTTATTTATTAATTCTTTAACTCTGACAAAGCCATTTTGTCACTTGTTTTCTTTTATACCAGTGTACTCTTATTAACCCCACAAATAAATCTCTACCTGGAATGAAATGTTATTCTCAATCTCTAGACATTCATCCTATGTATTCTCTTAATTATTTTGGATATCCTGATTACTAAACTAAAATTTTTGAACATCATTTAGGTACCTAGGCACTTTTAAAGAAGCACAGCACAAGTGAACAAACCAGGAAAATAAAGATAACATACGGTATCAACTCTTACCAAGTAAACGAATGTTAAAAACCAAAACCAAGAAAAGCAAAAGTCTAAGGATCTTTGTCTAAGAGGCAAAGACTGGTAAGGAGTTATATGATTGTGAGCAACTGCAAGAGAAACATGTGCGGGGTTGAGAGCCCTACTTCCAACCGAGACAGACTATTGGGGATCAGACTTACCCTCCAAGTGAAACTAAAGGAACACCTGAATAAACCCCTTATTTCTCCTGCTTTTAGTTGTTTACTCTTAGTGAACTTTTAAAATCACTGATCTTAGGGGTCACACAGCTGAACAATATATTATTAGTCTCCCCCTAGCTTTGCTGTGGACAACACCTCTGATGTGGGGTTCGTGATAGCAGTTGCTGAGGCTACTTTCAAGGGCTTGAAGACCATTTTTGTCAAAACCACCAACTCTTCACTTGGGCCCATGCAGGTGACCTTTTGATGTCAGGAGGCTGAAAACTCCACCCTCAAATCAAGCTAATGCCACCATTTTCTGAACAGGCATCCTATGAAGAGCCATGAGGTTTGATCACACGTGGGCAGACCACTGGCAACTTTCTCTCCAGCCACCGTTCCCCATGCCTTAGACCACCTGCTTCTTTATCCCATGAATATCCCTAAGCCCTGTCCTTGGGAAGACATGTTTAAGGCTTGGCCTCCCCTCTACCCATGCATGACCACCTTGTGGATAAACTGCCTTGTGCAAAACTCATTATTTCAGTGAATGACATTCTATACAACAACAAAATGGACCTGGATTGGTCACACAATCTGAAACAAGTAAAAACTGAACAAACTATATAGAACAATGGTTTTAAAGAACAATGACCCAAGAAATGCCACCCAAATATATTCTTATGAAGATGCTCAACATTGTTAGTCATTAGAAATGCAAATTAAAGCCACAATCAGATACCACAGTCACTCCTATTAGAATTTCTAAAATGACAAAGACTGACCATGCCAATGTTGGCAAGGATATTGAGGAACTCAAGCTCTCCCACACTGCTGGCAAGAACTTTCAACCACTTTTGAAAACCATTTATTAGTTTTTCAAAAAGCTTAGCATATGTACAGGGAGTGGTGGCACACACCTGTATCACCTGAGATTCAAGAGGGCGCGGCTGCAGGATTGCAGAGTCAAGGTCAGTCTGGGCAAACTTAATGAGACCCTGTTTCAAAATAAAAAATGAAAAGGACTGGGGATGTAGCTCAGTGGTAAATTGCCCTAGGTTCCATCCACGGTAAAAATAAATAAATAAATAAAATTAAAAGTAAGTTATACATATACCTGTAAGACCTAACCATTTTACTTTGTATTTACCCTAAAGAAATGAAAGCATATGGTCACTAAGTCTTCTGCCTAAATATTTGCTCATAGCAGTGCTATTAGTTGCTCAATGGTCCTCAACGTAGATTTTGCTTCACAGGGGACATATGGAAATATCTGAAGATGTTCTTGGCTGTCCTAACTGGGGTGGCTGCCATTGGCAAATACTGAGAGAGAGCAGAAACTCTGCTAAACATCCTACGATACACAGAATGGCACCTCACAGCAAAGAATTATCCAGCCCAAGATGTGGATAATGCTAAAGTTGAAAAACTATGTCTACAGCCTCAAAAGGGAAAAACCACATGTCCATCAACAGGTGAATGAATAAAGATAATTGTGGTACATCCATAGAATGGGATGTTCCCTAGCAATGAAATAAAACAACCAATTCAGAGAACAGTATGGATGCATCTAAAAGCATTGTGCTGAGTGAAAAAAGAGAGGTAAAAAATACGTACACACTGTGTGTTTCTGTTTATATAAAATTCTAGGAAATGCAAACAAACATATGGTGACAGAAAACAAATCAGAAGTTGCCAACTTTGGGGGCCTGGGAGGAAAAAAAGGAATGGAAGAGGCATGACAAAAGGGCTGAAGGAATGGGCACATTGGTCATCGCACTTTGAAGAGGTTGTGAGGGAGCTATGCCATAAACAGAGACCAGATGTGTCTACATCAGATTCTATGGAATAACACAAACTAATAAATTCACAAACTACATCATTTTCATCAGCATTAATTCACCAACTACTCACTATTCTCTGTGTAGCCATGAGCTGAACAATCACAGGTTATTTATTCCATTTCAGTCTTTATTACTAATAACTACTGTTATAGCCACAGAAAACAGATTGGAATGTTGATGTTCCCCAGGGAAATTCTCCACTGTGATTGGAAGAGTCAGCCCCACCCCAAATCCCAAATCCCCTCCCTATAGCCCACCCCAATCCCAGATCTCCTCCCTATAGCCCGCCCCAGTCCCAAATCCCCTCCCTATAGCCCAACCCAACCCCTTCCCCTCCCTACAGCCCCACCCTGGTCCCTTCCCGTGCCCTATAAAAGTTGGCACTAAAAGAACTGGCTCACGATTTCCTGGCACCCTGCTTTTAGGAGTAAGGGCAATCCTCGCTGGCCAGCTAAAATAAAGGCTTCTTTTGGCTTTACGTGATCGGCTTGGATGATTTTATTTTCTTTGGGTACAACACTATAATACTCAAGTCACACATCATACTTCACGGAACTGTATAAGATTATGAACCAGCTAAACACTTGGCCAGGGTGGAATTTTTTGAGTCTTCTAGATATCAGATCATGTCATCAGCAAATAGTGATAGTTTGACTTCTTTTCCTATCTGTATCCCTTTAATTTCCTTCTCTTGCCTGATTGCTCTGGCTAGAGTTTTGAGAACTATATTAAACACAAGTGGTGAGAATGGATATCCTTGTCTTGGTCCTGATTTTAGGGGAAAAGCTTTCAGTTTTTCCTCCATTCAGTATGGTGTTAGCTTTGGGTTTGTCTTATATAGCCTTCATAAGGTCGAGGTAAGTTCTTTCTATCTCTAGTTTCTCCAGCACTTTTAACATGAATTGTTGCTGTATTCAAAGGCCTTTTTTGCCTGTTGAGATGATCATATGGTTCTTGTTCTTAATTCTATTTATGTGCATCTATTGATTTGCATATGCTGAACCAACCTTGCATTCCTGGGATGAAGCCCACTTATTCATAATGTATTATCTTCTTAATATGTTTAAATTTTTAGGGTGCAGAACTTATTCAAGCTGACAGGCAGTTTCGAAGTAGGCGGTGTCAAGCAGGGACAGAGTCAGGAGTTCACTGCCTATCAATCTCATGATGTCCACTTAATAGTTTGATAAGGTGACAGATCAGTGCTTGCCACCATACCACTACCTTAGGCGTCCTCCTTTCCATGTGTGTTGGGTGAGGTGGCTGCATCGTTCAGTGTTCTGGTGTGTCTGATATGTTCACAGGCCTTACATGGGCTCAATACTCCTGCTACCATTTAGATGTGAAGTATCCCCCAGAAACTCATGTGTGAGATAATGCAAGAAAGTTTAGAGATGAATTGATTGAATTATGAGCATTTTAACCTAAACAGTGAAATAATTTCCTGATAAGGTTTAACTGGGTGATAACAGTAGGCAGGTAGGGTATGACTGGAGGACCTGGGTCATCAAGGGCATGCCTTTGGGTTATGTATTTCATCCATGGTGAGGGGAGC
>JAJEJO010005384.1:283634-463382 GCA_020662805.1 Glaucomys volans | reverse complement strand
ATGGATCCACCATTTGACCCTGCTATCCCACTCCTTGGCCTATATCCAAAGGACTTACAATCAGCATACTACAGTGATGCAGCTACATTAATGTTCCTAGCTGCTCAATTCACAATAGCTAGATTATGGAATCAACCTAGATGCCCTTCAGTAGATGAATGGATAAAGAAACCGTGGTATATATACACAATGGAATATTACTCAGCCATAAAAAAGAATAAAATTATGGCATTTGTAGGTAAATGGATGATGTTGGAGACTATTATGCTAAGTGAGATTAGCCAATCCCAAAAATCCAAAGGTCGAATGGTCTCTCTGATAAATGAATGATGATGCATAATGCGGGGGGGAAGGGTGGCAAGAATGGAGGAAGGATAGATAGCATAGAGGGAGGGAGGGGTGGGGACGGGGTGGGGGGTAAAAATAATAACAAAATGTGTGACAGATACCATTGCCCTGTGTACATGTATGAACGCACAGATGGTGTGACTCTACTTTGTGTACAACTGGTGAAACAATAGCTGTACTCCATTAGTGTTCAATGAATCAATAAGTAAATAAAAAAAGTAAATTATAATAAAACATAACTTTCTCTAAAAAAAATAAAAAATAAAGTTCAAAATTTGAAGAATAAATAAATAAATAAATAAATAAAAAAGGAGAAAATAGAGCAAAGTAAATCAACAGCAATAAAGCAATGGGAGAAATATCAGAGCAGCAATAATTAAAATAAAAATGGTAGACAATAGAAAAGAGGAAAGGCCAAGGATGATTCGCAGAGAACAGAAATATAACTGATAAATTGCTAGCTTGAATGATCAAGAAAGATAATGAAAAATAGCTATTTATGAATAAAATAAAAGACATCACTACAGACCATACGAATGTTAAAAAGACAATTCGGGAACTTTATGAACAAAAAGTTCTTATACCAATCAATTCAATGGAATAAAGAGAAGTTTTGACTTCTGCAGATGTACTGAAAGAAATTAAACTTGTTATTGTTTCCACAATGAATACTATCAACCCATCTGGGATTAGTTTTTAATCTTATCCAATATTTAAGAAAGAAGTTGAGAGAGTGAATTCAAAGGAATACTTCCTATGTGGTACATCCATCACAAACCAAACACTAAAAAGAGCTTAAGAACATTACAAAAACAGACGTTTTACGCTAATCTCTCTCATAAGGAGAACTCAAAATTCTTTTAAAATATTTCAGCAAATTAAATCCAGTAACATATAAGTGTTAGACTACATAAGGACAAAGTGCGGTCTCGTCCAGCCATTCAAGGTTTATTTATCATTATTAAGGATATCCATATTATACACCATATTACAAGAACAAAATTCAAGTCACAGGATCGTCTCAACGGATCCATGAAATACATTTGACATTTTTTGACACAAATTCATTAAAAAATTTCAGCAAGTGAACAGAAGTGATACATCTGACCAACTTCATCAAAATGATTTACATTAAATATCACACTTGAGTGTAAAATATCAAACTTTTTACACTTTGCCTAAGCTCAGGAAAAATACATGACAATATCAAATATTGGGAAGGATGTAAAGCAATTGGAATGCTCAGACTTTTCTTGTAGAAGTGTAAATGGCACATCTCTTCAAAGAACTATTTGTCTGTTTCTTAAAATGAGAACTCACTAGGAATTGCACTACAAGATAATATGCCTGGAAAAAAAAAACTTATCCACATAAAAGACTTTTATAAGAATTTACAATAAAACACAAACAATAGAATACTTAGCATTCATATAAACTCAAAAACAAACAAAACTAATCTATGATAATAAAAATCAGAAACTCCTATAAAATCCATTCATATGTTTCTAGTGAATAGTTCCTCTTCTAAAAGGTAATAGTTTGAAGGTGAAAAAAATTATCAAATTTTATCACATTACATGTTTAAAGTATGTGAATTTCTAATGCACATTGTACATTTACATTAAATTAGTAACAGTATTTATACTGACATTGAATGAAGATCAAGATTTATTTGTATTTAATTTCACACTAGGGATGTTCCCAGTATGGATGCACAGTAAACATATACCCTTTTGGAAAGTTACTATTAATTTAGAATTTGTTTCTTTTCCCATCTATTTCCTATAGGTAATCATTTTTCAGTTTTTACTGATTTACTGTTTCAATGTTTCTTTTTGGAACAAATAAGTATATTTTATTTTCTACAACAGTAGCATTTACATATATTTCTTTATCTTCTTTTACACTTAACATGTTCCAGAAATCAATCAAAAGAACTGAGAGATTGTACTCATTCCTTATTATGCTGTAATGAGCTCAGTTGAATGCATCAGTCAAATGGTGTGTAAGAGAGGAAGGAAGGACAGAAGGATGGAAGGAAGAGTGGAAGGATGGAAGAAAAGAAAGAAGGGAGAGAGGGCAAGAAGGAGGGAGGAAAGGGGGTTTATTTTTTTAGCCTGTCTCTTACATTTGATTTTTACATTCAAAATATGCCTGATATATTCATGTGAATAATCCTGTGTACAATTTCAACATTAGTAGAGCTACTTTTAGAGCTCAACATTAGTAGAGCCTACCCAGAAACACACACATACACACACCTTACCCATTCTAACCTCTAAGCTTGATCTTCAACTTCCTTTTCTTATGAGTTCTCATTCTCCTATTTACACAGCTTGTAATTTTCCTAGCTTTGAAATCAATCACTTTAGATTTCTTTCTCCTGTTTTTTTTCACATTAACTTTTTTACATTCTGTTGGTGTATATTTTTCATTGCTGTGATTTCTTCTCCTGTGTCTTTTCATACTGACATTTGTCAGATTTAGATTATTTGTCATCCCTAATTATTACACATGATGGAAATGATTTCTCTGCTTCCATTTAGGGCTTTCCATGAATCTGCTTTTGCTCCATGTTCTCTCTGTATTTTTTCTGTTAGGCTTGTATTTGAAAACCTGTAGAATCTGCTCATTTCCATTAGGATCCTTAGCTGGATATCCAAGTCTTCCACAATTTATCTTATTCTTCCAAAGCTGCATCCCAATACTTACAATCATAATCCCTTCATTTCAGCCAGACTCCTTTTCTCATTTTTCAATATGCTTTCTTAAATCCTACCTATAAGCCTAAATTCACACCATTTCCCTTCACTTTTCTAATTCAGTCCTGAAATTTCATTCACATTTCAGTTTCAATCACAGAAGCATAAGACAATTTAAGCAGTAGCATTTAAATAAAATTCAGGTCTCTGGCCATTTTCAATCATGGTCAAATAGTTCTTCCTAGTGATGATTTAAAATGAAAATGTTCTTTTTGTTTAGGATTTTTTTTCCCAAAAGAAGATTAAAGCTGCAACATGGTTTATGGTTCTCAATAGTGATAAAATCCATATAGATGTTAACCTGATTAACACCTTCATTTGTAGGAAAATTCAGAATTCATAGGATAATAAATCATGTTTTGTCTTACCTGAGTAAGTTATGGAGTGCTTTGAGAATAGTTAAAGAAAGACTACATGGAATTAAATATTAAAACTTAAATTTTTAATGGAAGATTTTTGGTGGATAATATTCAATCTGCTATTTCAGTATAAGAAAAAGGTTGCATTATTTGAGGATGATTATTAACATGCAGGTTTTCTCTTCACTCAGTTCGCTAAAAGATCTCTGCTCATTCACAATTCAAAATAATCTTTCACACAGATGCCACTTTGCTGAATGCTATATCTTCCTAAACATCCCTCAATACAATGGAAGGATTACCCAGGTGACATGATCTATACAATATATTAAGAAGTGACTTGACAAATAGGAGCACCATATTTACAATCAAAGAGAACTTTGTTCTGGCAATTGTAATCATTTCAAAGTCTATTCCTGTGTGGATAGCTGTAGGACTGCCAAAAAGTCAAAACAGATTCCTTAAAGTCTGAATTCATTATCCAAGTTAGAATTAACAATAGAACTAGTGTTAGGGTTGGTTCAACATGGATGGAATGGAGACATAAAATGAAGGTCTTTCAATAACGGTTGTTATAATTGATGTTAATTTTTGAGATATATCCTACCCTGGAGGCATTTATGGTTCCTTTTGCCATGAATTTAGGCTTAGCCATGTGACTTGAGATGCATACTATCCCATGGAAAGATTATATTGCTCGTTCTGTTAAATATGGCTATGACTATGGCCAAATGACCAGCCAATGAAATGTTGCTAAATGTATTACATTTTAGAAAGTTTTGATAGCCTACAATTCACCACATCAGATTTTCTTTTTGACATGGGTCTCACACATAGGAGTAGTTCCTTCAACACTGAACTAGAATACAGACCATATAGAACAAAAGCACATGACCTACAAAGGACCTACAGAATGAGAAAGAAATTTGTTCTGTAAAACACCAAGATTTGAGAGTTACTTGCTACTGCAACACAAGTTAGCTTGTACTGACTGAATCTTAATATAATATTATGTTTTGAATACTTTTTTGATTAAAATAGAATGTAGTTTTATTAGTGGGAATTATATATCAATTTGCATTTCATGTAAATGTAAGAGTTAAATGATCCCATATTTCCAATTTTATTCCAATAATATTTGATAAAACATTTATTTATTAAATGTTCCAAGAGGTAATATATCTTTAAGTATAAAAAAACACATACTACCTTCTCCATTCCTTCCTCCTCACCATGAAAATCATTATTACATTGTCATGCATCTTTTCAGAGTTTCTTATGCATATCCAAATAAGCATAAATACCAATTCTTATTTTTTCTGTGTTTTTACACAAAACAGTAGCATGTTCTATGCATTGTTCTAATATTTTTACTTATAGTATATCCTGAAGGAATTTCCATACAGATTGTCACAATTTTATTAATCCATATTTCATCTTTTTGTGGATATAGTCATAATTTAAGACCTCTCCTTTTGATGTACATTTAGGTGGTAATACTCTTTGGCCATTACAAATAATACTGCAACAAATAAATTTCTAACTCACAACATATAGTCCCTCACACTAAATTAGGAAACACAGAGAGGATTGATTGTGGGAGTCAAGTTGAAGTCACCCTTCCTGGGGCAACTTGTTCACTGGCAGAACTAGAGAAAGTGAAACAGCACTTAAAATAACAGGTTTATAAAAGATTTTTTTTGTAAGTTGTACCATGATTATTATCATGTGTTCAAAGATCCTGTTTTCATATTATTTATCAATAATTTCTGGCTGTGAGTTATGAGTCTGACAATATGTAGCAACCTGGTTCTTTTTATTCTGTCAAGATAGTTGTTCATCAGATTGAATTATGAACAAACAGAATTTTCTCTAATGAAACATAGTCCTATATTTTCTGCATAGCTATTACATGGTCAATGTTCAGGTAATTGAAGTCCCCCATGAGCAGTATTCTGACTTTTCTATACCTTTTTCTGATCTATACAAATATTTCATAATTTGATTTCATTAATGGTTTTTGCAAATCGATAGGAAATCAGAAACATCTTGTTCCCTTTTTCAATGTTAAGTTTGATTTAGATAGTATAGATATTGTGTCACAACTGGACTACTTTTATGACTATATTAAAGTGAAATTATAAGACACCAAACAAACTGTAGTATTTTTAATATATTTTTGTACTATCTCATAGAACCTGGAATTAACATAAAAATACTTAAAAATAAACAGGGGGTATCAAGTAAGTAAATCACACAAAACAAAAGATATTTTGTTACATTCTTTAGATGCTTCTTTTTCTGTTAAATTTTGCAAACCCTCTCATCTTAAAGCAGTATGTAAAGTTAAACTTATTTTAACCGAAGCATAGAAATACTGAATTTTTTCATGTTTACTGTTATGTGATGTTTCTATACATGTGTCCATTGTATAATCCTAATCTATTAAATTACCCTATAAATAAAAATAATTTCTCAGTTTAATGTGCACTTATTTGAAAATATATTGTTGCACTGTGTTGTATGCTGACTACTACTTATTTACCAATTCATTATAAGTGAGAATTATATAGGCAAAAATGATATAGACTACAGGTAGCTTAAGGCCCTAAAATTAATGAATGAAAACAACTGTGCTTTAGCGTACCTATTTTGTACAAATTTGACCACATGATATTTTAACCAACTTTATCTATTTTTTCAGAACAGTTTCTGGTTCACAGCAAAATGGAGAAGTGTATAGAAAATTCTCATATACCCAGGCACCCACTCACTACCCCCTCCACACACACAGTTTCTCCCACTAGCAACATCCCAGAACAGAACAATACAATTGTTAGAATGAATGAACTCAAAATGACATATTATCATCCAATGTCCATATTTCACATTAGGGTTTACTTTTGATGTTGTACAATGATCAGTTTTGACAAATGTAAAATGACATATTCCCACCATTTAAGTATCATACAGAACAGTTTAACTGCCCTAAGAACCTTGTGCTCTGCCTATCGATCTCTTTCTCCCACTTAACCCCTGGCAAACACTGATCCATTTAAAGTCTCCAGGTTGTGCCTTTAACAGCATCTCCTACAGCTGGAATCACACAGAATGTAGTCATTTCAGATTAGCTTCTTTTTCTTAGTAACACATTTTTAAATTTGTTCCACGTCTTTTTGTGTTTGGATAGATCAGTTCTAAAAAAGAAATATTACATTGTCTGCATGTACTACACTTTACTTATTCATTCACTTATTAAAGGACATTCTAAATTTTTCAACTATGAGTAAAGCTTCTATAAACATTTCTTAGTTGGTTTTATGTGGACATAAGATTTCATCTTTGAGTGAATATCAAGGAATGTGATTACTGCATCCCATGGAACAACCCCATTCAATTCTGTAGGAAACTACCCAAATGTCTTCCAAAGTGACCACACCTCTTTAATTCTCTCCAAAAATGAATAAATTGCTACATCAACTTGCCAGCTTTTGGCATTATCAGTATTCTTGGCTTTGAGACACACAAATAGGTGTGCATCTAATTTTAATTTGTGTTTCTCCAATGACACATGATATGGAACATCTTTTCATTGATTATTTGCCATCTGTGTATCCTTTCTGGAGGGTGTCTACTAAGGTCTTTGGTTCTTTTTCTTTTTCTTTTCCTTATCTTTATTTTTTGAGTTGGGTTGTTTCCTTTTATAGACTAATCCCATTTTATAAATTTTTTAAGTGACACAATCATTATATATGTTTATGGGATACAGTGTGATAATTTAATACATATATTAATGTGTAAAAATATAATCCTTTTTCTAAAACATTTGTGTCCTTTTCTTCAAACATTTATCATTTTATTGTATTGGGAGCTAAAATCACTTCTCTTTTATAATAAATAATAAATTTTTGTAAACTATGGTTACCCTCTTAGGATACAGAATATTTGAAGTTATTCCTAGGTTCTGAGTGTATTTGATATACATTTTTCAATCTCCATCTTTTCTCCTTCCCCTCTATTCTTGCTGCTCACTAGTGACTATTATTCTATTCTCTGCCTCTGTGGAATCAACAGTTTCAGCTTTTGCATATGAGGACATGTGGTATTTGACTTTCTGTGCCTGTTTCTTATTTTGAGTTTTAAATGTTCTTGGTTATTGTGGATAACTGTAAGATAGAAGAATGCAAAATATTTTGCAAATATTTTCTTCCAGTCTCTGGTATATTTTATCTTTCACTTGGTGGTGTCTTTTGCAGAACAGATGTTTTTAATTTTAATGAAATTATCCCTTTTTTTCTGTCACAAATAATGACTTTGCCAATGTATTTAAAAAGTCATTGCCAACCCCAAGGTTATCCAGGCTTTCTGCCATGTTATAGGAGTGCTTTAGTTTTGCATTTTACCTTTAGGCCTGTGTTCTAATTTGCATTAAGTTTTATGAAGAGTGTAATATCTGTGTTTATATTCTTTTGATTTTCACGTGGATATCCAGTTATTCTAATAGCATGGTTGGAAAGACTATTTTTACTGCATTGCCTTTGCTTCTTTGTCAAAGATCATTTTGTGGGTCTATTAAATTGATTTTTATTATAAGCAATTAATTTATTTAAAGGCCTTAGATTTTGTTGTCTGACTTATTATAATGCTTATTATAATGCTTTTTCTGGTGATGAGGGGTTCCAAGAGTCAGACATGGTTGAGGGACTTCAATATTTCTAACATAATTCTTTACATAAGTTCTCTGATAGAAGAAAGGAAGTGGAATATGCTAGCCAAGCCTTGTTGGATTTTTTCTGTTGCTCTTCTCTACCTCCACTACTTCCTGATTGCTATATGCAAATTTCAACTTTTATTTCATCTTATCTTTGTTTTCTAATTTTTTTTTTTTTTTTTTTGGAACCAGGGATTGAACTCAGGGACACTCAGCCACTGAGCCACATCCCCAGCCCTATTTTGTATTTTATTTAGAGACAGGGTCTCACTGAGTTGCTTAGGGCCTTGCTAAGTTGCTGAGGCTGGCTTTGAACTTGCGATCCTCCTGACTCAGCCTCCCAAGTCGCTTGGATTACAGGCGTACGCCACCACGCCCGGCTCTAAAATTTTTTATTTGCTCTTTTTAGATATACATGACAATAGAGTGTATGTTGATATATTATACTATGTGAAGTATGACTTATTCTAATAAGATTCTAGTTTGGCAGTTGTAAATCATGTGGAGATTCACTGTGGTATATTCATATATGAATGTAGGAAAGTTATGTCCAATTCATTCCACTACCTTTCCTATTCCCATTGAGCCCTCGCCTTCATTCCCCTTTGTCTAATACAATGAACTTCTATCCCCCTCTCCTTGTCATATGTTAGCATCCAGGTATCAGAGAGAACACTCAGCCTTCAGTTTTCTGGGGTTGGCTTTTTTCACTTAGCATGATGGTCTCCAGATTCATCTATTAACTGGCAAAAGTCATAAAGTCATTCTTATTTAAATAACTGAGTAATATTCCATTGTGTATATATATCAGATTTTCTTTATCCATTCATCTTTTGAAGGGCACCTAGCTCAGTTCCATAGTCTAATTATTGTGAGTTGCTGTAAACATTGATATGGCTGCATCACTGAGTATGCTGATTTAAGTCCTTTGGATATATACCAAGAGGTGGGATAACTGGGTCAAATGGAGGTTCCATTCCAAGTTTTCTAAGGAATCTCCATACTGCTTTCCAGAGTAGTTGCTCCAATTTGCAGTCCCACCAGCAATGTGTGAGTGTACCTTTTTCCCCCATATCCTTGTCAACATTTATTGTTACTTGTATTCCTGATAATTGCTACTCTGAATAGAGTGAGTTGGAATCTCATTGTAGTTTTAATTTTCAGTTCTCTAATTGCTAGAGATGTTGAACATCTCTAGCTAGAGATGTTCAACATCTCTAGCAATTTAATTTAGCAATTTATTCTAGCAATAGATTTAATATATGTGTTGACTGTATTTCTTCTTCAGTTCCTTTGCCCATTTATTGATTGGGTTATTTGATTTTTTTTTTGGTAAGATTTTTGAGTTCTTTGTATAGCCTGGAAATTAATGCTCTATCTGAGGTGCAGGTGGCAAAAATTTTCTCCCATTCTTCAGGCTCTCTCTTCATGTTCTTTATTATTTTCTTTGCTGGGAAGAAGATGTAAATTAGATACCATCCCATTTATTGAATCTTGATCTTACTTTTTGTGCTTTAGGAGTCTTATTGAGGAAGTTGGTTCCTAAGTTGACATGATGGAGAGTTGGGCCTCCATTTTTTTTAACTAGGTGCAAGGATGGTCTGATCCCTAGGTCCCTGATCTGCTCTGAGTTGAGTTTTGTGCAGGGTGAGAGATAGGGGTCCAATTTCATTCTGTGACATATGTATTTCTAGTTTTCTCAACACAATTTGTTGAAGAAGCTCTCTTTTCTCTAATGTTTGTTTATGGCACCTTTGCCCAGTATGAGATAACTGAATTTATGTAGGTTTGTCTCTAGGTCTTCTATTCTGTTACATTAGTCTTCAGGTCTGTTTTTGTGCCAATGCAATGCTGTCTTTATTGCTATAGCTCTGTAGTATAATTTAAGGTCTGGTATTGTGATCCTCCTGTTTCATGTTTCTTGCTAAGGATTGCTTTGGCTAGTCTAGTTCTCTTACTTTTCCAAATGAATTTCATGACTGCTTTTTCTATTTCTATGGAGAACATCATTGAAATTTTAATAGGAATTGCATTAATTCTGTGTAGTGCTTTTGGTACTATGGCCATTTTAACAATATTAATTCTGCCTAACCAAGACCAAGGGCGATCTTCCCATCTTCTGAGGTCTTCTTTAATTTCTTTCTTTAGTGTTCTGTAGTTTTCATTGTAGAGGTCTTTTGCCTCTTTTGTGAGACTGTTTCCCAAATATTTTTTTTTCAGACTATTGTGAATAGGATAGTTTTTCTAATTTCTCTTTCAACTGATTCATCATTGGTGTCTAGGAATACAATTGATTTATGGATGTTAATTGTATATCCTGCTACTTTGCCGAATTAATTTATTCCAAATTTTTCTGGTTGAATTTTTGGGGTCTTCCAAATATAGAATCATGTCATCTGCAAATAGGGTTAGTTTGAGCTTTTCTTATCTTATTCATATCCCTTTAATTTCTTTCTTATGTCTAAATGTTCTGGGTAGGGTTTCAAGGACTATGTTGAATAGAAGTGGTGAAAGAGGGCATCCTATCTTGATCCAGTTTTTAGAGAAAATGGTTTCGATAAAAGACATTCTAATTGGGGTAAGATGAAATCTAAAGGTGGTTTTGATTTGCATTTCTCTTATAACGAGTGAGGTTGAACATTTTTCTCATAAATCTGCTGATTGCTTGTAGATCTTCCTCTGTAAAGTGTCTGTTCATTTCCTTGGCCCATTTATTGATTGGGTTATTGGTGTTCGTGGTGTAAAGATTTTTGAGTACTTGGTAGATTCTGGAGATTAGTGCTCTGTCCGAAGTGTGTGTGGCAAAGATTTTCTCCCACTCTGAAGGCTCTCTCTTCACATTGCTGATTGTTTCCTTTGCTGAGAAGAAGCTTTTTAGTTTGACTCTATCCCAATCATTGATTCGTGCTTTTATTTCTTGCGCTTTGGGAGTCATGTTAAGGTTTCAATTTTTCTCCATTCAGAATGAGGGTGACCTTGAGTTTAGCATAAGTAGCTTTTACAATGTTAAGGTATGTTTCTACTATCCCTAGTTTCTCTACTCTTTTGATCATGAATGTATGTTGAATTTTGTGAAATGCTTGTCTATTGAGATAATCATGGGATTCTTAATCTTTAAGTCTATTGATGTGACGAATTACACATTGATTTCCATATTTTGAACCAGCCTTGCATCCCTGGAATGTACCCCACTTGATCGTGGTGCACTGTCTTTTTAATTTATTTTTGTATGTGATTTGCCAATGTTTTATTCAGAATTTTTGCTTGTGTATTCATCAGGGATATTGGTCTGAGTTTTTCTTTCCTTGAATTACCTTTGTCTGGTTTGGGTATCAGGTTGATACTAATTTCACAAAATGAGTTTGGAAGTGTTTTCTCCTTTTCTATTTCATGGACTAATTTAAGGAGGATTGGTTTTAGTTTTACTTTGAAGATCTGGCAGAACTCAGCTGAACTCTGTGTAAACTCAGTTGAACTCTGTTTAAACTTTCTGTCCTCCTGATTCAATTTGGGTAGGTCATAAGGCTGCAGGAATTTGTCAATGTCTTCAAGATTTTCTATTTTTTATTGGTGTAAATTTTCAAAAGTTTCTAATTATCATCTGTATTTCAGTAATTTCCATGTTGATTATTTCCTTTTCACCACGAATTATAGATATCTGAGTTTTTTTCCCCTCTTTCTGTTGGTGAGCTTGGCTATGGTTTTACCTACTTCATTTAAATTATTTCAAGGAACCAACTTTTTGTTTCATTGATTTTTCGAATTTTTTGTTTGTTTCAATTTCATTGATTTGGATCTGATTTTAATTATTTTCTGTCATCTATTGCTTTAGTGTTGATTTGTACTTCTTTTTCTAGGACTTTGAATTGTAATTTTACATTATTTATTTAGTGACTTTGAATTCTTTAAATGAATGAGCTCAATGTATTGTACTTTCCCTTTAGAATTGTTTTCATAGTGTCTCCACAATTTTGACATATTGTGTCACTATTCTCATTTAACTCCAAGCATGTTTTTATTTCATCCCTGACTTCTTCCTCTATCCATTCAATGGGACATTATTCAGTCTCCAGGTATTAGATAGCTTCTATTTTTAAAATTTTATCATTGTTTTCTAATTTCATTCCATTCTGATCTGATAGAATGCTAGGTGATAATGCCTTATCTCTCTCTTTCTCTCACTCTCTTTTTATTTGTTAAGAGTTACTAAGATATGATCTGTTTTAGAGAAGGATCTTTGGGCTGCTAAGAAGGAAGTGTATTCAGTCATTGATGGATGAAATATTCTATATAGGTCTCTTAGGTCTAAGTTATCAATTGTTTTTAATTCTGTAACTTCTTTATTTAGTTTTTGTTTGGAGGATTTATCCAGTGATGAGAGAGGGACGCTAAATTCACTCAGTATCACTGTGTTGTGGTCTATTTGATTCTTGAATTGAGAGGGGTATGTTAAATGCATGTAGATGCTCCATTGTTTGGGGCATAAATATTTGTGATTGTTATGTCTTGTTGATAAATAATTTCCTTAAGCAGTATGAAATGTCATTCTTTGTCCCTTCTGATTAACTTTGGCTTGAAGTCCACTTTATCAGATATGAGGATAGAAACCTCTGCTTATTTAAGGGGTCCATGTGAATGATAAATTTTTTCCTATCCTTTTACCTTCAGTTTGTGGATGTTTTTACCTAGTAGGTGAGTCTTTAGGGGTCAGCATATTGCTGGGTCTTGTTTTTTAATCCAATCTGCCAGTCTATATCTTTTGATTGATGAGTTTAGGCCATTTACATTCAATGTTATTATTGAAAAATGATTTTTATTCCCTGTCATTTTGATTTATTTCTAATTTTTAATTTGAATTAATTTCTCCTTTGACTATTCTTCTAGTGTATTTCCTCCCTTTGCTGGTTTTCATTTCTATTTTATTTCTTATTCATGAAATATTTTATTGAATATGTTTTGTAGTGTAGACTTTCTATTTGTGATTGTTTTAAATTTGTTTATCATGGAAAGGTTTTACTTCATCTTCAATTCTGAACCTTAATTTTATTGGGTATAGTATTCTTGGCTGGCATCCATTTTCTTTCAGAGCTTGGTATATATTATTCCAAGACCTCCTAGCTTTTAGGATCTGGGTTGCAAAAATCATTTGAAATTGGATTGGTTTGTCATTAAAAGTAACCAATTGTTTTACTCTCGTGGCTTTTAAAATTCTATCCTTTTTCTGTATGTTAGGCATTTTCATAATAATGTGCACTGGTGTGAGACTGTTGTAATTTTGTATACTTAGGGTTCTGAAAGACTACTGTATTTGATTTCCATTTCATTCTTAAGTTTTGGGAAAATTTCAGACATTATTTCATTGAAAATATTGTGCATTCTTTTCATCTCCAAGTCTTCGTCTATCCTGATAAATCTTTCATTTAGTCTTTTCATGCTTTCCCATATTTTGTGGAAGTTCTGTTAGGTGGTCTCCTAACACTTTTTCTCCAAGGTCAACTTTATTTTCAAGATTATGTGTTTTGGGCTGGAGATATGGCTCAGCTGGTAGAGTGCTTGCCTATCAGGCACATGGCCCTGGGTTCAATCCCCAGCACCGCTAAATAAATAAATAAATAAATAAATAAATAAATAAAGATTTTATGTTTTGTCTTCATTGCCTGAAACTCTGTATTACAAGTGAACTAGTCTGCTGATGATGCTTTCCACTGAACTTTAAAAAAACATTTTTTATTTGTTCTAATTCGTTGTACATGACAGCAGAATGCATTTATACATTTTGATAAATCATACCTAAATGGAGTATAATTTCTCATTTGTCTGTAGGTATTGTAGGATCACATCAGTCACACACTCATATATGTACATGATATAATAATGCCTGTTTTACTCCACTATTCTTCCTACCCCCCCATCCCTTTACTCCCCTCTACCTAATATAAAGTAACTCTGCTCTTCCCTAGCCCTGCCCCAGTATTATAAATTAGCATGTACATATCAGAGAAAACATTTGGCCTTTGTTATTTGGGCGTTTGGCTTATTTTGCTTAGCATAATATTCTCCAACTCCATCCATTTACCAGCAAACAAAACCAAAAGTTGGTTAAACTAAAAAATCAATAAAATGGATAAACCCACCCTATCCACACTAATGAAAAGAAAAAGAGAGATAATTCAGAATACTAAAATGATGAATGTGATGAAAAAGGAAATGTCACAATGGACACAACTGAAATACAGAAGATAATTGAAACCATTTTGAAAATTTATATCCTAATAAAATAGAAAATATTGAAGATATTGACAAATTTCTAGAGAAATATGACTTAACTGAATCAGGAAGTCACATATGATTTAAACAGAACAATTTCAAGCAATGAAATAGAAAACACCATTAAAAGTCTAGCAATTAAGAAAAGCCCAGGACCAGATGGATTCTCAGCCAAGTTATGCAAGACTTTCAAAGAAGAATTAACAGCAATACTCCTCAAATTATTCCATGAAATGGAAAAGGAGGGAACCCTTCCAAACTCATTCTATGAGGCTAATATCACTCTCACACCAAAACCAGACAAAGACACATCAAGAAACCTGCAGACAATATCTCTGATAAACATAGATGTAATAATTCTCATTAAAATTCTGGCAAATAGTACACAAAAACATATTAAAAAGATAGTGCACCATGATCAAGTGGGGTTCATCTCAGGTAGGCAGGTTGGTTCCATGTATGGAAATCAATAAATGTAATTCATAATACCAGTAGACTTAAAAACAAGAATCTTATGATCATCTCAATAGATGCAGAAAAGCATTTGGCAAAATACAGCACCCCTTCATATTCAAAACACTAGAAAAACTAGGGATAGTAGGAACATACTTCAACATTGTAAAAATCATATATGCCAAACCCAAGTCCAACATAATTCTAAATGGAGAAAAACTGAAAGCATTCCCTTCATTGAACTTTTAATTTGGTTTATTAATCCCTTCATCTTGATGATTTCTGCTTGATTTTTTCCAGAATTTCTCTCTCATTACTGAAGTTCTGTTTCATTTCCTATATTTTCTCTCTGATTTTACATCATTTAGATCAGTTTAACTATGAACATTCTAAATTCCTTCTCTGGCAATTCTCCTCTGTGGTATCAATGGATTCTGTTATTGAAGTATTTTGGTATGTTTTTGGCAATTTTTTCTGTTGCTTTTTCATATTGTTTGTGTGCCTACCCATTTAGCAGTGTAAATCTGAGGCAGTAAAGATTCTACCTTGTGGACTTATAGTGTCCCTGATGGTTTTTAGTATCTCTTTGTTTAGGGGAAACAAATAATAACAATAACCAATGCAAATAATATACAACATTAAACCAAATAAATTCCTGCTATGACATCTACAATGTTAATTTTTACAATAAACAGAAATTATCAGTTATTGTCTACAGAAAAAAAAGCAGAAGTTTGCAAAAGGGTTTATAATTTTTAATGGTGAGCAGGGATAGAATGGAAGTGATGTAAGTTGTGATGATTATGAGGGAGTGGGAGAGAAAATAGATCTAAAAAATTAAAGGGAGAATGAAATAGGGAACAATAGAGATTGGGTCTTAGCAGAAGAAAAGAGAGAAAAAGAATCAAGGGAAGCAGAGAAGTGTGAGAACAAAATATATAAACTAAAAAATTTTACAAAATAAAAGAAAAAAACCCTAATATGCTAATCAAACCTCTTCATCCTCAAAATACTGATCCATGAAAATTAAATGCCTTAAAAAGTTGCTAGAAATGAGAAAAAAGAAACAAACATGAGTGTTTGTGAACCATTCAGGTCACAATTCGAGAAAGAAAACAAAAAAATCAAAGAAATAAAAGATCTTGATAAAAAGTTAAAGATTTATTTTTATTGGAGTTCAGAACATTCTCAGCTTCCCTTCTCAACAACGTTAGTTAGTTGGGGTGGCCTGGAGTGCGATGTCTCTTCCACCCTCAGCGTGGGGTCCCCAGAGTATTCTGTGAGAGGAAGTTCTATAGGTGGAGCCCTGGAGGCAGGGTATAGGCTTAGGTAGGCTCCAGGTTCTTTGTTGAATAGCAATTTGTCTGAAGATTATAAATCAGTGCACCTCTGGGACCCAGCAGTTGCCAGTCCATGCTGGAAGTCTGCACGGCAGGGCTCTTCCCTGGGTTCCACTCCTTCAGTGGAGGATCCATTCCTTAGTTCCTTCTGTCACCTGTGGCTCTTGTATTTCCTGGTGCCTTGGGTTAGTCTCCAAACTATCATTTCTGTCCCTGCCCTTCTGAATTCTGGGCAGGGGCCATCCAAGCAGCCAAAGTGGAGAAGAGAGGTAGCAGCATGTGTTTCCACAACCTCTATTCCCCTGTGTAAACACCTTTACACACTTGATTTTCTCCTGGTCAGGTATGCACACTCTATGTTCTGCAGTGTGGATTTGCCAGGCCTATATTTCAAGCTAAGCTCTGGTTTGCCAGAAATTGGCTCCCCCAGCTGCCAGCCCCCATATTGTAGCTGCAAAATGGTCCCTTTCTCTGTCCTCCATGGGCAGGTAGGAGAGATGTGGCTTCTTTCCCACACAAGAATATTGTGCAAAAGGCCTTTTAAGTTAGTCCAGCAACATCTTTGATCTCTGATATCTCTGTACCCAGATACAACTCAGACCTCCTAAAATGGGGACTCCTTTAATTCCTTATCCTTTCATTTTGCTCCCAGGGATACTGCACATGTTGGTGCCACCATTGGCAATTTTTTCCTTATTTTATTATACCCAGCCTCCTGAGTCCCTGAGTCCCTGTAAAGTCTCTTTTTGTTTTTTTCACCCACCTTACTAAGAGCTACCCATCTGCTTTCTTGGTTTCACACCATGGAACAGCCAGGAAAACAACCTTCTCTATTCTGCCATCTTAAAAACCACTAGCTCTTCATTTTCCAATAAGCTTATTTCATCTTATCTTTGGACAAAAGTAACTGTGTTTTCTTCCCTTAATGTATCTTTGGATAAGTAATCATACTCAAGGCAAGGTCTTCAGTTTACTAGAAAATCCTGCGGAAGCATGAACATGAATGTCACATGCATGCAGATTAAAAAATATGTTCCCACTTCACTGATCATTTTCCCCTCAGTCCAGTCTACTCTGGAACTCAGTTTTACTTCATGAGTCTCCACCTCTAAAATCTAAATTTCCCAGTGTCTGACAACACCCTGGTATTTAATGGTATTTAAAGGTGTCTTATATATTGCTTTTATTCTATCTAATGATTCCTTAAATTATAATATTCCCTAAATTTGAATTTAATGTAATTGTTGATATGAGTGAAATAACTTAATGCTCTTTGTTTTCTTTTCTTTTGTCATAGTTTTTCTTTTTTTTTAAAGTATTTGTTTATTTTTACAGACTGCATTGTGGTTCATTGTAGACCAATGGGGTACATCTTTTCATTTCTATGATTGTGCTTGATGTAGATTCATACCATTTGTGTAATCATACATGTATATAGGGTAATGATGTCTGTCTCATTCCACCATTTTTCATATCTCTTCATTTCCCTCCACATAAAGTTCCTCCATTCTTCTCTCACCCCCCACCCCCAACCCCCATTATATATCATCATCCTCTTATCAGGAAAACATTCACCTTTGATTTTTGGGGATTGGCTTATATCACTTAGCATGATAGCCTCCAAGTCCATTCATTTATCTGCAAATGCCATAATATTATTATTCTTTATGCTGAATAATATTCCATTGTGTACATATACCACAGTTTCTTTATCCATTTGCCTATCCATTGATGGGCATCTAGGTTGGTTCCATAGTCTAGCTATTGCGAATTGAGCTGCTATAAACATTGATGTGCCTGTGTTAACTGTAGTATGCTAATTTTAAGTCCTTTGGGTGCATATCTTTTCTTTATTTCTCTTTCTTGACAAGAACAGTGCATACCACATAGCTAACTTTCAACCGTTCCTCATCCCATTTTGAAAAAATAGTAACTTATAATTCACTCTGTAACACTTTTAAAAACGAGGTTACTTCTTTTATTAGTTATTGCCACATTTCATGGGGGGGGGGGGGGCTAGGGCTTGAACCCAGGGCCTTGTGCTTGGGAGGCAGGCACTCTACCAACTGAGCTATATCCTCAGCCTGATTGCCACTTTTTTATTCAGATAATTTCCAGTTCATGCCTGGTTTACAACCACAGACATCTGATTTATTGTGCCCATTTTTTGTTTTTCGCCTGAGTACACCATTTTGCAAGCACAGTGGTTTTCTTAAAATGTCAATTTGAATGTTCAGCATCCTATGCAATTATTCAATGATGCTACTGCATCAATTTTGTAAATACTTGAATTATTTAATTGTAATGCAAAAACTCAACTTCCTCAAATAATCTCCCTATCTTCTATGTAATAAATATACTGAGCTATGTGATGGTTTTTAACTCATCATGTTATTTCTCTGTATTAAATCTGTGAATGCCCTTGAGACAGAGACCACCATAGAGATAGAGGGCAAATGCACACTTAGGTCTTAATTCAGGCCTGACAGACATTAAAACAGAAGTTTTTTCTCTCTCTCTCTCTCTCTCTCTCTCTCTCTCTCTCTCTCTCTCTCTGCTGTCTTACCTTAACTCAGAGCTTGCTAACAATTAAAAGCTTGGAAAGGCCTTAGCCATCTTTTTAAACAACCTTATCTGCTTTAGGGAGCAGGTGCTTCTTTAGGGCCAGGATGCTCTTGCTAGACTCTCTGAGGACAAAAAGCATGAAGGATGAAAACTGCTGAGGAGCCATCAAAGTGGCAGATTCTCAGGCCCTTGTTACTTGCCATGACTTGTATTCTCTCCCACATGCACCTATGTGTTCTCTTAATAGCTGCCTTATCACAGGGCAGAGATGTGTATGCAATGTTGCAGCTTCTCAATATAAAACTAACATTTGGCTCCAGGATGACTGACTGGCCTTACCTTCCTTGCAGTTAAAGTACCCTCCTAGAAAAAGAAAAACACACCTTTGACATACACCTAAAGACCATTCATTATCATTCCTAAACCTTAGCTACTTTCCCCAACTTGTAAACGTTTTACATGAATAAAATAAGCTTAGTTTGTGGAGTCAGCCAGACACTCTTCTGTGGGTGCTGGGCCTCCCTTCTCTTAGAAGAAGTCCTAATACAATCCTTGCCTATGTTTTCTCTCCTAACTTGTTTTCGTTTTCTACCATCATTAGATGAGAGATTCTATGTCCAGCATACCCTTACTATTCTATATGCAAAAAGGCAAAAACAAAACAAAGCAGGTTCTCTATGTAACTTTCCCTAATTCCATTTTAGAAATATAGTTGATCACTCCTTTCTTTCTCCCAACTCCTTTTTTCCCATAGATACCTGCATTAATATGTCACATTGACTCCCAATAGTCTGTCAGCTCCTTTTCTAAATAGTGGAATTCTTTGGGCTTAAAAATCAACTTTACCTATGAATGCAATAAATGTTATGTTGATGTTAATTGTTGTTATTTTCTGTCTATAATAAAATACAGTACCTTGTTAACAGGATGGACTGATTAACATGTTAAATATGTATTTCTATTCCATCCATGGGTTAGTCAGTAAAGAAAATAATAAAGGTATGAATGGATACACAAAAATATAAAAATAAGCTCTACAAAAGGAAACTGTACCAGATGGTAAATAATATTTCATTTCATCATTTGGAATCCCAGAGGCTATGTCAATGTCAGATGGTACTCACGAGAACTCTTCTTAGTTTTTAGAGTTTATGTTGAGAATGTTTTAGCCTTAACTAGTATCTGGAGTTGGGGGGAGCCTTAAGCACACAACAGATTTGGGGGAAGCAGCAGTAGTTATATTGACACAGTACTGAAAGTTTTTTGAGAACAGATGATAGTTATTTCTTTTAATTGACTCAGTTGAGTATATTAAATGTTTTGTTAACAAAAGTATGTAGAAATAAAATGCTAAATTTGGATTACTTTAGTTTCACAAAAACAAATGCACATGTATTTCCCTCATGATAGTTAGTAGAACTTTTTGTAGTTTTGCACTGACTTATTTTTGATCTTTGTGAATCAAGGAATAGACGTCATTATATTGTTTTAAAGTTCATTTGTTGAATGCAAGCACATTTAAAATTTGTAAACTTAGGTAGCCAATCTCCCTTCAAGGAAGGGGTCAGCAATCTATACTCAGTAGAGGTATCTAAAGAGAGGTCAGTAATTTGACTTGACATAGATCTGTCTCTTGTCCAGTGTCATAGTTAGTGTTGCTTATGTTTATGATTTGTCAGTGGAGGTTGATACACGGTTGAACTCCAATTCTCTTCTTATCTTTATCTTTAATCATTTAATTACTCTAACATTGATTTGACTAATAGTTTGCTACTTTCCAGAACAAAACACTCGTGAAAAGTTAAAATTAGAAGTACACATTTATTTCTCCTTGAATTTCACAGGAAATATATTTTCTACTTTAAGATAAAAAGGAAGACATTACAAGCAAAATGTTGATGTGAAGTGGAAGCCTGAATTAAGGAAAATTAAAGGAGCTAGACTCTTATGTCGCCCCAAGTAGTTTAAGTTCCACTTAGGATCTCTGCCACTCAGTAGTTATGCATTTAGGAAACACCACAATGCTCGGCTCCTCCAAGCCTTGGTGTCCTTCATTTGAACGTTAGCATGATAGTGCAAGGGTGAGATTATGTATTTGATCACAGGATAACAGACTGGTGGTTTAGAACCTCCCTGAGGACAGTGAAGTGGCTTCTCTCACTCACTGCTCTGAGTCTACACCCAGCATATGAATGGTGTTCAGTAAATATTTACTTAATAAGTAATAAATCTGGAGAGTTGTAATGACGATTGATGTGTAAAGTAATGGAATATTTATAGGTACTCCGTATTAGTACACATGTCACTCTTGAATGGACCCTATATGAAGAAAAAGCATTACATTAGTTTCATGGCTAAGACCCAGTAAAAGAATACAAATTAACAAAAGAAAAGCATACACATTTATTTAATAGAAGTTTTATGTGCTTGGGAGCACAAATGAAGAAGCAAGTATTACATGTTTTAACTGTACTAATCCATTTCTATGCTGGAGAAGTTGATTCATAGTCTATGAGACAATTTAGAACCACAGTTTCTGGACTGTGAAAATTCCTGGACAAATTTCACACAGGGAAATGATGAGGTTCAGAATACAACTCCCCAAAACAAGGAAACATGGCATCTGAGGAAACTGCAGAGTCAGGAAGGTCCGCTCTTCCTGCTCCTCACCTTTCCACCCTGGAGCAGGTCAGTAGAGTCTCGCACCGCACCTTCCTCTAAAGGAGGTCCTAAGACCTTCGTTCCAGAAAGCTTCTCCCTAGACCCAGAAGAAAGGAGCGCCACACACAGATGCCAACAAGAATCTGGACCCCCCAGGCTCGACTAAGTTCTCCCCTTTAATTATCATTACATCAAAACTATTCATTTTCCAATCAAACTTCTGCATCATTTTCCATAAAAATACAGTTTTGCCTGTATCTTTGGGTCTTATTTTCTGAAGGCTCCATATCACCTTAAGTTTCTATTAAATAAATGTATATGCTTTGCTTTTGTTAATCTATCTTTTTTTATAGGAGTTTGAGCCATGAACCTAGTGATGTGTGAGCCCTTCAGTTATTTGTTGTTGCTGTTGTTTATTTTTTTATTTTACCAATTTGTTATAAATGTTTTGTTTTGTTGTGGGCAGTATCTTGCTGAAATTGTTTATGTTTTCAGATGTTACTAATCATTTCATTGGAGAAGCACATTATATTTATCTTAAATTTGAAATTTATTTCAAAGTTGTCTATTATCACTAGAACTTAAATAATATGAAGTTCAATGGAAAAAGTTAAACGCATTAACAACAGAGGAAATTTTCATCCCTTTTTTTAAAAATATCTGCGTGGCAGTTTAGCATAAAGCTGCTTTTTCATGTTTCTATTTTATTTCTGCAGCCCATGCGAAGCTTACAAGTCTCCAGGCAGATTATGGGTCTAGGTAAACAAAAAGAAAAAAAAAAGAAAGAAAATTAAAACTGTGAGAGCTTTCCTACCCACCAAGCAGCTCTGTTTAAAAAAAAAAAATGGTTTTCCTTACTTGCATGTCACAGAGAGACAGGTTTAAATCACCAGAGCTCTGTAATGCAAGACATATTCAAAAATTCAGGAAAGCATAAGCAAAAAAAAAAAAAAAAAAAGAAAAAGAAAAAAGAAAAAAAAAGCCTCAGTGCTGAGTAGCAGCATCTGAGTGACGCAGCTGTCCTTTTAAAAGGTCTAAATGCTTCATTCACCTTACGTAGTAGTTTGGCTCACTCAAAAATGCAAAAATACAGAAGACATCTTGCTTTTACTTTAACCCATTAGAAATAGTTTTAGATTCAACCTCTCTGTCAAATATGGTTATTTCCCTTACTCTTGATTTCTCTCTCTTTCTCCAAAGGGACACCTTATTTGTTTGGAGGGAACAGACTTAACATAATATTTCAGGTTGGAAAAGGATTAAAAACAATTACTGAACCCAACTGCTGACAGATTCTTAAATAATAGCTACCTAAGGCTTAGTGCATGCTTATATATATCTATAAAGGACAAATTCATCTGTCAAGGAGATTCATTCCATCATTGACCACTCACTTTTAAAAGAAACAGCACACTGCTACAGAATTAAAACTAGTCTCTCTTTAATTATCAACCACCACCCATTTCTTCTATAGGTACCCATCAAGAGCAAATCCAGGATTTTTCTGTTATGTAGGCATACTGATTTCACAATGCAAAGTAATATGTTGATTTTTAGCCTAAATTATTTTGCCATTTTTTTTTCCTGATTTCAAATGAGATAAAAATATTATACTCTAGGGTTCTCCACAATGCTCAGATAAGCATTAGTAACAAAAACAATACACATAAAATTAATTTATTTTAAAAACAAGATAGTTTGATTAATTTGAGTTGGAGAGAGAAAATGATTTTCTTGTAATTATGGATATAAGAAGATTTGGGATTTAAGATCAAAGAAAATGTAAAATGCAAATCAGTAAGAATAAGTATGAAATTTAAAAAAGTGACATTTAAGCTTTTACTAAATGCTATCAAATTGATCTGATGGATTCTATCTGGTAATAGTAAGATTGTAGATGAGGCCATTTAATAGATGATACCTAAATGCATAACTTGGGAGCCCTCACCCCTCAAATAAGAAAATTTAAATCTGTCTTCTCTTTTTTTAGTGCATGAAAGTCAATGGTACATACTTAAACATATATTTCACATTGTTGACATTGCCTTTACCTCACATCTGTTTCACTGGCTGCTTCTGATGGTTCTCTTGACTATTGGTAGATGTTGCTTTCTCATTCTTGAACACACTGCTGGTCCCCAACATTCTTGTTCAACCATGTGCACAATGACAAGTGCTTGCCTTGATTTTGATGTACTTAGAATTGTCCTCTACCCCAAGCTTCACCAATTTCTACTATGTCCCTAAATGCTTTTGATTCAAAAGTTGTTTCATAAAGGAAAATGGCCATTCTATTCCTTATGGTATTTTCTAACAGCGTAGCTTGTGTCTTTTGTGAAATCTTTCCCCCACCCTCAGGCCATTGAAGTTCAAGTGAAACTGATACCACTTCTAATACAAGGGATGAGAATGTTACTTACACTTAAGATGATAGAAATGAGTTTGATTAGATGATAGAAATATGACTCTATCAGAGTATTAAGTAGGGCAATTCATGAAAATGACTCTTAATCCTAATCTGGGACCTGGGACCTAGAATTCAAGAAACAGGTAAACAATATCATCTAGTTGTCACATGAAGCTTGAGAATAAGAACAAGAAATTGCAAAACAGAAGAAAGAATTGGAAAGAACTCTTATTATTATTATAATGTTTGAGCCCTGAATTGAGTCATTTCTAAAACTTGCATGCCACCAGATACTTGTGGTTTGGGTATTCTGTAACTTATAACAGCAACAGCAAATGTTTTGAGTATCTTATTCTGTGATTCTCCGAAAACCAACTCTGAGGCAGATGCTTTATTTGCTACTACCTCATTAGGATTATAATTCAAGAAAACAGAATAAGAACAAAGAAACTGAGAGGTGACTAATTCTTTGTCATTTGGGATCTTTTTCTGAGAACTCAAGATATCACATAAACTATATCTCAGAACACTCCACAGTGATGGAGTGTGTAGAGAAAAGAGATGGTACATAGATCCAGAAGCTCCTGTTTCCTACTGTTCAAAGGTTAAGTCCATGGAGAGTCATTCTCCATATGTTTCAGTGTTGAAAACATGGAAGCAAAACAGGACCTCAAACTGTCCCAAGACTTTACACGGACCAAGACTTTCTTTAGACAAACTTTAGTAAAACTCCTCCAGGCCTTTTGCAACTAGTTCCTGTCCTTGGACCTTATCTTCAACAGTAAGAATTTATCTTCCTACTGAGAGTTCCCTACTGCAAGCGTGATCACCCTTGATATTGTCTCAGGTGTCTTCTCTTCCCCATCTTCCAGGTGGAATCTGGTCACTTGGTTTTTCTTTAGTAAGATTGTGTTAGGTGGGTTCAACCAGAAACCCCCCTTCTCCCCTAATGTTTTCACTTACACTTAGTAATTTTCTATTCACTGACATCCACCCTGGTCCTTTGCTACAAATTCCCATGTGTCCACACTGTTTCAGATTTGAGTTCAGTTCCACACTGAGGTGTCTTTTCCAGCACTGTCATAGAAGAATCTGTTTTAATCACTTTGTTGTCAGGCTCTTGCTTTTCCTTAATGGCAGCAGGAAGGCTGGAGTGGGAAGTGAAAGTTTTGTTGAGTTATTGGTCAGGTGTACCTTTATGACACTGACCTGTGCCTGTAGTAAGTAGATTAAGGCAGTGGTGACTGGAACAGGAGACAGGAGACTCCAAGAGAGTATAAAATTATTCACAATAGGTGCTGAATTCACTGATGCACTAACTGATTTAGCTTCTACTGTTCTATTACATGGCACTGGGAGCGTCCCATGAAAATACTTTACTGGATCTCTAATGACACCAATTTTTGAACTTTCTTTATAAACACCTCCTTTGTAGGCCACTTTGGAAGGATCTTTGACAAAGTTTTCAACTGGGCTTGGTTCACGTAGACACCTACATTGTACTTGAATTCCCTGATCCCTTACAGTATTAGGATAGTAAAGCTTCATCATATCTTTCCTCACTCCTGGCAATTTTGATGGTATAAACTTCATTGTTCAATAATTTATTCTCCTTCAGGACCTATCCCCTATAGCTCAATTGTATTAAGCATATCTGTATACAGCTATAACCTGAGTGGAGGCATGATTTCCCCACGGAACGATGCACTATGAAAGTCAGAAGATGAAGCTGGCTATCACTGCAGTGTCTTTCCACACACACTAGATGACCTAAGATTCAGTTTTCCATTGCATGAATCATTTACATAGATAAAAATTCAGATATAAACATATTCGAAATAATGAGAATGATCTCAGCAATAAAAAAATCAAATACATTGAGGAATTAACTGATAATATAAAAGAATTGCTATAGAATTAGAAAGTAAAATAAACTGAAGTATCACATATAAAGATCGATATATGAAACAATACATAGTCAATTCTTGTTATTTGTGGTAGTATGCTCTATAATGGTACCATGAGCACTGAATTAGCAAATACTGAATTATTTCTTGTAGAAAATATCATATTAAGTTCCTGCAGACCTCTGCTCACAACATTTTTATCAACTGATCAATATATAACTTTTTTATGTGTGCTTCTGCCTAAGCATCTTACATAATACATAACACATGCCTAGATGAAGCTATCCAACACACACATTTTTCCAGAAGTCACATCATAACTTCTTATACTTTTAGGCTCCTAAAACACACTTCAACACTATACTTGGGGATAAAATCAACAGCAAAAACTCACAATTGTGGAAAATGTGGCATGGCCTAGATCACAAAAAGAACATTTGCTTAGAGTATAGAACTGAAACAAGAAGGCAAAACATTGCCTTGTTGGCTCACAGCTGGGACATGAGCATTGGCAACTCAAATTCCTCACTGCTTTAGCATGTTTGTGATTGACTGCAAAAGCACCAGGAGGATTGATTTGGGTTATAAATAAATTTTAGACAGGTGATATATTTGCAAACACAGAATCTGTTACTAATTAAGAGTTACTGTATATAAAATGTAAACTTAAAAATTAATTAACTTAAACATTTTCAAAAATTCAGTGAATTCAAATATATCAGGAAATGGCATGAGCAGATGTTACTCTGAGGCTGCTTTCTCAGATCTGGGTAAAGAAAATAGATGTGGTGAGAAAAGCACTGGTTTTCTTCATCCATCTCCTGCTTTAGGAGATGGAATATCTGATAGAGACAGAAGTGGTTTTCAGTAAATGTCAGGTGTTCACCCAGAAATTGCAGCAGCCCTTGTAGGCCCATGTAAAGAAGCACAAAATAGCCTGGAAAAAAATCAGGGCTTTGTTTAACTTTGCATTTATATATACTAATAACGTACTTTTGTATTTTGAGATTTTTATACCATTTTAACTAAGATTTACATGAACATGATACTCATTCTTCATTTATTTATTTCAGGTAATGGAGACTTATTCCTTTGGGTGGAATTATTTTTACTTTTGAGATATATATATATATATATATGCATATATATATATAAAGAAAAATATTTGATTTGACTCCAATATACTGCATATTGAACACACTCAAAGTACAAATTATCAAGAGAGCTACGTCATAAGGAGGCATGTACTATATAGGGTAGTCTGCACCTTTACCTGTTTTCTTAGTTGCTTATGCAACTAGGTGTAGTCACTCTCTTGTGTCGATGCTTTTGTATTAATTGAACAAAGAACTGTTATCATTTTGTAGAACATGATAGTGTTCTAGTATGCCTAGTTCTTACTGTTTTCTTTCATGAAAAAAATTGCTTTCAAATTATTTTAAAGGGCACACATGGCATTTTCTCTCTAATATGAAAAATAGCTATTAATATCAGCTGTGAATGGTTAACTTTAAAATTTTTCTTGATTTAGAGTAACCACAAAGAACACATTTATATATATGAACAGTGCTGGATGTGGTGCTTGACATATTGTAGGGATCATTTTGTGGGCCTGTTCAATAAGTCAAGCTTAATAAAAAGGGAAATTAATTTTTACTTCCAAGGGAAAAATAGTTATTTTTTGAAAGCTCTTATTTTATGCACATCAAATTGATTAGTAAACAAAGGTAAAACTAACTCTCCAGGGAAAAGATTTCAGTGGTTCATTCTGTCAAATTCATATTATGAGAAGAAAAATCAATCAGGGTGAAGTTTTTAACATCCCACAATCTTGAACATGTTCCAGTGTAAAGGGAACTCACTAGGAAATGCAGTTACAATAATATGAGGTGTTCCTACGGTGTTAATCCAATTAGAATGTTAAAGTCAGAGAACGGTAAAGAGGGAAGAAAAATGTGTTAAAATCGAACGCACTGAAAACATTTTATCAGTTGTTTTTCTTCAGTCCCACAGTCAAAGCAGCCAACCTGGAGGATAGTGTCTGTATTCTAACAGGAAATGAATTTGTCAGTCTCTTGTGTATTTTCCCATTTTCTTCTGCCTTATTTACATGAGCAATTCTCATACACATAAAGATGCATCATGCTGGTACCACTATCATCCTTCAGAATTGAAATTAAAGCTCTTTTGCTGTTACATTAAAAGATAGTAATATTTTGATGACTTAATTTGCTTAGAAACAAAATGTCATATGATTAGAGTTGAAAATAACCCTTCATCTTTACGTGCCATGACTGCTTTATTTTAGTAGAATGTACTTGGAATTTAGATAGTTTGCACAGGTTTTTAAATGACTCTTGTGTTCTTAAAGCTTCTGTTTTCAAAGGCAATGCATTTAGAATATCAACAGAAGGGCCTGACAATCTAGGGTTTTATATAGACCTTTCAAGTGATACCAAAGTAAATGATAAAAAGGTTTTTTTTTAATCCATCAGGCATATATTTTGAGTAAAACAATTTTGATGTTATACTGATTCAGTTTTACTGTGACATATATTTTTATAAATAAATCCATGCTCAGAATCATTATTACAGACACTGCAATATCTTTAACCATTAAAATATATATTTAGTGTTCCATGTTTCATACTAAAACACAGAATTAGATTTATATACTTTAGAGAGATTTTTGAGTGAGAGCTGAAATCAGAGTAATGTTTACATAATAACCACTTACCAAGAAAATATCAAGAATGCAGCAATAACACCCATGGTGATTTGAACATCAAGGGCCATCAATAACTCATGCATCAAAATTCACAGTTTAAATTCAAATAACATTTTCTCACAGAGCCTTTCCCTGACAGGTAACTCTCAGGGTCCCTGTGGACAGTACCTTATTTCATCTCCTCATGGCATTTTTTAATTCTTGTCATCTTATACAGGCATTTGTTTGTGTGTCTATTAGCAGTCTCTTATTTTATACTCTGAACTCCTTGCTTTAAATTTCTTGCTTCTCCAAACTATCAACTAGAACAGAGCCTAGCATATAAAAGTCACTCCAAATTAGCTTTTGATAAATTTCCAACTCAAGAAAAAAGAGGTCTGATATCAGTTTGTTTGCCATAGGAGGAGAATATAATGATATTAAAGACAAGGTCATATGCCATACTATTAACTCTTTCCCAAAGCAAGAGGGATTGAGTAAGTGAACAAACTCTATACCCCATGAAGGAGATCTCACTTCTGATCATTCCTCCATCATCATCCTACCAGCTCATTCTTAAGTGATCATTTGGGAATTGTGTCTAAGTATTTCTAGAAAAAGTTTATGGACAAAGAAATACATATTCAAACTTAAAATTAAACAGACATTTAGAGAAGCTTATTCTACACCAAGTGCCATGTAAAAAGTACCACTATGGTTGAGAAATATATTTTCTCTCTTCATAGAGCTTGATAGTTTTGAAGTCAATATAATTTTAAAACTGTCAATAGAATTTTAAAACTGCGAAGAGAACAAACTGAAAAATAAGTAAAAGAGGGAAATACTTATACAATGCAGATAAAATAAGCTAAGAACTGAAGAGTACATTTTGAATTCAATGACTAGAAAATTACTAGTCACTTTAATAGAAGAGATTTTTTATGGCTGTAAGGATTGTAGTGTGTAATTCCAACAGTAAAGCATTGAAAATAGAAAAAAATAGGAGAAGATGTGGGAATCAAAAACAATTGTGTTTTATTTTTCCAAAAGGAAGAAACTTAAAAAATATAAATACTGCTGCAATGAGTTAATGGAGAAGAACTACGGATAAGGTGGAAAAGTATATTGTGGGTTTGGGACCGAGGAAAAAGTTTGCATGAGATATTTTTCTCTTATTTTTCCAGGAAGTACATAAAAAAGAAGTTCTAAGAGTGTTGGCAATAGGAATGAAATACAAAAATGAATGGAAACAATAGAGAAGATTTAAACACTAGAGACAGAAGCAGAAAACTTGAGACAGAAAAAAAAATAATAGAAGGAGTGGAGCAGTGCCATCCTATAGAACTTTCTACAGCAATAGAAAGGTTCTTTGTGCTGTCCGATCTGTACCACTAAGTTAACAAAACAAGCAAACAAACTATTGTTTACTGGAAACCAGGAAAGCACAACTAAAAACTAACCATTACTTGCATTTCAATTTAATTAATTTTAATTTTAATGTCTACGTGTGGCTAGTGGCTATCAGAGTGCATAAACAGACATGTAGGATCTACTTGGGAACTCTAAGCATGGATCTGTGTGGGTAGGGAAGTTCTGTCTGACAACTTTAATCTGACAGGAGAGAGCACCTGGATTCAACCACACGTGGGTAGTTCCTGAACAGGAGTTTGGACCAACGGCCATGGAATAATGGACAGCCAGGACAGAAAGGAATTTGCAATATTCAAATGACAATGTGGATATGGAAGATCAAGTGAAGAAGAAAGTAAACAAAGAAATAAAGAAAATCAATGAAAGGACAGCAGAAACAGTAATAGTAGCATAGTGAGAGATATAGAGAAAAGATATCTGGAGTTTAAAAAGTGGAATGGTTAACTCTTTTCTGAATTAGAAATGTCTCAGCTCTGGTGTGGCATAAATAACTGTTTCCAGATGCTTTTCATTCATCTACAGGTTTACATGGTCAAACATTCACTGGGCATGTTCAACAGGTCCAGTATTGCTGATTTATTTTTTTTTTCTTTTTTTTAATTTACTTATTGATTCATTGAACACAAATGGAGTACAGCTATTGTTTCACTGGTTGCACAAAAAGTAGAGTCACGCCATCTGTGCGTTCATGCATGTACAACAAGGCAATGGTATCTGTCACCCATTCTGTTATTATTCTTACCCTCCCACCCCGACTCCACCCCTCCCTTCCCTCTATGCTATCTATCCTTCCTCCATTCTTGCCACACCCCCCCACATTATGCATCATCATTCATTAATCAGAGAGACTATTCTGCCTTTGGATTTTTGGGATTGGCTGATCTCATTTAGCATAACAGTCTCCAACATCATCCATTTACCTACAAATGCCATAATTTTATTCTTCTTTATGGCTGAGTAATATTCCATTGTGTATATATACCACAGTTTCTTTATCCATTCATCTACTGAAGGGCATCTAGGTTGATTCCATAATCTAGCGATTGTGAACTGAGCAGCTATGAACATTGATGTGGCTGCATCACTGCAGCAATCTGATTTTAAGTCATTTGGGTATAGGCCAAGGAGTGGGATTTAAATATTAATTGACTTGCATTGCCTCTAACAAGAAAGAGCTTTCATTCTAAGGTGAGATGGAGGGACAGTGTGGAGAAATCTGTCCACTGTTCATTTTTTAATTGACTCTTTTTAGTTATACAATGACAGTAGAATCTGTTTTGATAAAATTATACATGGACATTTATGTCTTATTCTAATTAGAACTCCATTCTTATTCCTTTTTAAAGAACATACAGTTATATTCTTCAAAAGTACACTGTCCACTCATTATATTAATCTAGGTCAATCTTGTAACCATGATTATCTTTGTTTAACCTTTGATTGGTCACAGTTTCCTTAACCAAGATCTACACTATAATTATTTCAGTCCAGTAGTAATGAAGTTTTTCAAAATTTATATAGTACATTTCACCACAAAAAAGCCACAGTATACCGTTTTTAACTGTTTTTCACTCCCAACTCCTGGACTCCTACTCTTAAATATGTGTATCTCTCCAGGGTCTAAGGACAGCTCATATCTATACATTAATTCCTTATTGGAAAAAGTGTATTATTGCTCCTAAATCATGAAGCAATTTCCATCCTCACTTTCTTGCCATTATGGACCATTTTCTCATGATAAAGCTTGTGAGGCCAATACACTACCTGTGGCTCACACCCAGCCTTTCTGAGACGAGAGTCATAATATCTTCATTGCTTAAATATCACTAACTTTACTTCATATACTTCTAGATTCAACATAGTATATAAAAGTACATAATTAAATCTATGAATCTTGGTTCTAATTAAACCAACCACTAGAAGCAGACTTAAATGTCTTTGGAATTAAAGCTCCGTAAGAATCTTTTTTATATAAATGCAGGAATACACAGAATGCATTGTGTTTTGATAGGATTACAAAATTATTGACTAGCACTGCTTTGCTCTTGCTTCATCACATTAAGCTTGCCAAGTCCAATATCCTATAGAACAATGGGTTCTATCACAATGTTGATCAATTTAGATTACATTCAACACTTCCATAACTACATTTTTTAAAAAGATTTAGATATAACCTCTTAAAGTATCACAAAATAAATAATATGGAATCAAGAATAGTGCCTACAAAGCTTTCTGTTCCAGATTTTCATATCTTTTGTATTTGTTCTAATTTGTTTTTCATGACAGTAGAATGTATTTGTACATTTTGATAGATCATACATAAATGGAGTATAATCTCATTTTTCTGATTATACATATTGTAGGATCAAATCGGTCATGCAGTCATATATGTATGTGAAGATTTTCATATTTTGATCAAAAAAGCAAATGCTATTCACATTTTGATAAGAAAAGCAAATGCTAATTCTTGTGACATTCAATAGCAACAATTCTAGGTAATAGTTTTAATACATGTGGTATTTCTGTTTTACAGATGAGCTGGGGCAAGAAGAACCTGTTGAAAATGTGCAATATAATGAAATTAGTGAATGGTGACCCAATATTCTAAAAGATCTATCAAATTCTAATATTTAGATTCTTGAAACCTATATTGTTTTGCATCTACTTAGAGGAAGTTGTTTTCAGGGGACAAAGTAAAAACCTTTTTAAGTAAATATAGAAATCTTTTTCTCTCTCTTTCTCCCTCTCTATATATGCATGCATAATGTATTTATAGATCAATTGATAGATCATTTTAATCCTAACATTAGTTTTCAACTGCCCCCTTTAAAATGTCTTTACATTTGCAGGATTGGCAATTCAAACCTGAATTGCAGCAGAAGGAAAATCAGAGATTAGAGAGATTAGGACATATGTGGACAAAATTAAAACATTTAATCTGTCTAAGATAATTTATTCAAAATTAAAGAAAGCACAGCAAACTACTCTGGGTTAATCGTCTTTGATAAATACAGTTAATCTGGAAGAATGGTTTATGGCCATAGGGCTCTGTAGGCAGAAATATCTTTCCATTTATTGAAATATTTTTGTAGGAAGTTCATTAATGTTTTGTAATTTCCTGCATACAACACCCACTTATTTCTTGTTAGATTTATAGTAACTTAATGATGTTTATTTTTGTTCTGTTACAAATGGAATTTTGCTTCCATTATTCTACTATTGCGTGTCATAACAAAGCTCTCTATTTTCCTCTTTTGCTTTGGTATAGGCTTGTGTTTGTCTTATTATCAGCTACTTTATAAAACAGTAATTATAAGGATTTTGTTCATTGATTTACACTAGTTTCTATCAATCAAGTTATGCTGCATGAATCAATGATGATTATGTATTTTATTAATTGCCCAAAATACAACAAACACTCTGTTTTACTTCTAAAAGTTTTCTTCATGTTGTAATTCATCTAAGCCTATATACACCTCATGTTAGTTTTGAGTTCTCTCTCCTCTTGGTATATATCTCTAATCATATCCTTCAGTATTTCTTTTATCGATATTTTATCAATATTTTTGTAAAATTTCATAATTTCTTTCTGTACATATATATGTATACTTTTTATTTTCTTCAGTGTTGATTATTTTATTCACTTTAGACTTTGTGTTTTATGTTCTTTGTGCATTTTGGGTTTTCTTAAATACTTTTCTGAATCCAAGCAACTTTTCCGACTTTGAAAAAGATATTCAATAATTTTTGCTCGTTTCCTTCCTGTGCCTTTTCATTTATTCTAGTAAAATCACCAAACAATGTTCTACAATTCTCTTGCTGTTTTTAGTAAAATAAATGAGGGAAAATTATCCTCACGCATATGCTATAATGTTTTTATCCAGAGGATGCTGCTTGTGTTACAGTCCCAATAAAGGTTTATTTTCTTTATGAAGAACATTTTATCTACTACAAGAGTTTGCTAACATTTATTTGTAAGAACAAGGAGAGGAAGTTGGAAAAAGTTTTGCCCAAGAAAATAGATGACATCTTTTATTTGAGCGGAGACCAGACCCATTTCTGATCACTACTGTTTATCCAGTGTCAAATAAAAGTGCTCAAATCTATGCTTGAATACATGAATAATAAAATTCCCTTCTTGGATCACTGGAGAAGCAATTGATATGCACAACTTCTAGTCCCCTTAGTGGTCTTGAGGAATTCAGAGTATTGATCTGAAATAAGCTTTTCCTCTTTTTCCTCTGCACAGTTTTATGACCATGTGAAATTCATAAATGAAAATAGCCATCCTGTCTGCAAATACACAAACCTCCACCCTTGCACATGTGCCCAAGCACGCACATATACAACTGAAGACTAGCAATTCCTGGTCGTGATCTCACAAGACTTTCACTGAACCTGCAGTTTCACATTGCAGCCTCATTCCCTCATTCCCCCATATGTACTACGGCATCAGCAGCTTCAGCTCTCTGATTTTTGTGAAAACTGTAGTCTTAACATTTGGAGATAAGAGCAGAACCTCCTCCAAACCTTGTTCAGATGATGAGAAGATGTTCTGGTTAGTTCAGGCTGGCAGGCATCAAATAATAAAATGTGTTTTAGTTTGCCATGCGTGCACCTATTCAAACTTCTCAGTTAATGGAAAATCTTCCCAGATTCCAAGAACTTGACTGATCAAACATGTCAATTTTTGGTGTTACCATGGGTTTTAATCTTTTTAATATTTTCACTTCTCCATTTTGCCAAAATTTTAGAATGCTTCTGGAAGATATTCTAAATGATCTATTCTAATTATTATTAGGATTACTTGACTATTTTTAGATAGCACCTTCTGGTATTGAAGCTCATCCTAATATAATGCTCACTGTTCATAATATTTTCCCCAGGACTGCTGGTTTCTCCCAATATCAGGTTGTATCTTCTATTTGGCCCTATGAATATCCATGTTGGACATTGACTTCCCAGCAACAAACCTACATTTCCCAGCTTTTCTTGTTGTTAGCATTAGCAAATGGCTAAGTTCTGGTGAGTAAGAACTAATTGGAAATACCAGTTGGCACATTCAGGAAGTTCTTTAAGGAAAAACTGGCCATATGTTTTTCTCCTTTATTCTTTTTTTTTTTTATTTGTTTATTGATTCATTGAGCACAAATGGAGTACAGCTATTGTTTCTCTGGTTGTACACAAAGTAGAGTCACACCATCTGTGCATTCATACATGTACACAGGGCAATGATGTCTGTCTCATTCTGTTATTATTCTTACCCCCCCACCCCAACCCCACCCCGCCCTTCCTTCTATGCTATCTATCCTTCCTCCGTTCTTGCCACCCTTCCCCCCGCATTATGCATCATCGTTCACTTATCAGAGAGACCATTCAGGCTTTGGATTTTTGGGATTGGCTGATCTCACTTAGCATAACAGTCTCCAACATCATCCATTTATCTACAAATGCCATAATTTTATTCTTCTTTATGGCTGAATAATATTCCATGTGTATATATACCACAGTTTCTTTATCCATTCATCTATTGAAGGGCATCTAGGTTGGTTCCACAATCTAGCTACTGTGAATTGAGCAACTATGAACATTAATGTGGCTGCATCACTGTAGTAATCTGATTTTAAGTCCTTTGGGTATAAGCCAAGGAGTGGGAGAGCTGGGTAAAATGGTGGATCCATTCCAAGTTTTCTAAGGAATCTCCACACTGCTAGTGGCTGCACCAACTTGCACTCCCACCAGCAATGTGTGAGTGTACCCTTTTCCCCACATCCTCGCCAACACCTGTTGTTGCCTGTATTATTAATAAAAGACATTCTAATTGGGGTAAGATGAAATCTTAAGGTGGTTTTGATTTGCATTTCTCTTATAACAAGGGATGTTGAACATTTTTTCATAAATCTGTTGATTGCTTGTAGATCTTCTTCTGTAAAGTGTCTGTTCATTTCCTTGGCCCATTTATTGATTGGGTTATTAGTGTTGTTGGTGTCAAGATTTTTGAGTACTTTGTAGATTCTGGAGATTAGTGCTCTATCTGAAGTTTGTGTAGCAAAGATTTTCTCCCACTCTGAAGGCTCTCTCTTCACATTGCTGATTGTTTCCTTTGCTGAGAAAAAGCTTTTTAGTTTGACTCTATCCCAATAATTGATTCGTGCTTTTATTTTTTCTTTTATTCTTTAACTCTTCCCATCCTGCTGCCTACCACATGGGTATCCAGAATGTAAATGTCATCTCCTAATAGAAGTGCTGGGAGCATCATAGAACAATGCAATAGAAGTAGACTAATTTCTTAAGGGCTCAAAGTATTAAGAAGACTAATATTCATTTTCTAAACCTTGTAATTCCATAATTATAATTAATATTTTATCAATTACTTTCATTCATTTATAAATACATCAACAATGATTCCTTGTATTGTTTTAACAATGTAAATTGCTTTTAGGAGATTATAGAGAATAAAATTAAGTTAAACACTTACCAATTATTAAATGCAGAAAAAAACATTACAAATGATTACAAATAAGAATAAATGCTTCCTAGAATCTTATACAATTGACTTTATAAGTTGACAACATCTTTTAGAAAGTATGCTTGAGTTTAGTGTGAGTGATATACCATTTCTCTGCTCCTTGAATAGAAGTTATTAATTTAAACCTCATTTAGTCAGAATTCATGATAATTAAGAAAGATTTGACATTACCTTGGGAAAAAGGCTTTTCTTTAAAATTGACAATATAAACAAAATTAACAGATTTCAATGAGTCACTTTATATGTAAACAAAGTTATTCTAATTTCTAATTTTACTCATCTGCTAAAAGCTAGTCCCCAAACAATTTAGTCAGTACTTGTTTATGCTTGAGTTCCTGTGTGGCCTGGGTAGGAATAATATTCTGTTTCTTATAAACTATTCCCTGATGACAATGTCTTAGTAGTTTAGAAACATTTCACTTTAAATTAGACACATGAATAGAAATAAAATATCAAAATCTTGGCTCTTCTCAAGACAAGACTTTCCTCAATAAAGTTCAATCATGAGATTTCTAGATTCACCCAAAATGTACATTGCACTTCAGAGATGTACTGCAGGTCAGAGGGATGTCCCTAAGTCTGCTGCAGCTTCAAGTTTTAACTCTTTAGTTAGGAATAGAGAAACTTCATATCAAAATTATCAATGTTTATCCATGTACTCAGTGACTCCACTTTTAAGAATGTATTTTATGGCTATTATTGCATATAGTTAAATGAATGTGAGGGTTTGTTAATTGATAATTTTTTCATAATTCCAAAGGCTTGATACCAAACCCAGCTGTCATTAATATGGGCCTGATTGAATAAGCTGATATATACACATAATGGAACTCTCTGTTACTGTTCAAAAATACAAAGGAAAGAAACATGAGAATTCTCCACATATTAAGATGAACTCATCTCCAAGATATTGGGTTGAGCTATTTGAAATTGGTAGGCCAAATATGACAATAGGACTTAGGCAATTTTTATATGATTCAATGTTGGAAATCGTGTATGAACTATGGATTTTTTTTGTCAGACATTAAGGCAGATGCAGATTTCCTAGATGCCTTTTCTAGGAAATCCTGGTGAAATTCCCTGGTTCAAAAAGGCCCAGATCATGCTTAACCCTGCTTTAGTTCACAGCCCCAGATTCAAATGCAACTGCCCAGAGATGGGGATAACCCACCAAGTCCCAAACAACCTGTTTTTCCCACTCTTATTCTGTTTTTGTAAAGAAGCTCCTTACTGATTCCCATTGGTGTGTATGCTATAAATAAAGCATTGGCAGGCTTTTCTCTTTGTTAGGATCAGACTCATCAATTCTATTCACCCATCAGGCCCCTACTTCAATTAATTACCTGAGTTTTTTTGTCTTTATTTCTTTTTTTGGGGGGGGGTGCTGGGGATTGAACCCAGGGCCTTCTGCTTGAGAGGCAAGCACTCTACCAACTAAGCTGTATTTCCAGCCCTTTATTTCTTAATATTACTTTCATAACTTTTATTTCCAGCCAGCCCACACCTCCAATGGTTACCCACTCCCTCCCCATGCAGAATGTGGGCAGAAATTCAGAATGTGAAATCAAGGCAAGGAAACAGAAACTGAAGGTTCAGACAGTGCATGTGCCAAGTTAACTTTTGTGTAAGAAATGGGAGAAAATAATAATTATATTATGACCAGGTTTACTTAGAAAAATACATTAATATAATTAATTACTTATGGAAATTAGAGTGGGTTGGGATGGCATGAGAGAATATTCACAGTAAAACTTTGTTATTTTATTTTTAGACCAAGTAAATAGAATTATTATTTTTAAAACATTTTATTTTTGCCTATACTATGTATAATCAATTACAATTATTACAATATTTTTTGTGAATCCTCAATTCATCATAGGAAACAATAACTGAGATTTTACTGGTTTCTGAAAGTCCATTGTCTAATCTAATATTGATTAATATATTTTTTAAAATTATGGAATACCAGACATTTTAAATGCCTTACTTAAAAGTGGCATTTTCTTAAAATCATTTTGTTGTTCCAAGTTTTACATATTTAAGACTTTCAGTATTTGTGCCTGAGAAATTAAAACATTTCACCATAGCATTCATGCTATATTTCACTGCCTTGTGAATCTTTCTAGCACAATGCTTAATGTTTTCTTTTTCTTTACTGCATATGTAGATACCACAAGGGGGTAAATGGTTATTAAGAGCAAGATCTACCACATGTAATGAACACCTGCTAAGACTGTGGGTCAGTGTTTTTGATGAAACATTTACCAGCTACTTATTTTAATTAGCATCATTAGGCCTTTTAAACTGCTGTTCCCATAAGAAGAAAGACATTTTCTTAACCCACTTTGTAAGTATTTGTAATGCCTGCTGATTTTCAGCTGTGAAGACATCATTTATTATATTCATAGATTTTTATGGAGAAAGAGCCTGGATGAGTTTTTCTGCTAACATTCTTTCCCATTTGATTATATCATTCTACACCTTGTGCATAGAAAATTTGAATTCAATCAAATGAAAATACCTCCCTGTAGGCCTGATACACATTTTGTGAGCCACCTAGGTACCTAAATTTTTATAACCAGATAGGAAATGAATGGAAGCAATGAGAAATAGTGTGGAAGCTGTGAAAGGCAATGGCTGCTCCTAAGTGTTAAATAAATAACCAGAAGTATTTTATACTTATGTAGCCCTTGACTCTCTAGATGCTTAACTTATATTAAATTCACTTAATGCCTTGAGGCATTACTACTATTGCCATCTGCCTCATTATAAATTTTAGCAACATGAGAGCTTAAACAACATGCTCAAAATCACACTGTATTAAGTGGTAGAACCAGGAGCAAATCCAGGCAGTTAGGGTCCAGAATCTGTGTCCTTAATCATTATGCTAAATGAATAATTAAATAATTTGTGGAATATGCACTATGCTGATTGAATACATGAATAAATGAATGAACTAAAGATTAAATCAATAATACTCTCAGGCAGGGGCATGAACTTTAGAAAACAGCATTCTCTAAATCTGGTTCAATTTGTGCTTTGAGCCCACATGCCCTTGCCTTCACAATTAGACCCCTAGACTACTAGATGCTCCTTTCTCTTTACAACTACAAGAATTCTGTGATTACATAGGTGAGTGTAAAAAAGCATTGTTTTCTTAAACCTTACTTGTTCCCTAGAGCCAATCTTATTAGAAACATTATAAAAGAACTAAAACAGTACCCAGTTCTTTATTCAAAAAATTTTAATATATTACTCACTGTAGTTCATGGCCGTGCAATGCTAAAAGAACAACTTAGAAGGCAAAGTTTTTGTCTTCTAGGAAATTTGAGAAGTCAGAAACCATTGAATCACTACAACAGGGATTTCCATTCTGAAGGTATTCCAGTCCCACACAGAAAATATATTTAAGCAGCCCAAGGATGCAAAGGAATGTTTTTCTCAACAAAAGTTCTTGTCTGGAGGAAAGCTGAAGAGAAAAGCACTCACCTGATTCCCCACAAGTTAAATCAAAGCAAGGAGAGTGTGGCTGCTTGCTGAGGTGCATAGCCATTGAAAAGCACTAACATACAATAATTAAGAGACAGACTTGGAGACTCCCAGAGATTTTAGAGAGTGAAGAGCAATCACAGAGCAGTACAGTAAGAGAAGGGATTGTCCCCACTGAGGGATTATAGGTAATGAAGTGAGAGCCCCAGTGAGCTCTAGAAGCACAGGAATCAGCATCCTACAGACATACAGCCTAAACAGATAAGAAACCTGGAACCTGTGTAGGGAGCCGGCTGTGGAGGAGTTCTATAGGCTCCCCAACATATTCTCACTGTGGTATAACCAGGAACCACCTTCATTAGGATCTTACTGTCTGAACATACTGCTCTGGGACTAAAAGACCCCTGTACTTTCTAATTTCTGGAGCCCCTGAAGCAAAAGACCTAAGAAGAATAATTAGAAGAGGAGTTCACTTTGTGCTCACCTATCACAGGTCTAAGTCCATAGATGGTTGACTCTATTGCTCTAAGCAAGACATTGTGGTGTAAGGGTGTGGATAAGGAAGGCAACTCAGGACATAGCAATCAGGAAGCAGAGGTAGAGCTCTTCTCACCAGGTACCAAATATAAACCCCACAGGCATGCCCCCAGTGACATACTTCCTCCAGCCATCTTACCTGCCTACAGATACCTACCACCAAGTTAACCCAGGTGATTAATGCCCTAATTAGGTTAAGGTTGTCATAATCCAATAATTTCAACTCCAAACTCTCTTACATTGTCTTACACAAGAGCTTTTGAGGGACACTTCATATCTGAACCATATTTCAGCCATATATATATATATACACACACACATACATACATATGTATATATATACATGTTACATATATATACATATGTTACATATATATACATTTGTGTGTGTGTGTATATATATATATACATACATATATATATGTTATTATTCAACCATAAAGAAGAATGAAACCATGTAATTTTAAGGAGAATGTGTGAAACTGGAGGAGATCATGCTGTTGTTCAAAATAAACAAGACATGAAAGGATAAATATCTCATGTCTTCTCTCACACATGTGGAAACTAAGAAAATAAAAAATAAAAAAGGAGAAAGGAACTATTAGGAAATTGGAAGGGGACTAGGGACAAAAGGCAGAAGGGATAGGTAAGAGAGTGTAGAAGTAAGAGTGAACATGATCAATGCATGGTGTATGCATTTATGGAAATCTTACATTGAAATCCATAAATGTGAGCAGTTAATATCTGTTAATAAAAAATCAAAAGGAATATACAAATATTTGGAAAATAAACCATTCATAGGTATTAGTACAGGTATTTTTGGTCTGTCTGATTAATGTTTTCATTATATTTCCTTTTCTATGCTTTACTTTTGCAAATACATCTATATTTCAAGTAGCCTTCTCTGTACTCAGTATATATTGAGTTTTGCAAGGCACTCTCTGACTATTTTGGGGGGTAGGGGTTAGTGGGAATTAAACCCAGGGATCCTTTACCACTGAGGATATCAACTCTCTTCATTTTTGAATTTTGAGACAGTGTTTCAGTAAATCACTGAGAATCTCACTAAGTTGCTGAGACTCACTTCGGATGTGAAATTCTCCTCCTTTAGCTACCTGAGCCACTGGGATTAGAGGTGTGTGCCACAACACCCAGCTAAACAAATACTTATTGAGTGCCCCACATACCTAGCATTGCTTTGGGGTCTTGAGATAATTAAATTTTCAGCACAGAAAAGATGAGTCTGGTTTCAAGGAGACATTGATTGGAGATAATAAAAATAACATGCAGGAAAGAGTTCTGAACTAAAGAATTAGAAAATGGCATTGAGAATAGTACAAATTTGAAGAATACTGCAGTGCAGAATAGACAAAACTTAGTAATTGATTCAGTATGGGGTGAGAGAGAGTGAAGAAATTCCATAATAACTTAAGAACACTTCTTTTCATTTCCTTTCTCAGGTAGTATTTTCTGCCTGGCCTATCTGTATTACAGCAACACAAAGATGGGAAGAGAAGAATAAACTTAATTCTAACTAGTATAATATGGAGGAATTAGAGAGTTTTCTGCAAAAGGTGATGAGTTAAGATTTCAATGAAACTAATGGCTACCTGTAGTATGTTAAAAGATAAATATCTGGCACATACATAATGGATGTGTGGGCCTGAGACTTCAGAGGCCAAATGCACTCTAAAGGGAGGAATTCATTCGTTGGACTGCAACAAGGTTGTTACTATTTCAGAAAAAGACATTCCATGACAAATCTTGCCCTGACTCCCCAAAAACAATTATTTTGTTTTATTTCATCTAATGATGAAATTATTTTATAATAAAACTACACACTTGTGATGTTTATAATTTTATAAATCTGACATGTATGAAATCATGCATGTATATTTATGAAACTATCTAGAATGGAGATGTTTTATACCTCTACTACAATCAATGTCAGATGCACATCTATCACTCTCAAAATTTTCTTCCTGCTACTTTGTCATACCCCCTCTTGGACTGCTATTAAATTGGACTGCTATTACTGTAGATTAGTTTTATATACATAGATTCACACAATGTACACTCTTGTCTGGAGCTTCCTCAATTGTGTATTAATTTTAAGATTCATTCATTTTCTTGTATGTAAATAGTTTATTAATTTTTTGCTGAGTAGTGTACCATTGAATTAGTATATCTAAGTTTATTGTATCACTTTGATTGTTTCCAGTTTTGAACTATTACAAATAAAGTTCCTTAAATATTCATAAAATATATTTGGACATTGCTTCCTATTCTTTAGGTAAATACCTACAAACTGAATGTCTGAATCATATAATAGGTGAATTTTAACTTTTTCAGATAATGCAAAATTTTTCCAAAATGATTATACTATTTTATGTACTAAATGGCAGCATATCAAATTCAATTCCTTTACGTCCTTGCCAACACTGAGTAGGGTCACTCTTCAATGTTAGCAATTCCAATAGGTGTGTAGTGGTAGTTTCTAGGACTGTTAATTTTATTTCCCTATAGCCTAATGATATTGGGCATCTTCTTATATGGTATTCCTATATTGCCTTTGGCAAAATGTTCATTCAAGTCTTTGTCTATTTATCACATTGAATTTTTTTCTTATTGATGGTTTTATATTATAAAACAACTAAGCTCTAACTTATTAGTATCAGAAGTTCTAGTCAATGTCAGCAGGCTAAAATAATAGGCATCCAGATTGGAAATCTTTATTTGCCAGAGACATGATCATCTTTGTAGAAAATCTGATGGAATCTACAGAAAAAGGTAATAGAATTAATAAGTGAGTAGATACAAATCAAATATTAAAAAAAGAAACATTATTTACTATCAACAAATAATCAGAAATTGAAAGTGAAAACACAATACCATTTACAGTGCACCAAAACATATGAAATATTTACATATAACTGACTCAAGATCTGTAAGTGTATGTCTACAAGGCATACACTGAAAACCACAAGTAATTGCTGGAAGAAAATAAAGAAGTCTTATATAAATGGATAAACATGCCTTGTTCATAAGTCAGGAGACTCAATATTGTTCAGACATTTGTTCTCTTCAAATTGATCTCCAGGTTCAATACAATACAGGTCAATATTACTTCAGACTTATTTTTTAAATGGATTCTAAAATTCATACATAAATATTTGGGGCCTGTAATAACCAAAAAAACAGCTTTGAAAAAAGAAGATGAAAGTTAGCGGACAAGCACTGCTTGATTCTAAGAGTCATTATGCAGCTGCAGTGATCCAAGGAAACTTATGTTGGAGTTTTGACATAAAGGCAGTCCAAGTGATCAAAGGAATGAATAGAATTCAAAACTAACATTTACAGAAAACTTGTTTCTGACAAAGAAACAAAGGCAATTTAATATAGAAAGGATAGTCTTTTCAGCAAATGGTGTCAATGGGATATCTATACACAAAAATCGATCCTCTATGTAGCTTTACACCATAAGCAAAATTAAGTCAAAATGTATCATAGACTGAAATATAAAACTTGAGACTATAAAATTTTCAAAAGACATAAAATCTTCTTACCTTGAATTAGGGAAATATATCTTCGATACAACACTATAGCATAATCCATTAGAAAACAACTTGGTAAATGGACTTCATCAAATTTTAAAATTTTTGATCATTTCAAAAAAGAGTTATAAGAGCAAAAAGACAAACCATGAACTATGGAAAAAGTATTTGTATGACACATAACTGAGAGCGTTTATTTGCTTATCTGTTTATTGCTCTAATATAAGCTTCCTGAGTGCTGGGGTCTTATTTACACTTTTACTTGCTTAACATTATTTGCTTAATATCTAGAATAGTGTCCTACAGATAGCTTGTCTTTAAGACACATGTCCATAATGAAAAACAAATAACTGAATTATCTAATAGACAAATCAGCATACATGTAGAAACTGAGATTTAGAAGATTTAAGGCATCTGGAGTTAGGAAAGAAATATTGTTTTTCACAGTTTAGTGTGGAATCGCTTTGGAGTCTGGCAAAAATGCAGATTCTGATTCAGTAGGCCTTGAAGGGACTTGAAGGGACTTGAAGTTCTGCATTCCTAACAAGAGCCAGGTGTGACCAATGCTGCTGCTCCTGTGTGGCAGTGGTATAAAGGATGATTAGACTCCAGAGAAAGATAAGTTATCAAAGTTAAATTATAAGTGAAAGTTAGGGCAATAACTGTAGGAATTCACAATATTTCTATATGGGAGATTTCTAAGTTTCTTCACAAAATTACAAGTGAGATCACCTATACAGAGAATATTTAGAATAGTACAGAAGAATATTCTGAGGGGGGAAAGACAACACAATGAGAGGAGATTATATAGAGGAAAACATAAAATAATTTCAATGACTCTTTGTAAAAGCATCAATAGGGAAAGTGTGAAAATATAGATTCTATACAATGAAGAACCTATGTTCCAATAAACTAACACTTCCAAAACATCAACTGCAAACTTTGTGTTTGTTTTTCCTGTTGCTTAGTTTTCCCTCTCATTGTTACACAAACTAGAAAATGAAAAAGCTCTGAAATGCTGATCAGTTGATAACCTGCTTGGTTAACAACTCCAGGAAGATTTTGATATAGAAAAAAGGTTAGAATTTAATAGATCAAGTGAGATTTACAGATTTGCTCTATATTTCATTAATATGCTATATCTCTAACTTTCCATTTCTCCCAGGAATTGAGAGTAATTAATACATATTTTATGTTTGGAACAAAATTTCAAAATTATTATCAAGGTATACATTTTACATACTATCAAATTTTATGTCACCTACAGCATGTTTGATTGAGAAGACAAAACATTTAAAGGATAACACTTTCTCAATCTTACAAGCAACTCTTTACATTGCTGGACAACTCTGCCAGGAAGCACTTTCTTAAAATGAAAATAAATTCTGCTTTCATTCAATTATTCTAGCCCATTCCAATAGCTTTTTGTAGTATAAATTTGAATTCCTCCTCCAGATTTTAGATTTTCAACTGTTTTAAAGCAAACTCAGACTTTCAATTATTCTAAAGGCAACTTCTTCAGCACCTGCAAACATTCTTCAATGACAAGAGTTATTATATTGTTTACACTGCTCTTTCCTCTTTCTTGTCAAAAGTCCATAATGAATCGTACCAATGGTAGTAAATATCATTCTAGTACACTGGAACAAGGGACTTCCTTGATCCAAACACTATGAATGTGTTAATATGATCCAACTTTACAATTAGTTTTTAAACCAACAATAGCAACCAAATAAAAATCTGCTTAATTTGGTAATACGCTATTCATTCACTGAAATGAAACCTCAATAGACAACTCCTCACACATTCTGTCTCTCATTTAGACCACAAGTTATAATGAATATAAAGTGTCAATATATCTACCAATAACCATAAAAACTTGGCAAGTCTTTCAACTACAATATCCTCATTATGCAAATGAAGTGTACATAATTCCTTTTGCCTGTCAACAAAAAAATCATATACATGAAAGCAGCTCATGAAAAATGTCACAAAACTAATGAAATATTTACTATTTAGTTCAGATGTTAATAAAGATAACTCATAATAAAACAGCAAGTTTTCAAATTAGACAAATGAGGATTTAAAATATGGTTTTGCTATATACTCGCTCTGACCTTGAGTAAGTTTCTTAACCTTCATAACCTTCCACTATATTACATATAGCCGTATTGTGAATACCTTCCTTGTTGGGGAAGATGAAATGAAATGATCCATGTGACATGTTTAGCATAGATCATGCCTCATAGTAAGCCGCTACTGAGAGATACACATAATTGTTCCTTTTCAGAAAGGATCTAGACAAGAACTAGTTTAATTATTTTTTTATACATGCTGTTTGACTTAGAAAATAAAAGTGTCTATGGAACATTTTAGAAAGATTCCAGTTTAAAAAAAGTTTATTGGACCCAAATAATGTTAATTTAATATTAAGAAGATTAGTCCGTTTTCTTAGAATACTATGCATTGCTATATATTTTGTTTAGATATACAAGCCTCAAATGATTCTGTAAAATCCGATATTAAAAATAACATACAATTAATATAGAATACTTACTTTGTGCTTCACCTTATGCTAGGTAAATTTTGCACCTTTACAGAAACCTTGGATTAATCTTCTGATGTTATAATAGTTATATTTTAAACAGGGAGAATCCATAGTATATACAGGCTATATAGTCAGACCATTTGAAAAAGTAGAAGCAGCCAGGCACAGTGTCGCCCTCCTGTAGTCCCAGCAGCTGAGGAGGGTGAGGCAGGAGAGTTCAAAGTCAGCCTCAGCAAAAGTGAGAGGCTAAGCAACTCAGTGAGACCCTGTCTCTAAATAAATACGAAATAGGACTGGGGATATGGCTTGGTGGTTGAGTGCCCCTGAGTTCAATCCCTAGTATACCACGCTCCCTGAAAAAAAATAAAAGAAAAAACAGAAAAAAAAATAAAACTATAAAAGAGAGCCATTAAAACATGCCTTGTTTAAAAAATATGAAGGTATATTTCCTTTAATGTCTAAAGTTTACCCAGGAGTGAATCAGTTCTTTGAGAAGCAAAGGGGCAATAATAATTCACTATACTGAAAATACTGATTTAAGCCCTTGGAGGTAAGGGAATAAAAGGCTTGAAACTCAGGGACAAAAATAATTTAGTAAGATTTAGTTTAGAGGTTATACTAAATTATAATATGAACATAAATGTCCAAAGATCAAGAATAACTCCAATGACTTTATAAGCTACACCAGTCTAACAACAGTTTCATATGTTTCAGTCTTTGCAAAAAGTCAATAACAAAATATACTACATTGTGCAAATGATCCTTGTTTTTTTCTAGTTGGGTCATTTCTAAGAAAGTCCATGACTTAAGACTGTTTAGCCTTCCAAAACACTATGAATATAAAGTTCATATTTATTTGTTTTGTTTTTTTAGCATTGTTTCAGTTTCAGCTCAAGTGATTATTTATTATTCATTTAGGCATTAGGTGGACATGAAGGAAAGAGAAGAAGGAAATAGGAAGACCTGGCCCAATTGTATCCTTGACATTCACAAAGTTAGCATTGCTTAGCAACTGAATTATTGTTTCTGGACACAATAAATTGATGTTATATTAGGAATCCCCTTTCAGTGAAGCCTTATTTTAACCAGTCTTTCCCTTTCATGTCATCCAAAATTCTTTTAAAAGTTTCAACCTTCATTATGATATATTTTTGTGTCAGCATCCCATGAAGTTTAATTTAAAATGTGTGAAAACTTGTGTGCATTGATGGTATCTTTCTAAGGCTGGAAATCTTGTTTTCTGCTTTCTTTTGTGTATGAAAATTAATCACTTCAGGAGCCTTAAAACCTTTTTGGTAGGAAGCCAGATTCTATTCCAGATTCCTACTTTACCACAATTCTAAAGAAAGATATTTGAGAGTGTATTAAACTCATTTTCTAATTCTGTTGGAGTATTTCTGAATTTTATGTTCTTGTTGAGCCTCATCTTATGTTTCTGAAGTTCTGTGATGTACATGAATTTTTATCACATGATTTTATGGGAGAGTCATAAAACAATAGCAAATTCAATTCTCCTCTACTGAAACATGTAGATTTTGGAGAAACAAAGTATTTTGATCAAAGAGTTTCCCTCAAGGCAATGACACATTTTCTCTTGTCAATTAATCATCTTAAAAATTTACAGTAACATAGATAAAATAATTTGAATTCTTCAAATCCAGAATGACACTCATTTCTGTGAGGAAATCAGTCCTGGTTTCAAGCAAGATTTTCTTTGGGGGTTTGCGTCTTACATAAACTGCACAGAGAGGAGAAATTGCAAAGGAAGATTGTACTTAACTGGAGCAAAAATAGATAATCACAAGTAGCACAATTCTCTCTTGAAAAGCCTTAGATCTTATTAGAAGTAATTGATGCCAAGTCTTTGGTAATACTTTCCAGTGCTGTCATTGAGTCTTAAATGGAGTTTAAAGCATTCTGAGAGAAAAAGTTTAGATGCTGTTGACTGAGTAAATAATAAAGTCTTAATTCATCAGTGATTTTCTGTATATTGATAGAAAGTTGGAGTTTTTAAATGATGCAAATTTGATAAAATGCATGTTAATGTGCTGTTTCTCTCAAAGTTCTCTATATATGGAGAGAATTTTCATGCTATACTCTCCATAAAAAACTAAATGCAAGAGCTTACGTTCCCATTAAGTACCTTCCAAGATACCATTTTTGTAAGTCTACCAAATCTGTGAAATGAGATTTTATTCCACAAAGCCTGAAAGGTTATGCTATTTATTGACTGCAAAGTATGTTTTAGAAAACCCACTTTTTAATATAGCATAGTATTGACTAGCAAGAGCAATGCCTCATAACACTGGTTGAGAAAACTTTCAGTTCAATATGAGACTTTTCATACTAGCTGAGTATCTACTTTTCTAAAAGTGAATAGCAAAAAATGGAGAATGAACTTCCAAAAGTAAAACAGACTTTGAACCAATACTTCCTGTAGTTTTGCTTTTCTACCTTAGCAGTAGTTCTACACAAACATCTTCCCTTACTCTTGCACCCAAGTTGGCTGTCAGCAATCTCTAGTGTAGATTCTTCTCCATCCTTGTCTAAGAGAAAGCATGTTTTGCCACCGATTTTCCAACTAAAGCTATGGGATTTAAGCTGATTAGATTAACCCTGACTTTCTTTAAGTGTTTCTGTAGCCTAAGGGAGATTTATCCATTAGTTGAAGTCAGAGTTTCATGCCCATCTTGAGATGGACATCAGTGTCCAATGAAGTAAAGGGAGAGTTATAGGAGAAATTGTTGCTAGGCAACCAAAAGAACCTGAGGCCTGCTACCCCAGAGGAAGTGTGAAACATGCTCCTGGGCTTATATCATAAGTCACTGTCACTGGCCCAGTGCTTACCTAGCATGCATGAAGCTCTCTATTTAACCCCAGCACCAGAAACAATAATAATAACATAAAACAAATTTTGAAATAAAGTTATATGTCTTTAGGAAGCCCCTTTTCCATCTTGAATGGCTTTAAATAATACTAAATAAAAAATTAAAATTCAAAAACATGTTTTTGAACATTTGTAATATTTCAAAATAATACAAATGTTAAGTGATATTTCAATTCATTGTTCTTTCATTAAAGATGCAGTCTTTAATAAATATGGTAAGTAAATTTTACTGGAAGAGACAATCTAGATGACCTTTTGAAAGTTTTTATAGATAAAGGTAGAGATAAACTGCTTCATGTAGGATGCTTAGATTCCTAAAGAGAAGAAACATAATCACAAGTGAAAATTTAGTGAAAGCAAATATTGTGTTAGAAGAGGAAATGCCAACTTACCCTACTTAAGTAGTGAGTTCATCATTTGGAAACAGTCTGAGTTAAGAAATAGCAGATTGAAACTCAATTTCATGATCATTTAAAAACAAAGAATCTTTATTTGTTCATGGAGGATAGAGTAAAAGCTGAGAAATTTGGTAACTCTAATTGATAATCTAGAATGATATTTCTCCCCCTTTCCTTTGAGAAGTGGTTAAAATTAATAGGATCAGCTGAATATTGGGAATTTGAATACTTGAAGGTAATGTAGTCTAAGAGAACTTCAAGATACCTAAATTTTTCTTTTGTAATTTTTTTCCAATCAATGTTACAACATTAATAATTAACAATTCTTGGCTTTGGGAATTCAATCTTTAAATTGTTCATATCTGCTTTTGCAAAATAACATTCGATAAATTACTTAAAAGCATGTTTCATTAGAAAATCTTGGTGAGCAAAAGATATCCTAATTATTATATAAGGACTAAATGCAAGTTAAAAAGAAAGATTGATAAATTTGACTGCAAAAATTATGTAACCAAACTAAAAACATGACACAATTGTGAGAAAATGTTTGTAACATATATAAGGTAATACGTTACCATTTCTATTATACAAAAAGTTTTTAAAATTAGTAGGATAATGTTTAAAATCTGTAACAAATTAAACACCAAAATGAGAAGAAATGAATTATTGTAAAAATATAAAGATAGGAATCCATGTGTTTATACTGATAACTAGATACAAATAGATGACAGAGATAGATGATAGATAATAAACAAACAATAAGGAGAAAAACACCTCAATAATAGAATGACAGGTGCAAACCCATTAACAAGGAAGAAATAAGATTGGCATATCATTTTGTAATCACATTTTAGAGATTGATTCAGAAAAGTGTCATTTGTCTTCCTATAAATTACTTAGTAGTGTCAAGGGAATAAACAATATCTATACATTGGAAAAAAACTAATTCTGACTAATTAACAATAGCATCACTGATAAGGGCTGAATGAATACCACGTGCCTCCTACAAAGGAGCCAGCTTTAAGTTACAATATTCAGTCCAGGAATGCATGAGCTGATTGACCACCAAAAATGAAGAAAGAAGTTTCAATTAAAATCAAATCAAATAAAGAGACCTGAATGATTCCAAAATGTCTATGTCATAAAAGACAAAGAAAGGCTGTAGAAAAGTTCCACAGTAAAGGAAACCACAAAGAGATGATGACTGTATGAAATATTTGAACTTATAGTGGATCATACAAAGGGCAAAATTAAGTCAACTGACAACATGGTAATGTTGATGGGAGGTAAGTATGGTGGCAATGTTAATGCACTGTTTGTAACCATATTATGTTTATAAAAGAATCCTTGCCTCAGTAAATGCATAATGAATTATTTAAGGACGAAGGGCCACACTATCTGCAACACACAAATGGTTTGAGGAAAAAAAAAACTATGTAGAAAAGATAATAAATAATGAAGAAAATAGCATATAACATTAGCTAGTGGATCTAGTGTAAAAAGTATATCAATATTTCTTAGACATCCAAATTTTAGATTATTTAATTGGAAAATTATTTCAAACTAAAATGCTTTAAAACATGTTGAAATATAAATTCCTTTTGATATAGGAATTATTATTTTTCCTATTCTTTCCAATAAAAATATAGGGGAGTGAGAGGAGAATGGAGGATCTTTAGATTATGTAGAGGGAAATGGGGGGGTGGGGGTATGAAAAATGGTGAAAAGAGACAGACATTATTACCCTATGTACATATATGATGAACAAGAATGGTATGAATGTACATCATGCACAACCATAGGAATGAAAATTTGTACCCCGTATGTGTACAATAAATCAAAATGAAGTCTATAAAAATAAATAAATAAATAAATTTAAAATATATATACATATTCCTGGTTCCATCTGCATACAATCTCTTTTCTGGTACATTACAACAGTCTAAGAAATAGTGTGGAGTTAGGGGCATGACCTAAGTAATTACAGAAGTTCTTTTTAAAAGTTGGTGATTTGGGGACATATTTCTTAAATTTTAACTAAAAATTCACACATAAACTCACATTTTAATTACTCTCAAAATAATTAATTTTAAATAAGCTTACTTATTTAAAATGAAAAATGGTGGAAGAAAATTTTAAAGCAGTGATAAGAAAAGATATTACCTTTCTAGAAGTTAGTGGAGGTCCTACAAAGCAACTTTGTATAGTATGAATTTTTCCTTGTTATTGGTATGATTTTTTTTCTGTAAGACATTATCCATTTTAAGAATCTGTGTAAGCATATTGTGCCAAACTATAAAAAGGTGATTTTGTTGTTTGATGTAGAAAGCCATGAGTGATCATTGATTCCAATAATAAGCTGTTGTACATAGACATAAAACCAAAATTCATATTATAAACTACAGTACACTTCTTAGATCCACAGTGTGTGCTTTCATTAGGCAAGTGTAAGGAAATTAGTAATCTGACTAAGTTTCCAAATGATTAAACTATGCTTAGATATATAAAAGTTGAATAATTTTTATTCTTATTCATTAGCTCATTATAATTTTTATTTTTTTCACTTTTTGTATATGTAAATGGCATTTGGGTGGTTTAGTTTATTTTTAAATATCAATTTTTTAAAATAAACTGAAATGAAAATCTCAAATTACTTATTCCTTAGGTTAACTCATTATAGCTCAATATTAAAGCATAATTATGTTAAAAATAAAAATAATCATCAGGAAAAGCAGCATATTGACTTTTGCTAATCCTAAACAAATTTGTTTGCATCTCCCCTTAATAGTCCATTTTGTAATACTCAGGACTTTAAAAAATAAATGAAATAAGTAGTATGGGCGTAAAAATGAAGAATAGCTATACTACACTCAAAGGAAGAGTTGGAGAACTCTAAGTTTCTCCAATAGGCAAATCTTATCTATAGCACTGTTTTGTCTATGAAGGGTAAATTGATCAAAATGTAGGCCCTTAATGCAGTCTTAATTTCTTCTGATAAATAATGCTATTAGCCAAAGAAATTGCAAAGAAAGAAAGAAAATTCCAGAGCCATTTAAGTAGAGGACCATGGTGACCTTCTGCCTTGAAGATTTTGGTTTTACATAGAGTTCCCTAAATCTTCTAACTAATCTTTTCAAGGCTTTATTGAGAAATAGCAAATGACCCAGGGAATATATCTCAAAGTCATGTCCAGACAACTGAATTTCTGTTTTCCTCCAATGTTTGTCTCCCATCTTACCTAAATCTCTTGTGGAGATCAAATTCCACTAATTATGATATATTTTCTAATTTAGCCTACATGTTGGTTTGGATCAGGAATAAGAAGTCATCTCTTGTCATTCATCAGCAGAATGTTGTCATGAGAAATGAACAATCTGTTCTGTTAAAGAGGATGCACTTGATTAGCTTGAAATTCTTTTTGTTTGCATGTGATAAAGGTTAATAAGCTAAAGCACAGGTTTGATTTTTTCTTCATATGGTTGATAGCTCATTAACTGGGCCATTTCAATATAGATCAGTATTCGCTTGGCAGATATATCTGGTTAAGACGTTGCCCATATGATGCTGTAATGTTCACAATTCCTATCTGTGTTATTGCTGCGAGATATTTGGGATTTGTGAATACGCAGATTTATAATTAAGAAAACAGGTCATCAATTCACGTTTAAAGTTTCTTCATCTGTTGTAGATTTGTTATATAAAGAAATTTTACATTTTTCTTCTTATCATTAAATGGCATTGTTATGGAGCTGGGGTCTTTTGAGAACTGAGGAACTGAGAAGACCCCCTCTTCAAACCCAGATTCTTACAACCAAGTCAGAAAGATTTCAGACATATCCCTCTGAGTAACAGGCAGTAGTTTATTGAAGGGATAGGAAAGGGAAAGGGAACACTCTCAAGGGAGAGAGTGGGTCCTCTCAGAGGAGAAGGACAATGTGCCCAATTTTACTTGGGATCCCAGAGAAATTTCCAGATAGTCTTGCCAGGTCCACCTTTTGACTTTTGATTGACATCAGACTTTCAAGTCCCCACTACCATGGCAATTCAAGGTCACCTTGGCCCGTGTTGACAGATTGTAATTGGATTCTTAAATATATATTCTTACAGATTTTATGGTTAGGAGAAAATATCCTTGTTTCTCAGAGTGTCAGGATCTTGTCACAAAAGTCTTGTCCTTCATGGTAACTTGGGTTCCTCCTATCAACATTAGTTAGAGCTTGCATTTCTCCTTCAGCAAACAGGGAGTTTGCTGAAGAATGTGGCATATCCCTGTCACTGAGGCCAGGCAGAGCTGAAGATTAATTTCTTATTATAAAAGAAAGCATGTGGGGTTCAGCACAGTAGGCCAGTTGCATAGAATTATTCTCTTAACCTTGTGTTCCCACCAACCTCATCTGTCTGTTCCCTAACAGTGTGAGGGACACTTAAATTGAAAGCTAGATACCTCTTTGTAGAGAAAAATACATGTTTGCTTTGTTAATTTTATACATTAGTCTAATAGTCTATTTCAGACCAATAATGTATCACCAAGCATAAATATTGATGTCCAATATCAATTTTTAGAAATCATAAATATTGGTATCTATTTTTAGACAAGTCCAAAATTAAGTACTTGCCTTTAATTTTGGAGTTTTGAAGATGCAGTGTTTCAGTTTCTTCCTTCTTTCTCAGCTCAAGCTCTCCTAAAGTTTTATGCCTTTCTTTTAAATTATGTCAAATTATGTTCATTAAATTGTTTTATTTTATTCTCATTTTCAGTGATTTAGCATCATTATAGCCATACTTGGTATATGTAGTTACATCCCGATTCTAGTGTGAAATTATTTATTTATAAGTTATCTATTGTTATAACATTATGTAACAAGCATCCATAAAGTCTGAGTGTCATATAACAATATTTATGTTTGATTTCCAGACTAGGGATTGTATGGGCAGCTATTTATATCTAAGCTGGACTTAATTGGGCTCACTAATACAATTGCTGTAAATTATGGTTTGTGATCTTGCTTGGGCTGTCCCATGGCTGGCGTCATTGTTGGGGTTTCGAGTTAATTTGGGTCTGCTCTCTTAATCTCCTCCTTCAGCAGGCTAGCCTGAGAGTATTCTGGTGAGGAAGGCATTGGAGCAAGAGAGAAGATGGGAGCATAGAAACACTTCTCATCTCTGTTTGTTACCAAGTGGGCTCCTGTCTCATCAGTCTTGGGTGTTCTCATGACTAAGCAAAGAATCCATTAGAGAAGTAAACCACCAAAGAAGTAAAATACAGGGAAGCATGAAAAACTGTACCATTAATTAAAATAATCTTCCAGAGTCTTAGTATTATTATCCCATGGCTTTTATATTTCTTCTGTTTTTTTTTTTTTTTTTCAAAGAACCCTTTTAACAGGAGGAAAAAAACAACCCTGAAATATTTACTTATTCAATACATATTCTTTAAGCACCAATAAAATGCTTCATAGTAGAGGGCACATTTTAGTAGTGGGACAAGCAAAAAACAAGACATAAGTAAGTAAAAGACATCATCTGTCAAATGTTGATTAAGTGCAAAGAATGAAAAAAAGGTATTGTTGTGTTATTTTAAATAAGTGTTCAGAAAAATATTCTCATAGACAAGAATAAAGAGAGAGGTAAACTACTAACACTACCTCTAGAGATTTCTTTATTTTTCCTAGGAAAAGGAAATGGCACATTCACAGTTAATAGCCTACTTTGTGGCTTCCAAAACAGCAAGGAGGTCTTCTTGATCTCCGTGATGCTTAATAGTTCAGAAGGAGGCATGAGAAAATGATATCATGAGCTAGGCCGGGTTTTGTGAGAGTTCAAACATTTATTCTGAGTGAAATGGCGAAAATAAATAAAAATGGAGCGCAGGGACTTAAGCAGGACTGGGTCAAAGTTCCATCTGAATAAAAACTGAGATTTGACTCCTGGTCAACTGTGAAAATGGTACTTCTTGGATAAAAAAGTCCTAATTAGAAGAGTTTAAATAAAAAATTAAAGGAAAAAGTGGAGACAATAGCACAGACATCTCTCTTTTGAAGATTTTTTGGAATAATAAAACCATAGTTGAACAGCATGTGATGTCAAATGGAGGAGTTTACTTGTTTGCTTCTTAAGACTAGGAAAATTATAGCATGTTTGTGTGCTTATCACAACTATCTACTAAAAATATATCCAAACATAATGAAATATTGATGTATCCTTGAACATGAATGAACTTCCAAAACAGTATGAAAGAAACCAGATCCAAAGATAAGAATTAGGCAGAATATATACATTGATGAAGACAAAAATAAGATCACTCCTTACATGGAGACTAGGGCTTAAATTTAAAAAAACCTCATAGGAATTTTTCAGGAATCACAGAAATGTTAAAAAATTAGGTTTCAGGGATGGTGGTATAACTATAAACTCACTGAAAATAGTTGAAAACAATGGATGAATATTATGGTATGCAAAAAAAGTTTCAATAAATCTTTAAAAAGGTAATAAATAATAGCTAGATTTGCTTTATCTTATACCAAAAGAGCTCTAATTAAGGTATCACTTTTCCGTTCATCTTGAATAATTTAGTCTGCAGGAAGAAGAGAATTCCAAAGCCAGGTGTAGAGTTGCTCTACTCTGCACAAAGTCAGCATGCTCTCCTTACATTCTCACCTTAACAGTTCTTACATTTTTCTATCAAAGGCAACAGTTTTGTCATTTTTTTTTTCAATATAGTTTAGTTCTCTCTAGATTTACCACTCTCTCTCATCGTTCATTCAGACCTAAGATGGTAATGACTCCCTGTTATTACTAATCCTGGAGCACTTTTACACTCTTTATTGTTTTCCTTTAATCCAGACCATATATATGTGAATAGTCCATTCATTTAGTTCTTTTCAATTTTCTCATTTGAACATCTCTCTGTTTCTTGCTAGGAATCTAAAACTCTTATTAGTACAAGGAGTACCAATGACTTCTGATAATATCAAACTCACAAATTTCAGATTTGCATATAAACTTGATTGTAGGGAACAGGGGTGAATGAGACACTGGTAATCCTTGCTGCAGGGGAATAATTATAGAAATTATTATCAAGATGACACTGTGTACTAGGCAACATATTAGAAGATACACTGTGATAACCAAGGCATTTATTCACTGGGGTGAGAGTGATTCTAGCTCACTGAGTCAGTGGGCTGCTGTTTGAACCGTATCCCAGGCAACTTACTTGACTAATATTATGGAAATTCATTTATACTATATGAAAAGTTTTCATGGTTAATAAGTTCAAAAAAGCTGCATCAGATTTTAACAGACTAATATTTGGAATATGATTGAAAATGCAGAATTACAGAACAAATATTTTCAAAAATATTTTAAAACAAATTTTACATAATTATCTTTTAGGATTCAGAGATTAGTTCCATGACCTCGCCAAAATTTAAGGATATTCAAATCCCTTGTATAAAATGGCATGGTATTTGCATATTACCTATGCACATCCTCCTTTATGCTCTTTAAATCATCTCTAGATAACTGACTATACTGAATGCAGTGAAAATGCTTTGTAAAGAATTTACTTTCTTGTCTAGAGATAATGGATAGAGAAAACTGTACACATTTAGTACACACAAAATGTGTTTTTCTAAATTTTTTTTTTTATCTAAGGTTGTTTGAATCCACAGATGCAGAACCCAAGAATACAGAGGATAGACTGACAAAAGTAGCACAACGTGAAGAAAGTTTTAATGAAGCACATGGAATCTGTTTCATGAACTTGTCAAACATGTATTGAACTTATTCATGAGACAACCACCAAGATGGTAAAACAGACTCAAATTGCATGTGTGGATCTGAGTAATTCAATGGAAAGTAAACATGAGCTTAAAGTTGTTAAAATGATATAAACCTAGTTAATAGACTAGTACAAGGCAATGAAATCATAATCATAACTTTCAAAGGGTTTATTTCTATGAGGAAAAAATGCCATTGGCATAACTGACAGACAAAAATATAGAAAGTGACCTGTAATCCCTTAGAGTGAGGGTTCTTGTCAACGGTAAATGAGAAAGGCCAGCGCTGACACGCCTCCTAGAGAGCTGAATGAGCTCTAGGTAGGCCTGTTTCACAAGGTCCAGGTGTGGCACTGAACATGCACACTGCCCTCCCTTCACCTTATTTCCAAGTTTCAAGTTCTTCTTTTTTAACCATTACTAAATGGAAACCACTTTTTAAAATTTTAATATTTAACTGAGTGTTATTTGCCTTGTACTTCATTGTCTTTGTAATCAATGGCATCTGGAAAAGGTTAGGAAATTAATATCTTAATGTTCACTGTTAAGTAATAAACATGCTTTGGGGCAATGGTAATGACTTCTAAGACTTTGCATAAACCAACATGCTTGTTTATGAATACTTTACGATCTTATAGTAAAAGAATATATATACACACCAAATGGCACAAAACTGATTTTTTTTTTTAGATCATAAATTCTCTTAGAACACTAAGGCTTAAAAAAACAGGTGTAAGTTTTTATGAAATCTTCAATTCAGGGCCTACAACCTGAAATGCTACATCAAATGAACCATTGAAAAATAGATTGCTTCTTAGGTGTCGAATACAACATTAGAAATTGCTTTTATATGCCACTTTAGAATTCCACCTGCTCACTAGGAAACAAAATGTCAGAAAATAATGAATCAACATTGTACACACTGAGGTTGCAAGATGGGGAATGGGATTCAGATCAAAGGACTCTGAGGGACAAAAGTTACAGACAAATGAATTTTGGGCAGCAAGGGGTACATTGTAGCCTATCTTTGAATTTCTATAAACAGCCATGGGAGTATGCTGAATGCTTTTCTTGTTTGTTTATAAGTCTCCCCACTTCCCTTGGTCAAAATCTCCTATAACTAAAATGGAATTAAGCACTATACAAATAAAGTTATTGATAAATCCATAGGTATTGTTCATTTTCTTCAATAGGAAGATAAATAGTAATAAGTAAATCACTGCACATATGCATTAACCCCAAAGATAGCATCTAAATCCTGGAGGTTTATAATAGTATAACTGAAGAGCTAAATTCATATAATAGAAGATGGTGAAATTTGAAAATCATGCTTCCCAGCTAGAGTAGTAAAGTTACTTACCACAGGCTGAACACAAAATTCATAGATTGTCAAGTGAATGTTTTGGCAGAGACCCAGAATTTGGCAAGGTAAGCTACCCAAACAGCTATCACCAACATGGCATTTTTCCTCCTATGTTTGCAAGCCTTTGAAGATGAATATAAGGAACTGGATTATATATATTATATGTACATAATATATATCATAAAATATACTAAATATATGTTATATATACATTATTAGAAAAAAATCACAGGACAAGATTGTTACATGGAAGGTGATCTTTATGACCAATAATAACAAAAGACTGCATTTTATTCTGATATCCCAAAAGACCTGAACATTTAGCAATGATAAGTCAACAGAAAACGGAACACAAAACTTGTGTGAGCCAGAACAATCTGTAAGAGTACTTATAATGAGGAAATACTTGGCAGAGATTGATATTATAGTGGTAGGATAAAGAAAATGCAAAAATGTCAAGTATGCACTGACTTTGAACTGGGCTGAAAATGGCCCAAGATGACTTGTATAGCCTGCCTGCCAGGCTGGGAGTGAGAGTGAAAGTGTTGTTTTATGGAATTGTCACCGGCCATGTCTCACCAGGAGTGAGATGGAGGTCAAATGATGGAAAAGTATCCAAAATGTCAAAAATGCAAGGGATTTGGCCTATTATTTTTAGCTTAATTTCCTTTTCTAATATTTTCAAAAAGTATTGCACTCTAATAAGACAAGTGATGTGTTTTAAAGTGAATATAAATAGATCCTGTAAGAGATTCTTCATCTGTTGCTTAGTTCTCTGTTCTTATCATCCCCATTTTAAAGATGGGAATACAAAACTCCAGGCTTATCTTAGTTTGTAACTGCATGGCTGTCTTAGTTATCTACTGATGCTTAACAAATTATTCTACTACCTAGTGACTTAAAACAACAATCAGTTACTATCTCAAAGATTCCCAGGGTTAGGCACCCTGGAGTTACTCAGCTAAGTGGCCCTTGCTGAGAATTTCTCCTAAGATTGTATTCAGTCAGTTCATTCACCTGACTCAACTAAAACTTCCACTGGGATTCGAGTATCTGCTTGTGACCACTCTCCCTCACATGGCTGTTATTAGGAGTCCTCAGTTCCTTGTGGTTTTTGACTGCAAGCCTTTAATTCCTAATCATGTGAGTCTCCCCAATAGGGATGCCTGAGCTTCCACAGACTGTTCTAGCTGGCTTGTTCCAGAGCAATATAAGGAAAAAATTGAGAAAAGTTAAATTTGTTTTATAACCTAATCTCACAAATGACATACCATTATTTCTGCCATTTTTTATCCATGACACATACCAGCCCTGAGCAGTATGGGAAGAGATTACCCAAAGGTGTGAATTACAAGGCTCAGATGATTGAGGGCCATCTTGGTGTCTAACTGTAATAGGGATATAATTCAATAAATATTTTGAACTGAGAAAATGTACCAAGAAAAACAGCAAACTAACATTATCCTAAATACAGTAAAAACTTAAATAGGAAGAAATAATCTGGCCTGTGTTCCTAAATAAATAACCTACAAAGATACATGGTAAATGAGAGCGAGTTAATTCTAAACTTTACCATTCTGCTTTCTTTTTTTTTTTTTTTAATTTATTTTTTTTTTTATTGAACACAAATGGAGTACAGCTATTGTTTCACTGGTTGTACACAAAGTAGAGTCACACCATCTGTGCGTTCATGCATTTACACAGGGCAATGGTATCTGTCACACACTCTGTTATTAATTTTACCCCCCACCCGCCCCCACCCCTCCCTTCCCTCTATGCTAGCTATCTTTCCTCCATTCTTGCCATCTTTCCCCCCCACATTATGCATCATCATTCCCATTCTGCTTTCTTTTGGGTATAGGAGGTTAAAAATAAAGGCACACTGACCCGCCCCCCATATGCACATACACACTTGGAATGTTTAGTTTAGAAAAAGAACTTCATTTCATGAAAACTGGATGCTATTTAAGTTGTTCAGATTTAGTTATATTTGGCAAAAATTAACTGCAAAATAAACATCAAAATTTAAGATAGTTTCATAGAAGATCTATAAGCAATCAACAGATATATGAAAAAAATGTTCTACATATCTAGTAAAAGAGAAATGCAAATCAAAACTACCCTAAGATTTCGTCTCACCCCAATTAGAATGTCTATTAGCAAGAATACAAGCAATAATAGGTGTTGGTGAGGATGTGGGGCAAAAGGTACACTCATACACTGCTGGGAGGTTGCAAATTAATGTAGCCACTCTAGAAAGCAGTGTGGAGATTCCTTAGAAAACTTTGAATGGACTCACCATTTGACCCAGCTATCCCACTCCTTGGCCTATATCCAAAGAACTTAAAATCAACCTACTACAGTGATGCAGCCACATCAATGTTCATAGCTGCTCAATTCACAATAGCTAGATTGTGGAACCAACCTAGATGCCCTTCAATAGATGAATGGATAAAGAAACTGTGGTATATATACACAATGGAATCTTATTCAGCCATAAAGAAGAATAAAATTATGCATTTGCAGGTAAATGGATGCTGTTGGAGAATATCATACTAAGTGAGATAAGCCAATTCCAAAAACCAAAGGCCGAATGATCTCTGATAAGTGGATGATGATACAAAAGGAGGGATGGGAGGGAGGCAAGAATGGAGAAAGGATGGATTTTATAAAGGAAAAAGAGGGGTGGACATGGGGTGCGGGGAAGGTAAAATAGAATGAGACAAACATCATTACGCTATGTACATGTATGATTACGCAAATAGTGCAACTCTACTTCGTGTACAACCAGAGAAACAACAGTTGTACCCCATTTGTGTACAATGAATCAAAATAAATTAAATTTAAAAAGTCATATAGAGTTGGAAACATCTCAAAATAAAGAATTTAAACAGAATAGCACACCCATACAAACATATATATACAGGTATGAAAGTATCTTCCTTGTAGTATGCAGAATAATGACTCTCGAAAGATGCTTATGTCCTGCTTCCAGGAACTTATGAAAATGTTAAATGATATTAAAAATAGGAATTAAGATTGCAGACAGAATTATGAATACTAATCAGTTTACCTTAAAATAAAGTGATTATTTTAAGGATTATCCATGTGCGTTCAATTTAATCTCCAGGATCCTAAACTGGAGCAGAATAGCAGAAGAGAGGGTCAGAGTTTTACTTTGAGGGAAGAACATGACCCACCATTGCAAGCTTTCAAGATGGATAAAAGGGTCAAGAACAAGAAACATGGGTCTACAAACTGGAAACTGTAAAAAATAAAACAAAACAAGGGGATCCTAAACTGAGCCCAGAGAAAGGAATGCAGCCTACTAACACCTTCACTTGAGCCTAGTGAGACCTATGTTGCATTTCTAACCTACAGAACAGTTAGACAAATTAGTATTTTATGCCATTAAATAATTTTTATATAACTGCATAGTTATGATCATATACTGGATTTACTTTCCTCTTAAGTGCTTTCACATCTGGTTCTTTCCTCATTTCTTCCTCACTTACATTAGCTTATAAAAGAGTTGTACAGATGGGCATGCATGCATGCATTTATGTCTGTACCTCTAAGGTCAGTATAATATAGCTAGATATGTATATATGTTCATATAATATTATATGCTCTGGAAAAAAATAAGGAATTAAACCAGACCAATTGACCTGGAGGATTTCTTAACAGATATTTCTGAACAAGAAAATAAAAATAGATTAAAAATATATTTAATATGATTATTTTCTTCATAAAATAGTGAACAATTACATTCATAAAATCAAAAGGGTAAATTCTTAATACATAAAATGTATTGTTTCTCTGTTTACATAGATATTGTTTTACTATTCCCAGATACATTTGTGATGGCCTGACTTGCTGTGAATGAGGCGACATATATTTTTTGGTGGATATTTCTGGACTGTCATCTGAACAGTGTATAACACTGTATGTTTTCACTAACAACATATAAGCCCATGTTTTCACTAACATATAAGCCCTGTCCTACACATAATATGCAGGAATGGAGAAGTAGCGCTTATTGATTTTTCCTAACATAATGAGTACAGGGATTATAAAGGTAATTGTATTTTGCATTTTCTTGAATGTAATGAACATTTTTTTTCTCACACACCTTTAAAAATACTTGTTGTTTCAAACAGATTTCTAATTATATGTTTTGCCCATTTTTTATCATTTGTCAACTTATTGGTGCTTTATAGATTATAGCTATTAATTCATTGTCTTATGGAGTACATTTTCCCTAGACTTATTGTTAGTTTATGGCATTGCTAATGAATCCCTGAACACAATTTCTAAAAAATCATTGAACATATCTAATACTCCTTTAAGATTCAAAGAAATGCTATTATCTTAAGATGCTGAGCTTCCAACTTACAGCCCCAAGATTTTCCCTTCCCATAGGCAATCCTGCTATCATTTTTCAATTAAACAACTGATTTATTTTCCTTCTCTATGAACTACCATGAACACCAATGTTGTGTTCTTTTTAATTATATAAATCATTAATGGATCCTTCATTCTATTCTTCTATCCTATTGGTTAATTTTGAGACCCAAAGCAAATGATTTCATGACAATGGAGTTACTAGAATGGTATGTTATGATAGTTGGATAAATTTCTCTCTCACTTTTGTTTTTTTATTTGTTTATTTCTTGGTTAGTTTCTGGTTTTATTCTTTCATATCCACTTTGAGATCACTTTATTCATTCAGATTCCCATAATATGCCTCTTAAGATCACAACTGGAATCACAACACATTCCTTTTTAATTTAGGGATAACTGATATTTTGGGTAAAATTTTCTCATTTGGAGTTTAGTACGCCTTCCTGCTGTTCAGCTTAAATATAGATTTACAGGTATGTGAATGCATATGGATATATGAATGCTCTGCATATATGATATAGATGAGAGATCTTGAGCCAGGTCATGTTATCCAAAACTGTTAACATTTCTTAAGAATTCTCTAATAATTTACTTTTTATTCAAATGAAACATTATTCACATTTCCATTTTAAATACTTGTCCACAGACTAAGGAAATAACATTGATTTATGAATATTTACATTGAATCTAGCCAGTAACCAAAGTCTCATTAATTTTTATTGTTTTGTTTTTCATTTCTCTCAAGATTCTACTCATATCATCAGCACAAAAAATTATTTCATCTATTTTTCTTTGTGTTTTACATGAGGCAATTATTATTTTAAGTAATAAAATTTGTTATTGCATTTTCTAAAATCTCTTTGTAAGCATTAAATAATAATGAGGTGAGCTGCCAAGCTTCTGGCTTTATTGTCATAACTTTTTAGTTATAGTAGGTAATAGAGCATTTGCTATTGATTTTAGGCAATCATTAATTCTCTGTGTTGTTAGGGACAGTGGAATAGAAGACACAGAAACAAACCCACGTAAGTAGAGTTACCTTGTACTAGACAAAGGCACCATAAACAATAAACATGCATTGGAGAAAAGAAAGCCTCTTCAACAAATGGTGCTATGAAAACTGTAAATCCATATGTTGTAGAATGAAATTTAATCCCTATCTCTTACCCTGCACAAAACTCAGTTCGAAGTGGATCAAGGTATTAGACCAGAGACCCTGCACATACCAGAAGAAAAGGTAGGTCCAACACCCCAACATATCAGCTCAGGACCTGACTTTCTTAATAAGACCCCTAAACTGCAAGAAGTAAAATCAAAAACCAACAAAAGGGGTGGCATCAAACTAAAAAGCTTCTTCACAACCAAGGAACAATCAAGAATGTGAAGAAAGAGCCTACAGAATGGGAGAAAATCTTTAGCACTTGTGCATCAGATAGATCATTAATCTCCAGGATGTGTAAAGAACACAAAAAACTTAACACGCACAAAAAAACAGACAAATAAAAAAACCCAATGAAAAAATGGGCTAAGGGACTGAACAACACTTCACAGGAGAAGATATACAATTGATCAACAAATATAAAAAAAAAAAGTTCAACATCTCTAGCAATTAGAGAAATGCAAATAAAAACTAAGATTTCATCTCATTCCAATCAGAATGGCGATTATCAAGCATACAAGAACAATAAATGCTGATGAGGTTGTGGGGAACAAGGTACACTCATACTTTGATAATGGGAATGAAAATTTGTGCAGACATTATGGAAAGCCATATGGAGATTCCTCAGAATATTTGGAATGGAACCACCATTTGACCCAGATATCCCACTTTTATGTATATAACTAAAGGACTTAAAAATAGCCTACTACAGTGACACAACCATATCAATATTTATAGCAGCTCAATTCACAATAACTACGCTATAGAACCAAACCAGGTGCCCTTAAATAGAAGAATGGATAAAGAAAATGTGGAATATATACACAATGGAGTATTACTCAGTCATAAAAAAGAATGAATTTATGACATTTGCCAACAAATGGATGGATCTGGAGACCACCATGTTAAGTGAAGTAAGGCAGTCCCCCCAAAACCAAAGGTTGAATGTTTTCTCTGATATGTGGACTCTAACACAATGAAGGGGGATGAGAGTACAAATAGCAGTAGATTAAATAATAGGGAATGGAGGGAAGAAAGGGAGGATAAGCAAAGGAAGGATAGTGGAATGCATCCGCATAATTTTGCCATGTACATACAACACAGTGAACCTCAGCCCCATGTATGTACTGAATAATGGGACTCTACTTAGAACATGATGTATCCCATGTTTGTATAATTATATCAAAGTGGATTCTGCTGCCATGTATAACTAAAAGGAACCAATAAATTTAAATAGACAAATAATTTAATTTAACAAAGAAGGTACTTAAAACAATTCATTAACAAGTATTTATTGAATGACCTTATTTTCTCTGTACTATTCTATGCTTTATGGATAAAAGATGAAATCAGCAGTGAAATCATTGTCTTTAAAATGTCCAAATCTAAACAATAAAGATTTTATTTAAAGAACAGGCAGTGCCAAACAATAACAATATGATCAAATTTCTATAGGAATAATGTGGAAGGAAGCAATGAATCTGTTCCTGGAGGCTGGGGATAATTCAGGGTGAATATCATGTAAATATTGAGGTGGAATAAGGGTAATACCCATTTAAGACAGAATATAGCATGATCTGAGGCATTAAAAAATTATAGAGATTCTAAGTACAGTGTTTGGGAAAATGGTGAAATGTGTATTTTTTTTTATAAATTAGTTGCTCTATATTCATTCACGGTGTTCACTAGACCAGACATTGATTTATATAATTATGATGAAATCTGTTATGATCAACAGGGTAGCTAAGATATTTGCATATGTTTTAAAAAGAAATAACAAATATGCATACAATACAGGGGGGAATGTGCTTATTTTTCTGAACTGTTCCAGCTCAATAATTAAAGGCAATTTCAATAACTGTCTTTGGAGAATCAACCTCTCTCAGAAAAAAGACTATTGCTTCCTGTACATAGTAATATAATTTCCAGCATTCAAAAAACTCATTTGAAATAACTATGCAGATTCTATGCTTGGCTAATCAGAAATGTCATGTTGAAAACATATTATGTATTTCTTTTGTAACATAAACCAGAATGATGTACTTGATGTTACTATTTAATTTTAGAAAATCATCTTATCTTTTGATAAAATGAATTTGTCATCTCTTTATGTCTCTAATACTAGTCTTGGTGTTTTTTAAGCATTGGATATTAAAACCATTTGAAAATTATTGTATTTGATTTATGATTTTCATAATTGCATGCAAGTGATTGCTTCCATCAATTACATAATTATGAAAAATTGATGTTTTTCTATTTTCATTTAAAATAGGTCATCTTTTCTATTCTGTAAGTCAATATTTGCAACAAAAATTTTCTGCTTCTATGTCTAGCTGATATAGACAAAAATGTGTGTAATATTGGTGATGAACATAGAAACTGTGTCTTTTAAATTCTCAAATTCCTGAGCACTATCACAGTTTTTCAGTAGCACTACAAGAAATATACATTCTGAATTACATTTTTCATGTATATATACTACTTTTTATGGTGAGATTGTGAGTTTATTTTTTGCCAGAATCCATTTTATCTACATAAACTTGAGTTCTGTACCATCATTAATGCCCTTCTATATTTCCTGTAGTGTAGTTCTGGTTATTCTATCTTTGCAAGAATAACTGCTTTGTAAATAAGATGCTTCACACAGAAACTTCATTTTTTTAAGTGACTCAGGCATGAATTCATACAAGATCATCTTAAAATCCTTGGTGCTTGTGATTTTTAAAACCTATTTCGGAAATATAATCCACCCAGTATTCTACAAATTTTAAGATGGCGAATCACATGCTTCTGCTCCAAGAAATTTCTTTTATACCTTTACATAAACTAAGCACTTTATATCTGCATTTATTGAACTCCATTAATACGGTAGGTACATAGCATACACTGAAGAAGATACAGTCACCATTCTATGAATTCTCATTGGATAACGAATACAGACATGACTTATTTTTCCAGGTGGAATTAAATTTCTTCTTCATTTTTTATTTCTTTATATTGTTAAACCTTTATTGAGTTCTTAATGCAGTAAAGCAGACTGAATTTTTGAAAAGCCTTTTTTCCTCAAGCAATTTTTAAGATAAAATCGCATATTGAAGTCATTTTATTATTATTGTCACCAGCAAGAATTGTTGCCTTTTATTAATCAAGTTACCAATTTTCTTTTAGCAGCATTTTGTGGGAACTTTAAGTGACACAAAAGTCTCATCCTTGGCCTCCTGCTTTTAAAATATAGAGTGGCTAGGAAGACCGGGACAGAATGGAAACATGGAGATGATTTTGTAACATTTAATGAGGGATCTTTTATTCCTACCTCTAAAAATGGTTTGCATATTCATGATTGAAATTTTTTTACTGCAACTGAATATAGTCTGAAGGGAAAATAAAGCATCTGTACTGTAGATTACTGCACCCACTTAAGAGATGTTTTTGCACAAAGTTGCACAGATGTTACCAGAATGGTGGGGCTGAAACACACATGTAGGTCCTACCATTCCAGTCACAGAACCTTTGCCATTAAATTCCTGTATGGTAGGCAGCTGTAAATGCAGGGGGAAAAATGTGTGCCAAAGAATAAAGGACAAAACCAAATGAGAGAGAAGGTGAGACGTCCAAACCCAGAAGCACAGAGACTCCTGGAAGAACTGCAGTAGCACATAAAGAAGTCAACAAGCAGAACAGATTGTGGAAGGGTCAAAATCCAGCCTAGAAGCCAAGTCTTAAGCATCAGCCATGGATCACTGATGATTCTTTAGGCCATCAGGGAACATTATGAACTAGAATTGATACATCAAAAGATTTATAAACAACTTATTCAATATATAACAAGTTTAAGTATTGCTAATCCTAGGACTGAATTTTCATTCATTCATTGTTTTGTTGTTGTTGTTGTTCTACATGTTGTATTTTTTACAAGCAGCAAAAATCAAATAAAGAAATATGTTGACATTAAAAAAAACCAACTTAGGAAAAAAGAAGTAGTAATAGATTCCCAAACTTGAGATTTCTAAAAACAGAAAATAAAAGCTTATTTTTAAAAAGCTGTGTTTAAGGATATCTGAGTGTGATAGTTACAATTTCATGTGTCAACCAGGTTGGAGCCTGGGTGCCTGGACATCTGCTCCACTACTGGGAGAGGGCATGACACCTTTATTCTGGACAAGATAAGCATTGAATCTGTAGACTGCTTAGGGCAGATTGCCTTCCCCAATGTGCTGGGTCTTCCCCAATCTGTCCAAGGCCTGAATAGAACAAAAACACAGAGTAAGAAAATCTGTTTTCTCTGTGTAATGATCTTAGAGCTGGGACTTCACTGTTCTAACTTCAGGATTTGGATCAAGATGTTTTTAGGTCTTTGAATTCAGGCTGGACTTAGTCCATTGCCTGTGCTTGGTTTCCAGCTTGCCAACTGGAGATATTGAGCTCTCTATCTGATAAGCCCTACCTTCCTCGGAGTTGGGGCCCAAATGGTCCATGGTACTAAATCACTTATTTCCTCGCCTTTGTTTCTCCTGTATGCTTCTTTTTCAGAAGGCTGACATGATAGAGTGTCCAGTGCAGTTCAGAATGATGCATTTCTATTTTAGTTAAATATGAATTAGATATTTAATATTACGATTGAACAAATCATGGAATTTCAAAATACTGTGTGTGAATAACCTTGGGACTCAGAAAGGAAAATAATTCATCCCAGATGGTTTAAATGAAATGATTTAACAGAGCAGGTCATTTCGGTCAAGTAAGATCACCTGGCAAAGTGTGAAATCAATGATGTCTGAAAATATATCCCACCATCAAGAGAATGTGGCCTTGGTAGGAAGAAATATGCTTATAAATGAAGAGCATAAATAACTTCAAATAGTTTCCACTTAATTTTGCTATTTGCTATTAGAAACAATCCTAGCACTTGTAAAAACATGCTGGGACCCCACGATTTCATTTTGGCACATTGAATTGGAAGTGCTAGACTGCCCGGTGTGTACTTTAACATCACAGAATAGTATTGATTCATTTTCCAAAGTGACTTCACAAATAAGCATCTGACCAGCTGTTTGTGTCTGCCTTTAGTTTCTGCAAACAATGAGGGGGATAAAAGACATTCCATTTGTTATTTTATTTGCATTTCCATGAATATATATCAGGTTGATCATCTTTTCACATTTTTATTGGACTTTCGACAAGTTGATTTAAAGTAAAAGAAATGCTAGCTAACAAGAAAAATTCTTAAAGTGAAAGAACAAGATGCTGTTTTGAATTTTTTAATTTTTACAGACTTCATTTTGATTCATTGTACACAAATGGGGTACAACTTCATTTCTATGGTTGTGCCTAATATACATTCATACCATTCATGTAAAGAACAAGATATTAGTAAATAATTTTTTAAGAATTTTTAGTTGTAGATGGACACAGTACTTTTATTTTGTTTATCTTAGTTTTCTTTTTTTTAATGTGGTGCTGGGAATCAAACCCAGTGCCTCATGTGTGCTAGGCAAGCACTGTACCCCTGAGCCACAACTCAAATTTTAAATGGTCAAATAATTATAGTTGACATTCAGTTTTGTAAATTGTGTAAATAGTTGAACTGTGCCTAATGATAAAAAGGTAAAGGCTTTTTAAGTAATTTGGTAATTTGGTTATATTATTCTTGGTGAAAAAGAAAAGAAAAAGGAAAAAAAAAAGAACACAAACTATGACACAGTGTTTGGTTATTGCCTTATATCAGTAGACACATATTATCCCTCACTGATTGATTCAAAAAATATTTATGGAGTTCCCAGGAATGGCTAAAGAAACAAGAAGGAGCCAGCAAATAAGGAAGCAACTTATCTTAAAACAAAATCTATTTTAAAATTTTGTTTTATATATAACATTGGTGAGAAAAAGTAAACCTTAAATTGGAGATAGAGATTTGAGTGTAGAGTTAGGAGAAGGGACTCACAAATTAAACAGACTCTCAAGGACATATTGATTCAGTGACATCTTGAAGATGGTAGACACAATTTGAAACTATGAAATAATTTTCCAAAAGTGGGAACATCATGTGCAAAGACCTGGAGGTCTGAATATACTTGGATTGGACATAAGATATGATAAATAGGAAGTAATCAGAGCATTATTCTCAATTTTTTTTTCTTGAGCAAATATAATGACTGAATTGCTGACAATGAATAAAGGAAATATGGAAGAAAGAGTACATTTAAAGAGAAATATGAGTTAATTTTTTTGCCTAACTTCTAAAATGTCTGTTAAATATTCTGATAAAAATGTGTAAAGAATTGTTTATATGCATCTGAATTTCAGAATACCATAAAGCAACTGAATGAAGCAGAGAAGAGTTCTAAGGACTCAATCCAGAGGAAATTTAAGGTTCAGAATATAAAAATGAAGCAAGAAAGTAGGGATTCAATGGTCTCTGAGAAACCCTTAATGTTGAAATTCCTTAATGTTTACTGAGACTTTAAAGATTAGTGAAAAGCTGAATATATCATGATTAGAATGATCTGATTTCATGCTGTCTTTGAATAAGTAGTTTAATGTGTTTGTCCTAGGAATTCAGAAAACTTCCTCCCTCTTTTAGTGGTCGTTATCAGACCTAATTACTTCTTGTATTTGTATCCCTTCTGTTTCATCCTTATTCTTCATTTCTTCCATCACTACTTGGTGTCTTAGTCCGTTTTTTCACTGCTGTGACTAAAGGACCCAAACAGCACAGTATTAGAAGAGGAAAAGTTTATTTGGAGACCTCTGGTTTCAGAGGTAGTCCATGGAAGGCCGGCTCCATTCCTCAGGGCTTGAAATGAGGCAGAATATCATGGTGGAAGAGTGTGACAGAGGGAAGCAGCTCATATGACGATCAGAAAGCAGAGAGAGACTCCACTGGCCAGATGCAAAATACACACAACCCACATGCCTCCATTTACCACTCAGTGAATCCCATCGGGGATTAATTCACTGATTGGTTTAAGACTCTCACAACCCAGTCATTTCTCTTCTGAACCTTCTTGCATTGTCTCACATCTGAGCTTTTGGGAGACACCTCATTCAAACCATAACACTTAGTAAAGTGATTCCATAATGTCTTAACTACACCTTCCTTCCCAAGTCTCAAAAACCCTCACAAAAAGTTATTCATTTGTTTTATTTGTACATTGCCTAATGTTTATATCATCATCAATGCACTTTTACCAATTTATTTTTGTTTATTTTTAAATATTTTAAAATAGTAACAAACATAATGCTGATTGTCAATCATGTACATTTTCAGTTTTATAAGGACACAACAGCTCTCACTTAACTATGTAAGTTACTTTCCATCTACCGGTTTAGGTTTCCTTAAGACATTTTGCCTCTCTAGCATGGATCAATGCATTGCCACTGTACTATAAGTGTAATAAGCATAATTAATTTGAATTTAGCAGAATTTATTTTCTTCACTGCTCATCCCTGGCAATGTTCCAGTGGTTCCAGTGCCTTGGTGCTAGCATTTGACTGTGTGTTATGAAGATAAATGACCTTGAGTTCCTGTGGAGTATTGTCTTTTATCACTGAGATGGACAGAAACCTATTACTTATTTCCATTCTCATATCTTTTTCCTATCATATTCCAACTTTTATCTATATTCTGATAATCACTATTCAAACATATTTTGCATTAGAGACTTGTGTTTTTAAAGTCTGAAATTAAGTAGCGGTGAAAACACATATCCAGTATTTTTTACAAAACTTTTAAAAATATCTGAATACATGTCATGTTATTGCTACATATTTAAATGTACCTAGGTTTCCCAATCATTTGGCCCTGAGCAAAAAAAGGACACATCTGTTTATCATCTCTTTCACTTATTATGAGATTCTACAAGATTAAAATTCTTTATCAGAACATGATCTGTTACTTGAACTTGAGAGAATCTTTATCAGTTGCCTCATCTTCTGTTTTCCCCCTAAATTTTAATTTCAAGGTAATGATCAAGGTGTAGGTGATTTCCTGGAGATTAATGATGGTTCAGGGGATGTCCAGGTCCCTGCAATAAATATCTAATGGTTAATCCTACAGAAATTTAGTATAGCAAAGTCATTATCACCACAGTCCAATGGCAATTCTTTGTCTTTCAGGTAAGTGATTGCTTTATTTTCAAGTTAATGAAATATCGAGGATGAGCATTCTGCAGGTTGAAGAACTCTATTAATTTACTAAACCAAGAAATATAAAATAAGGAAAAAAAATTCTGTGCAGGTAGGTATTGGCATAAATTTAACTCAGAGAAAAAAGTTTTAAATTAAGTTAATTACACTGTTGAAAGCAATACGTTAAATATTCTCTATTGCTTCCCTTGAATTGTGGCTCATGGCTTGTTTTCCTGATGAATGTGTTACTAGTCAAAAATTGTTTTAGCTCACTGTTAGATTTTATCAGATTCAGCACGTCTCACTCATAATGGCCTCAAATCGTCAATATAACCTTTGGGATGGATTTAAGACAACTTCACCAATAGTCGCCCCTTTTTGGAGGTGGCTGCTGAGTCGCTGATCAAATTCCATACAGTAATATTATTTTTGTAGGTAGCAGTAAAATGCCCCCTATGAAAACCAAAGCATTCTTCCTTTAATTCAACAAGCATCTACTGAGTGCCCACTCAGTGCAAGTCACCCTTCTAGACACAGGGAATAAAACTGTGAAGGAGATAGACATGTTCCTGTCCTTATGAGTAGACACCATGATAAGGAAAACATGTTTAAAGTAATAACCATATAACTTATATGTTAGACATTGGCAGGAAAAGAGAAGAGTGATGTATAAAACCAAAGGGATTTAGGGCGGGGTGTAATTCTAGATAGGGATCTCATGGAAGGTTTGACTATTCCTAAGGAGTGTCAATGAACTGATCATAGGAAGATACAGCGTAGAAGGCATGCAGAGCAGGGAGCAAAAATACAAAATTTAGATATTCAATAAATTAAAGGTGAGCTGACAGGCACAGAATGAGCAAGGCGGTTCTGTGGGTAGAGAAACTGGGAACAATCTTTTAAACCCTTTTATATGACACAGAGGACTTTGATTCTTCTTCTGAGTGCTATGGGAAGTCCTAGGAGAGATTTTTTTTTTTTTAAGAGGATATGACAGAACCTATTTTGTTTTAGTTTTGTAGTTGTTGTTTTGTTTTGTTTTTATTTTTTTAATTACTCCCTTTGGTTGCTGATGAAGGCTCTCTACTTTACCAAACTCCAGTTAGGTTCCCCTGAGGTCTCTTCTCAGCCAGACCTCAACCCTGGTCTTTAGAAGCCACAGATTCTCATTCTTTTTTTTTTGGCAGGGAGTGAGGTATGGGGGATTAAACTCTGGCACTCTAAAACTGAACCACATCCCCAGCTCTATTTTGTATTTTATTTAGAGGCAGGCTCTCACTGAGTTGCTTAGTGTCTCGCCATTGCTGAAGCTGACTTTGATCTTGATATCCTCCTGCTTCAGTCTCCAGAGCACTGAGATTTACAGGTGAGTGCCACTGTGCCCAGTCTCTCCTCATTCTCATCAATTATTTCATTCACATTCCATTCCCTTATGCTTACACATACAGAGAGAGAGAGAGAGAGAGAGAGAGAGAGAGAGACTTGAACAAACAATAGCACAATTTCTAACAATTCAAGATGAATTTCTACAATTACAATTTTAGCCTCTTAAATTCCTTCCAGGGGTCCCTGTCTCTCAAAGCTTATGTGACAATAGTAACCTAACCAGTAAAAGCGAGTTAGTAACCCAGATGACCTAATCACATTAACCAGTCTTTCAAAATTTGTTTCCCTAACCTTGCCCAATTTCCCTTCCCCCTCATCCCTATTCCATCCTTCTTCTTTCAGAAAATCTAGTCACCTCTGGACAAGTGGAAGTTGAGTCCAATTTACACTGGAATCTCTTCCTTATTGAAATAATTATTTCTGAATAAATATTATTTTACTGTTATCCATCTTTATCTTTGACACTGCTTGAAAGATAAAACACAACTATGATAAAGAAGAAATGAAATTGACAAATTAAGAAGCTAATGAAGGAGTCTAAGAACAATACAGTATTGATAGAGGGAAAATAGCATGAGTGGTAAGAAGTGGCTAGATTTTAAAGTATTTTAAAGATAAAATTTGGTGATAGATTGGAGCAAAAGTGTTAGTACATTTATTTTTTACTTAAGGTTTTTGTTGTTCATATAATTTTTGCACTGAATGGATAATATTTCAAAATATTAAAATACAATTTACATCCAATGAAATACACATCAGAAGAATCCATCTTGCTGAGTTTTGGAAAATAAATAGATTCATACCCAACGCTTTTATCAGTACATAGAATATTTCCATCACTCTTGAATGTTCCTTTGTCCTCCTTCTCTTCTCAGATCCCCCCAACCAAATGGGCAGCCACCATTCTATTTCTCACACTATGAATTAGTTTACCTGTCCTCGAACCTCATATGAATGTCCTAGAACCTCATATAAATTGAACCTTGAGGTACTTACTTATTGTGTGTTTTCTTTTATTCAACATAAGTGTTTTTGAGATTCATTTATGTTATTGCATTCTCTAGTAGTATCTTTTATTTCTGAGTTTAATGAATGGAATGGTTTATCCCTCTCAAATTCATTTACCGAAGGCCTGAACCATATTGTGATGCTATTAAGAGATGAGACCTTTGAGAAGCAGTTAGGTTTAGATGAGATCATGAAGTGGGGACCCCATGAAGAATTTAGTACCTTTATGAAAAGAAGTGGAAAGTTGACTAACACAGTTGGTATAGTGAGAGCTTTAAACTTTAGTCATTTTTTACAGGTGAGAGGAGTACCTAATTGTGATTTTAGTTCATTTTTTACAGGTGAGAAGGAGTTCCTAATTGTGGTTTTAGTTCACACCTCACTGAGAACTACCTATCTTGAGCATTTTTTCATGTACTTCAAAATAAAATTCATTTGTCAGATACATGCATCTGGACATGCATATGTCCAAAAAATCATCTATTCCAAAATCATGAAGATATTCCCTTTTTGACTTCTAGAACACTCTTTATTTTAGCCTTCACCTTTAGGTACATGACTCATTTCAAACTCATTTTTGTGTTTGATACAAAGTTTGATTAAGTTTTATGTTGTATAGATATGTGCTGTTTCTTCACCACTTGTTCTAAAGACTTGCCTATTTCCATTTAATTGCTTTAGTCAAAATCAATTGATCATGTAATAAGGGGTCTATTGTTGCACTATTTTTTCCTTTCAGTAGTAAATTTTATTGTGTATACTTGAGATTTACAGGATAGTGTTATGGGATATATATAGACAGTGGAAAGATTAGAGAATAAAATTAATATATCACTCTCTTAACTACATTTTTTACAAGAATAGCTAAAATCCACTTTTGAACAAAAATACCAAATACAATTTTATTGACTATAGACCTTACATTGTCTATTAGATTTCAATACTTGCTCATCCTATGTATTGGCTACTTTGATCCTTTCATTGATCTATTTTTTTATACTGAGGTCAATACATCCCTGCATACTACAGGATTATACTAAGTCTTGGAAGGAGTAATGCAAGTTCTCTCAATAATCATAGAGAAGCTAATGTTTTGATCAACCCTTTCAATCTGACTCATGCACAACTAATCCTCATAAACCCCTCCTCACAAAGGAGGCACATCTGATTACATCTTCTGCACTCCTGCTAGCACCAAGGCCCACTTAGTTATCCTCTCTTACCTTTAAAGGGGAGTGTAATATTTGTCGGTGTATCTATACATGTGTGAACAAGTATCATCTAGTCGCACACAAATGTCAACAGGAACAGCTGAATTTATAGACCCCAAGATTTAGATCAAGAATGGAGAATGAAAGATTCCTCTCCAAACTTTAGTTTAACCCGAGGTCTGTAGTCTGACCCTCAGGTAAAAGCCTGTACCGTGGTATTTGCTGAGCGCTTTCCTATAAGAGTGAAACTGATAGCGACTCATTACAGATTTTTGCTAATATTGTACAAAGGTTGGAATCTTATGGGGGGAAAAAGAAGGTGGCACCATGATTTCCCTCTTCTCCATATCCTACAGAATACAGTAGCTTGTTTGATTTTTTAAATTGTAGCATAATTCTTAGAACAATATTATAACAAGCTTACTCAAGAAAAGCTTTAAAAACATTAAAAAGATGTAAAAAAGAAATAATAACTTTCACACACACATTGTGTAATTTTTTTAATGTTTTGTGGCTTCCTGTATGGTCTCTTCTAGCATTAATTGAAAACCTAAATTCAGCTAATTAGTTTTCAATAGAAACCATAGGGAATTCCTATTGAGAACATTATAAAACTTTATTTATTTATTTATTCATTTATTTGCAAAAGCATAGAAAGAGAAAATGGTTCTGCTGTTGGTAAGATGATCTCTCTTTGGCAAATATCTAAAGTGGGGAATAAAATAAAGAAGACGAACTCAACTTAGCTTTTCTACCATTCCAAACAGCTTGATCTTCAGTAAACAGAACACTGAAATCCTAAAGTGGAAGCATCATCCACCTGGAATACAGCAGGCAGGAACCATCCACAAAATGAAGATATATATTTCCAGCCCATAGTTTTAGCATCATGGAACATTTTCAAATGCACCACAAGCCAGGGGAAATTAATATTCTGTAATGATTGTGATCAGTATGTATAAAGAACTACCACTGAAAAAAAATGGAAGCCTATAAAACAGACTAAAATAAAAATATTTTCTGGGTTTCTAAAATGCAGAGATGGGTTTGGTGATTTTTGCATCTTCTAAATCTAAATTTTCTATTCATGAAGCCATCAAAATAATATGATACTTTTGACAGGTTGTAGTCAAAGTTGACTGAGAATAATGCAGTGGAATAAAAACATAGGGTTTCTATTACAGATGGCCACAAGGGAAATAGGTGGCATAAATAATCTAATCTTTAAATTCCTCAGGCCGATTTTAAGCAATATGTTTCATGTCCATGTTCTCCTTCTAAGTCTATATCTTTTATAAGTGCAGCCAGATTAAATGATTGAATTCCACAAAGGTTCCTTGATTCATCTCACCCTGACATTCATTAATGTGACTAGTGAAACAGTGCCAGGAAAAGAAGCAGGGTATGAAAGGATTCATTGGGACGAAGAATTATATTTTCTTTACTGTATTTGCTCTTGAAAATATAGATTATTGATATTATTATAATAAAATCAAAAGTAAAGGATGACTCTGTCCCTATGCTATTCATTTTGCTTTCAATGATCCATAAGATTCAGTGAGATTCCATTAGTACATAATAATAAATAAATAAATAAATAAATAAATAAATAATCTTATACAGTCCTCAAAATAAGACATTTGTCTTTTATATGTATTCACTTAGCCAATCCTTAAATTTGGGGACTGTACAATGTATTACACTATATGGTAATATTTAAAAGATTACCGTAGAGACCCATACATGTATTAGAATCCTTAATCGTCTATGTGTTGACAGTGTGATCTTGAATGAATAAACTATGATCTCGCAGTTTCTTTATACATAATGACAATAAGGCTTACCATACTGGACAATTGTAGGTTTAAAGCAATTTTTTCATAAGGAATGGTTAAAACATGTCTGCTGTATAATAGGTCAAATAAGTATGGATGTAATAAATTGGATTCATTTGAAAGGATTAATTACAATTCTCATGTTTTCATAACCTTAGTGGTATAAATGAGTATCAAACCCAGATGTGTTTTAAAAATGAAAGTCCATGTTAAATGGACTTTACTGTTACCCTCCTTCATACCATTCTTCTAGAACAATGTCTGACACAATGAGATTCTTGAATGCACTTAGTAATGTTTTAAGAAATGAATGACTCTGCCAAATGAGTTGATGAATGGCATTTCAGCAAGGAGGTGCATAGAAGGAATGCTATGATATTTACAATAATCCCCATCCACCTTTTAATTCATAAATGATAATTGCTTTCCTCTGTAGAAGACTCATCAAGTAGCTCATTATTTTGTTGTAAAGGTCAATTAATATCTTCCTTGTCCATAATTGTATTACTGTACAATGTTCCAGCCAGAGAGAGGTCATTTGGAAAGAACCCTAGGACTGGTTGTCAGATCCTAATCTTCAAAGCTCTGGCACTAATCAAATGTGCTGAAAATAACTCCTCTTCCTTCAGCACCTGTTTCTTCATACACCAAAAATGTTTTAACTAGATTATTCCTAAAATCTCAGGTGTGTCTCCAAATATGGCATTACTTTCAGGGGAAAAAGGAAGGGAGATCTAACTGTTCTAGTCAAGTTACCCACCCTGTGCACTCAACCCGGCTTGTGCACAACTTAGTGCTTAACAAGGGGCCAGGGAAGGTGTTTCAAGTAATTTGTCCGACATCAGCTTTAGGTAAGAAAACAGGCAAGGTTTCTGTTCATACAAGAAATTATAAAATAAAAATAAATAAATAAAAGGAAATTATGAATTCTCACATTTATAAAAGTTTTAAAATACAGATTGGTGCTGTATTTATAGAAACCCCACAAAGTAGTTATTATTGCCTCTCTTTATAGCAAAAAGGAAATAACACTCTCAGAAATTTTAAGACGTCTATTAATAAGCATCACACTGAAAATTTAAATCAAATATTTTGACTCTAAGTATAATATTTGGATACTGGACCACAGTAAAACTGTCTTGTTTTTATGTTCAAGCCAAATTGTCCATTGTCTTCTTGTTTATAGAATCTTTGCCCTGACCACAAAGTTCCTAAAACCTTGTGATAGAATAATTTTATGCCTTCAATATTTTAAAATTCATATTACTGCGCAATGACTTCATTAATAGCTGTTTGTTGTTAGCCAGATACAGCAATATAATGTTTTCCATCTCTGTTCATTCATTTTTTTTTCTTTTAAAAGAAAAAAAAGGGACCAAGGGGTGGGATACAGGACAGGAGGGGGAAAGTGCTGAGGAGTGATATTGACCAAATTATACTATTATATGGTATGTGTGTATGAATATATAACAAATCCCATCATTATATATGACTATAATGCAACAATATAAAATGTGGGGAAATTTTTTTAAAATAAAAGTACCAGTGCAAAAGAAGAAAAACAATAAGAATTTTAGATCTATGGGTCCGTGTTAAATAAAACAAAATGATAGTCCAGAAGGAATATTAAGTTGAAAGGAATATTCTATAAAGGTTGAGAGTGCAAGAATGGATCCCTGTTTAGATCCTGGCTCCACCACTTACTAAAATAGGGTCAGATACCTCTTTCTGTCTCAGTAACTGCCTTTGGGAAACAGATCATAACATCATCTCTGAAGGCTGTGAGAACTCAATGTTTGCAAGTACTTAGCACCATTACTAGTTTACTATAATTTCTTAATAACTGCTAGTTGACATTGTTGTTGTTTAAACATATTCAAGCCAAATTGTCTGTTGTCTTCTTTTCTTGTTTATAGAATCTCTGCTCTGGTCACATTACATTTCAAAGTACCAAACTGTGTATTCACATAGAATACAAAAATGTACGGTCAAATAAATAAACAAAATTCCTACCCTCTCAAAAGAATGCTCCAATATATCCAAAGATAGGAAAACAGGAAGTTATTTTAATTTTCTTATATTTGATAGTAATAGCTCATTTTTTCTTATCTATATCATAAAATTGCCCCTGAAAAGTCTCCAAAACCTTCTGATAAAAAATTTTAACAACCTCAACATTTAAGAATTCATATTACTATATTGACTTCATGAATAATGCAGAGAAATGTAGAGCAAATATGAATGAATTTTGAAATTGGCCAGTGGTAATTATGTTACATTATTTTGGGAAAAAATATACTTCATGCCAAAAGATGTGGCAAAGGTACATAATGATTTAGAAATAATTCCAAGAATTATGAGGGTAATGCAAGGAGAGCATCAAAATGTTCATAAAATAGAATTGATTAAATTGAAACCAATGAGAACCAAGTCTTATTTTTATGTTTCATGCTTCCGATTGTGTGCTGATTAAAAGAATCACAAGTTGTCAATACTGTCTTGCAAAGCTGTAACACAGCATACTGCCTGGAACTTAAAAACTGTCAAATGAAGCACCAACATTTTCACTAATAAAATAAATATGAATGTAAAGAAGTACAACTATCTTCCATCTGACCAACCATAGAACAGTGTACAAAAACTGTTAGATAAATTGAGGAGTGTGACTGCAGTTTTGTCTGCTCTATGACTGCGTAACCATCGTGCCCTTGTGAAGGTGGAAACTAGTATGTGACACACATCATAGGGTCATTTATGTCCCTCAAGTAAGATGTCACTGCGACAAGAATATAGTAAGGGAAGTTATAAAGGTGATAGGAAGTTAATATGATTGTCACAAACACACACGGACACACAAAAACATTGCCATGTATATTATAAATTTACAAGTGCTGACTCCTCCAATTTTAGAATACCACAGAAAATAATGAACCTTTTTATTTTCTGTTTGAATCTTCCAAGATGAAAATTTGATTGGACTCTTTATTTCTCCCTCAAGATTCATTCTAGTGCCTATCAGAATTATATATCATAAAATGTTCATTTAACATTCCAAAATGTGTCCCCTTTATGTGATTCATTCATATATTTGAAAATGGATATGACCTGGGTAATTAGGGTAAATGAAAGATATAAATCAATGCTGATTCTCATAAAAAATAATTGCCAGGCGAAATACAAATTTCCTCATATCTAGAAACAGCATCACTAAACCTCCTCCACAATCATGAGGTTTGAAGAGAACTTTTGTGCCTTTTCATTCTACCAGGTCTCTCTGGCCCTAGTGTTCCCTAAACCACCCTGTACTGACAAAAATGCAAATGATCATTACTGAGACCTGATTTATTCAGAAGAATTCATTTGGCCGTATGAGCAGCCTTGTTCAAGGCTACACAGGATAGCATAGAATTTCATAAATTGAGAAGATCCTTAATTAACATTTAAGAGAACAGCTTGTTGTCACTTAAGCACATTATGGCATAAATCTGCAATGTTTAATTATTAGCTCTAAAAATGTTAGGTACCAACCTTTTCAAAATATTAAAGCATAATATTCAGAAGAACGTAATTATGATCTCTTTAATAACCATCTTATACATGGTTAATGTGTAACAGATGACCAATTTCAAATTCCAAGTATACTCCAAGTATGTTTAATATAGTTGCTTGTGTCTCCATATTTAGTAAAATGTTTTCAATTTTAGTAAAGTTAAAAGCAATGCTAGTGGTTTAGATGGTAGATTGTATATTCTAGAGGACAGAAGTTAACCACAAAACCGTCATGGTTTGTGGTTTAGACTTGCTGGCATAGGTATTGTATTCAATTAATGTTTGATTAAAGTAACATGAGCATAATATTTTCATAATCTTTTCTTTAGAAAATTATGATCAGAAAGAAGAGCACAGATAATTTCCTTAAACTTCCAGGAGCAAGCTACAACCTGTTCTTTATCTCCCTGGCTTGAATGAACACGTGCATTCAGAAATTAGTTCACTGTTTTGGTAAAAGTTTTACAACACACTTTGCAACAATTTGAGGTCAATCTTGACTTTTAATGAGAAGCAATGTCCATAGAGAAAATTGTGGGAAAAAAAGACTACTTAAATTAAGATTCAGTTTCCCTCTTCTTTGTGATTCCCAGAGCTAGAGATCAAATATATATCTAAATGCATAGTGTTTATATTTGTGCAAAAGATCTTGTTTTCAGAATATTCAGTTTTGCTCATTTGGAGTAGGAATAGAAAGGCCCTTTATATAGTAGCTCTTTATCAGTATTGTTTCTGGATATTACACTTTCCTTAGAATCAGCTGAATATATAGTTGCTTGACTCTTTGCAGATAAATGCCAGGACCTGACTCTGCTGCAAACCACTTGGGGATCTGGAACTCATTAGGAAGAGATGTGTTTATTTAGGGAGACACAACCAGCTTGGACCAAGTTCTGGTGCTTTTGAAATAATATGGAGTCAAATGAGTGGTTATAGGAGAAGGTCAAACTTTTCTATGTTTAGCCATTTCAGTTTGGGTTAATTAACAAGAAATGTTCTGCAAATACACATTCTTAATTGCTACTAAATTAAATATTCATTTGTAACATTTGCTCTAGAAACATTGATTTCTTAATGAGTATGAGACAAATAGGTCAGACTTCTGCACACAAAATTCTTTGTAATGCATTAGGAAAATAAACTGGCAACAGTAATGTTTGAGCTTCATAGGGATATACCCATTTGTGTACAATGAATCAAAATTCAGTCTGTAAAAATAAAAACAAATAAAATTGAAAAATATAACCTTATACTGAAATATGAATATTTCCTGATATCATCAATATCATTCTAAAATATGCATTTCTCAAAATCAGGAATTCTTTTTATTCACACTCTAAATTCTAAATCTTAGATTGTTGCTCTTTGGAAAATGGATATGATCATTCCTACTTTCTATGTAGTTGAAATAGACACCCATCTTGTGACCTGCATTGTTCACAGTCACTTCAAAAGAGGCATGCCAATTCTTTGCTCAATCACTTATGTAGATTTTCATCTAAAAATGTAAGTGTCAAGGTCCTATCTATGTCCTGAAATCCCACCGCCTTTCAGACCTCATTTTTTGTCCCTGTTCTGTTGTCCTTAGCTGTTCTGCAAACTTCTCAAACATGCTCACATCAGAGGGCCCCTTGAGCAACATTCCCCACACACTGTCTGGTTTCCTTTTTCTCCACCTTACTGTCTCTTTTCAAATGTCACCCTATCAGAGAGGCTGACTCTGATAAATTAGCGATAGCAGAAGCCCTATCACTTTTATATCTGTATCTTGCCTGTTTTGTGATTGTCCCCCACCCCCCAGGACCTATTACCTCCTGTCATGTTACGTGCTTCTCACTTCTTGAATATAACCAATATTAGAGCAGGACTGGGTGTGTTCTGACAACAGCTGTAACTCAGAGCCTGGAGCAATGTCGGAAACACAGGCACTTGATAAATGGTCTTGGACAAATCACAGAATGAGTGGCACAAGCCTACCTTAAGAGCCCTAGAATATGACATAACAAAAAAAACCCTCAAATAGTACTATCATTATTAAATTTGATGTAGTAGATATTAAGGAGGCAAGTCATATGAAGTGATAAATCTGCACAGCTGCTTTGAGAGGATGGAAGTATAACCAGGACTATGTGGGGTCATGGAGGGCCAAGGTTGTGGGAAAGCAGAGATCAGGAACAGACCTGAGGATGAGCTCAGTTGCTCTGCAAACATGTGACAAACAAGAGACAGGCTCACATGCAGGTTACTTTTTTCAAACGCTTCCACTTCTGGAATGTTTTCAATTCCCAACACAATAAAACCCCAAAATGATTTTGGTATTCATTCACATTTCATGAACAAATTTTCCTTACTTCTGGTTAACTCAGTGGACTCCTTCCTTTGGAAAAGGCAGAGGATGTAGAAGAGGAGAGGAAGGATGGGAGAAGTAAGTGGGGAAGAAGAAGAAGAAGAAACTATAAAACACTTTTGCAAAAATGTTGCTATTTACAAATAATTAAAAATTATAAATTTCAAAATAAGGCTGACTAGAGATTTCACTTGAAACACACTGTTTATCCAAATGTGTCCTTCATAAATTCTGCTGATACAGAATTTTTTGTTATGAATACCAGAGTATGGTTCAATTTCCCTCAGTTTTGTGGATGTTCTAACTGGACATGAGTTCTTAATATTTAATTTATAAATAATGGGATGACGTGTTCATTATAAATGTGTACCTCAGTTTATTATCATAAAAATGGATTTGAGGATATCATCTCAAAGTACTTGTTTGATGATAATACACAAAGTGTGACCCATATACATGTGTAGGATACATGCAATATTTTCTAAAAATGTTCAATCATACATATAAGTTCATTTATCTGTGTCATTTTAAAATGCTTTATTTATAAGGACTAAAGGTCAAATTAAAGCACAACAAACTCTGTAGAAGTGACTGAAGTCCACAAATATATCTGTATTTGGAATTGTGACTCTTCGTTGGAGCCTAAGCCTTACCTTCACCATGATCTTTGGTCTGTCCATCAGTGGTTCACTACTATCCATGAGTTTGCAGGTAGGATTTCCCTTGAAAGACACAGTTATGCATGTCCTCAGTACCTTAAAGCGGGATATCTATTGGGGGTTGTTTTGCATGTTTGTTCTGTTCTTTTTTTTTTTTTTTTTTCTTGTCAAAAGTTTTTTTTTTTTTTTTTAATTTTTACAGACTACATTTTGATTCGTTGTACACAGATGGGGTGCAACTTTTCGTTTCTATGGTTGTGAATGATTGTAGATTCATACCATTTGTGTTCTTTTTAATTGCTGAGGGTTTCCTGAAATGTTCAGTTTCAAAATATACCTCTGTATTAGGCTCCTTGGGATGCCATAGCAAAATACTGAACGCTGGTGATGGAAACAACAGGCATCTCTTTCTTGTTCTGGTGGCTAAGAAGTCAAGATGCTTACTGATTTGGCTCCTGGTCAGGGCTCTTCTCTGGACTTTCAGAGGGTGACTTTCTCACTGTGTCCTCACCTGGTAGAGGGGGAGAGTTGTGCTGCCTCTTCCTTTTCCCATCAGGGCACAGGCGCTATTGTACCAGGCCCTACACTTTTGACCTAATTTACCTTTTACCACCTCCTCACAGGCCCCATCTCCAAAGCAGTCATGTTGAGGATAAAATCTTCAACATAAGATTTTGGAAGGGTACCAATGAAATTTAATCCATAACACCCTTTATTGGGACCTATGTGAATATAAGAGAGGTAGATATTTATGAGGATGCCACAGACCATTGCTGATACTTGGAGTTTTTGAATGGTTCCCAGAACCATATCCTTTATGGAATTGAGTTGGCATGCAACTCACTTACTTGGCTAAAACACAGAAACACACACACCGACTCACATACACACACGTGGCCACAAAATCACTAGATGTGGATTAGTTTTAAGCTAATAGTCATTTTGTTAATTCTTAGGAATAAAATAATGCTACCTTTATACAATATAATTATTTGTCCCTTCTACTGTATTTTATTCTTAATTTTACTTTCTGACTTGTATAATTGACCAATTCAAACTTTGCAGAGTATACTCAATAACAATGGTGATGAAATTATCCAGTTTTCTGAATATAAAGAAGTTTTAAATTTTTTATTTTAAATATTTTGTTGAAGAATGATCATTCCATAATACTATTAAATTCAATTTCAAGACTTTACACAGCTCATTTAAGTTATTCTTTTCAACACATATTGTTAATAGTATGCTTTTATTGACAATAACTTCCATTCCTGAATAACAGCTTTTGCTAATGGTGAATCATGTTTTATTCTAGTTGTTGGTATTTCTATGGAATATTTGTTAGATATGCATTTATGTTTGAAACAGGTATAAAGTTTTATATTTTAAATTAAGTTTTTCAAGTTTGTGATTAACATACTAACTTCATAGGATAAATTTATTAGTCTTACACTTCTTTCATGATCTAAAACATAATTTCACTACTTTTTCTCTTGGAATATTAAAATATCCTACCTGTGAACATGTAACAACATTGTGGCTCTTCTTGATAGTATTTTCATATGTTTTTGATAATTTGTTATGCATCACTATCAACTATTTTTATAATTCAGTTTTATTAATTTCATAACGAATTATTTTAGAAAATAGTCTCATTTAAAGTTTGAATGCAATCAATGTGTATAATTGTAATATTTATTGAGTTATATATTATTTTATCTTTTAATTTGCATGATTTCCTTCTCACTGTTTCCAGAACCAGAACTTAGATTTACAAATTCCTGTATTGTTTGATGTTTATAAGCCAGATGAATTTTGAATAATTCTTTTGGATGGACAATGTTCACAAATTTCCTTAAGCTGAGCATTGATACCTTCCGTATCAAATCATTATAGGCATGAATGTCAGCTTTACCACTTACAAACTGGGTGATACTGAACAAATTATTATCACTGTATCCTCTAGTTATCTTATCTGAAAAATCAGGTAGTGCTAGTGTCCACCTCAAAAGGTAGTATTGGAGATTATATGCAGTGATTCATGAGCAGTGTTTAGAAGAGTGTCTGGCACAGAATGACTCCTCAATAAATACCAGCAATTATATTAATTTTTGTTCTACTTATTGGCATAACAAGGATACAAATAGATATGATATATAAGAGAGTAATTAATCTGACTCCTTTCTGCTGCTTGTTTCATTTGCATGAAAAAAAAATCTTCAGGAATCCAGCTGGAAAGAAATGAACTCTCAATGCTTGCTTAAATATCTGGGTTTATGACCCATCATCATCTCTCTGAACCACAAATAAGTGCACTGACTCGTCAGCATTTTTCTGCATATGCATATTAAACTCCTGACAACAAAATGAAAATACCTGAAGCCTAAGGAACATGTATATAAATATTCACTCAAGTAAACAAAAATAAGACAGCACCTTATAAAACATCACTATAACCTGCAAAGGGATGAATATAAAAAATCATTAGTAGAAAATAAAGCAGAATTTTAAGTGAATATAATAAAGCCAGGTCGTTTTAGAATCAGCCATAAGGTATGGAGTTTATTAGATGTAACTAGATGTTTATTCCTTCTGTAACTCTGCAGTAAGACCTTCAGAAACTAAGCAGATGTCATCGAGACACTAAGCAGGATTCCATCTTTTTTTAATGATCTGAAAAGGTAGTTACTTATTGCCATAAGTGCTTTCAGGCTTTGATGATGATGCGATGACTGGAGACTACATCCAACAAGGAAAGTCTTTTTTCAGAAGCAGGGCCATGGAGTCACATAAGACCTTGATATTTCTAGAATGCAAATCTGAGGCTTAGGAAGGATACTAGTCAGTTCTCACCTTTTCATCTCTTGGAATTTCCACATTTGACCTGTAAATGTTCCCTGTTTCGTTTCCTTTCAATGTAGAAATATCATTTGACCTTCAAAGATGCTTTTGCCTATATTTAATTTCTGATTTATTTTTTAAAAAAGGAATCTGAATGAAGCATACCTTTGAACTAATAGATACCTGAAAATTGGCCAAAAGTATACCTAAGTCCAATACATTTCCCAGAGTAGAAAAATAGATATAAACATATATAACTAGGAAAGGTATTTTGGAAAGCAAAGTCACAAGAATATGTAAGAAATGAATTGATAATGAGATATTAATGTTTTTATATTGACATTTTATCAACAATTTCATTTTGAAAGTAATCAACAAAAAGCATCATTCAAGAAATGTTTGTCTCTTTAGTAATTTTTCATAGAAAGAGAAATCTGCTGACTGAAGTTTCTATGCAATTAATCTGCCAGTCTTTAGTGGAACTCGAAATTTGTGATGTACAAAAAGTGTCAGATTCAACTAATTATACTGTTTGCCTTATGAATAAACTATTACTATTGATTTTCTTCCATACTGTGCCATTTTTTTTTTCAGTATGTTTAAAAGCTACTGTCACTACTGTATCTCTTACTTTCTGAAAAACACAAATTCGCTCTGAAGAAAAAGTTGAGTGCTTGTAATCTTCCTATAGTTGATTTTATTTTAGATGTAAGATGTTCCAGGGCCTATACAATCTTCTCTCCAATAGTCCCTCCCTTCCTGATCCCTATGTAAGTGGGAGCATTAGTGAATGACTTGGCTCTTTGGCTGGAGAATATCATGCTAGTGCATAAACAGGCTGTGAAGAGAATCCACTGAGTCACTGAAAAATAACTGATAAGATGCAGAAAGTCAGAAAACATAAGGACTTTTTAAATTAGAAACTGAACTAGAGAAGAAAATGCAAGGCTGCAAAGTATGCACCTAAAAACTCATTATCCTTTTTAATAGTAGATTTTGTTACTACCAAAAGGGAAAGAAACTCCTGTTAAAGAACTGGGAGAGAGGTGCTAGCCACTTGCAAATTTTGTATATAGTCTCTGCACAACATTACCTTCTTAAGAGAAATAGAACATTGTCCTCTTCAAGGAGGCTTTAGTCGAGTGGTCAGTAAATAAAGCAACACAAAATGAATGTGATAATATAAAATCTCTCTCTCTATATATATATATAAAACCAATATTATATTTATCTGTAAGGTCACTTGAAGTCTTTAGATGACCCAAAAGGAAAGAAATTCCTTAACCTGCAAAAAAAATTCACTTTCTTTTATCCAATTAATTTCATTACTACAAAACCACTTTTTTAAAAACCTTAAAACTCTCAAGTTCTGAAAAAAAAATTCTTACTTTACCCTAGTTTTATGTGCTCCATGTATATTTTTAACTTATTCCTTAGGATATAAAAATACTTCAAAAATATTACACATGTTGTTCAGAGTACTAAGGGTTTTTTAGTTTTGTGACCAATTAAGTAGCAGAGGTGGATTCTACATCAGTTCCACATGATTCCAGGACATTTCCTCTAGGCAGTATTCCATACCTCTCCATGAGGGAAACAATTTAGCTAAAATGATTGCTTCATCATAAATTTCTTCATCTCTCAATATTGTTACCTTAAATGGGAAATTGAATTCTGAAAACTATGGTTGACGTGGCTCTAAAAGGAAGATAGAATTTTTAATTTCAATAATGGAAATTCTCACATTATACTTACTTAGACTCAATGGTGAGAGCTATATTGCATTTTTAAAGTTTGAATGTTTGTTTTATATTCTGATGGTTGATTTTGTAGAAATCATAAGGGTTCATCTGGAATGAAGTCAATCCCAGCTAATCAAGTGAATAAATAAAGCCAAAACTCACAAAATGAGTTTTAGTTTTCATCGCGTTTTTTTCATGTCTATTGTTTCCACTATGCATTTTGGAAATTTACTAAAAAAGAATTGAGTCAATGAAAAAAAGATGATGTGACATATAATTTAGAAACAGAAATTATTTGCTAATATTTCTTGGTACACTTTTCCAAAGTTCCATGGAGAGTTCCTTTTATTTTATACCCTTAAAAGGAACTACTTTGATACCCAATATAAGGTAGGAAAGACTACTGAAAAATAATCTGGAAAATAAGGCAATTTGCAAATGTAATTGAATAATAATAATATTGGACTGATAAAAAATGAAGTGGAAGAATCACATATAATGCAGTTGAGAAGTACTATATATTCCCAAAGGAAAATGCATCAAAAAATAATCGTATAAACCTGATAAAAAGTGTTTAGAGAACAGAGACAAAGAGTCTAAATCACCATCTCCTCAGTAGACTCTGCTTTGTTAAAGTGAGCATCCAGCTTGCCAGAAGCAAAACAATGCAGATTACAGCTGGAAAGATTCTACAGTAATTTGATCTTGGCTTTTATTCATAAATTCATTAACAATTCAAGTTTCTAAACCTAGAAGGCAAAATTCATTCTTTAACCCCAACCGAATTCTCCTCTATTCTTCCTGAATTAGTAAGTGCCAGATTCTAGAGTTGGAAAATATGGAATCATCCTGGATATCTGGCTTTCCACCTCCCACCACATAGGACCATGCTGTTCTCATACTTCCCTCCCTCTGCTACTCTATAGGCAACCTGTGAGACAGTATGCTAGCATTTAATGAACAGATCCAGTTTTTTAATGCTAGGAAATAGATAAAAGAAAAAAGCCCCAGCAGATTGAAGGCCGTGTAATGCATTATTTTTATATGCTTCTTACCCAGTTTCTTCACAGACAATTCATCCTCTCTCTTTTTCACACACACCCACACACATACACACACACACACACACACACACACACACACAAGGTCCACTGGTCTAATCTATTATCGGTCCTGCCATTTTTACTTTATTATCATCTAGTTTACTTGATGTTTCTCTTAATCCACACTATTGCTTTACCATGGGCATCCTTCATCTCTTTTCAGATGATAACCTTTATTTCTAGACTAGGTCTTCTGCTACTGTCATCTCTCCTGCTGGGCCCTCCTTCTTTACATCAATCTTCCTAAATTTCACATCCTATCAACTCAGTCCCTTATTTAAAACCTTTATTAACACCTGGTGATTTTCTCACTATGGCTCCCTGTGACTCCATAGGTGTTTAATTTTTTTAACTGTACAACTATTTATGATGTTTTAGATATCCTGTGAAAAATTATCTGTTTCTTACTAATCAATAAATGAGCTTCTCAACAAATCAATTAAATTGTGTATACTGTGCATTATTCGTAGATCATCACTTATGCATATTATAAAGTATCTTTCTGAAAATAAGAGCATGCTTTAAAAGGAAGAAAACATTGGAAATGGTGAATAACTATGAAACATTTACCAGGAGATCCATGAAGAAGACGTGGAAAAGTAAGGTGCAGAATCAAGGGTCAGCAGACCGACAGGTGAGGAGCTGAGGGCAAAATTACACTTCCTAATACATTTTCAAATATCATAATAATTTGTATTGCTTTTGAATTGCACCAATTAGCTGAATTCTCACTGAAGGTAAAGACTATGTCCTCTTTCTCTTTGGAAGGTAATGTTATGTTGTGAAAAGAGCATAATATTAGTAACTGGGTAAATTTAATTGTGAGTACAAAGTCAGCTAGTCATTTGACATAAGAGATTTTGCAAGTTAGTTAATTACCTAAACCGGTTTTCACCTTCTTAAATTGCATATATTAGTAGCTGAATTATCTGTGTGAAAATTAAATGAAATAAATTATTTCAAGTTCCTAGCACAAGGACAACTTATAAAGGACAAGCAATAAATGGTGTTTGTTTGTGTTTGTGTGTGTGTTTATGTGTGTTAGTGGCATTTGGTAAATAATTATCCAGTTGGGTTTTTCTTACATTTTGTTTATAATTAAATATTTAGATTTAGTTCATCCTCAAAGGATCTAGGAGAGGAAGGAAATATTCTATTTTATTGTGAATGATGTAAGAAAAATAGAAAAGAATAAAAGTTTGAAGAAGCCAGGAAAATTAAGCATAATAGCCTATATACAAAAATTTAGAAGTTCTGGGTGAATCATGTCAAAATATTACCAACTGAAGAGATTTTCTCTCACTTTGGATCTTAAGAGTAAATCTCACCTGAGTTCTCCCTCTTCAATTAGACTCAAAGGTAACAATTTATACATGAGTGTTGTTTGGACTTACAATATGTTTTATCTTAACCTCTTACCTCTGAGAATTCTTGATGACATTTGCACATCAAGTTTTTTAATCAAACCTGAGAGGAATTGCTCTTTGTTGTTTGCCTTCAAAAGCAATTATCATGTTTAAAAATAATTTTTCTTACTTAAAAAAGCATATGTGTAACATAAGATTTTAAATCTAAATTACATGGTTACCTGATAACACCATAGTGTAAACAAAATCATGAATAGCCAAATTTAAAGCAAAATGAAACTATAAATTAAAATAAAGTAACAAATTTCAGAAAATAATTGACAAATACTATTGATAAAATAGTATCATTCTTGATAGAATGAAATTATTCAAAATTATACGACAATTTCTGAGACAGAGTGTCCAAAAATATTATATCCAAACATACCATCATTCAAAACCAATAATGGATGGCAAGAGAGAGAAAGAAAGAAAATAGGAAAAAAGTATTTAATGTTGGTTCTAGCCACATTAGAACATGTCATACATATGTGCTTCGGGATTGCAGACAAGTTTTCAGGTTAAAAACTGGTTGAAAATGGGTATAACTGTAAGATGAATACATGAAGATGATCCAGGATCTTTGATAAAAATATTTATGGACAAAATGTCAACATTAAATAAAGAATGAGAATTAAATACCTAAGACACTGCAAAGTCGTGGTTAAAGAATTGGTGGTACAGTGCACTTTTAAGAAAGTCTCAATCAAGCAAATGAGGCTGGGATTAGCAAGAAATTAGCTCATTAAACATTAACAAAAAATTGCTCATCAGAAGTCCTACACTGGGCTGAGATTATCCAGCTCTATTAACCCAACTATACTGTCATTGGCTAGGAGCAGTCTTGGTGTAGACACCAAGGTGTATCCCAAAGGTAATGAAGGTAGATAATGCCAACTCACTAGGTTCCTTATAGAGGCTGAATAGCGCACTTCAAGACCACCATACTCATGAAAGGGAAGAACTGTATTTTGAGTACTAACTTGGAAAGAGAGCTTCAAGAATAATTTGAAAAGCTTGGAAAAATATTCATGGCCTATGAAAAGCATGAGAGACTCTCAAGAAACTTAGAAATATTAAAAGCATGAAGTGAAGCTGCAGTTCACTGGGGGAATTCCTTCTTCAGAGGAATCTCAGTTCTTTTCCCAAAGCCTTTCCTTTGATTGAATCAGGCTTATCCAAATTACTTAGAATAATTCCATTTGTTTAAAGAAAGCTGATTATAGATGTAAACCACATATACAAAACATTATCACAGCAGCAGATTAAGGTTTAATTGAATAATTGGGTCCTATAGCCTCGCCTAGATGACAAATAAAAGTGCCATTGCAACCTCTGAAAAGGAAAATATCAAACCCAGAGAGATAATTACTGGGAAACAGAAAATTAATCCATAATCACAGAAATACTAGAGGTGAAAATGGCAGAGAGAAATAGCAGATTCCAGCAGGGTTGACAAACACTAATTATAACACTTACAAAGCAGAGCAAAATCTTGTTCAAAATTTGGGATTGGAGATAGATAATATTCTTGAACCAGAATAACTCTGACCAAAAAATAACTAGTCACAGGCACAGGTAAAGAGCACCTTGAGCTGGGAAGCTGGCCTAATAACCCACATGGACCATATAAGTTAATCTTAAGACCTTAAAGGGTACAGCATTTAAATATTTATGGTTTTAAAATATTTAAAATTTAGGACAAGACTATAAGAGGCCGCAGGATGAAAATTGACCAGATATCAACAATGAATTACAGAAATGAAAATATTTCAGAAATAAAAACATTTCAAAACACACACACACACATACACATACACACACACACACACACACACACACACACAACAAAACAAAACAAAACCTATGGAACATTTAGGGATGGAAATAAAAACATTAGAAAGGAAAAACTACCCTGGAAGAACATAACATCAGATTAGAAACTAAAGAAGAAAAAAATCAGTGAACTTAGTCATAGTTTTGGAAACATTTCAAAATGAAATGCAGAAAGAAAAGAGATGGAAAATAAAACGAATAGCAATTCCATGACTTCTGGAAAAGTGTCAAGCATCTCTAGAAAAACAAAAGAGAACAAAGGGAGATAGGTAAATATACAAATATTCAAAAGTCAAAAAGTAACATTGAAAAAGTAACATTAAAAACTTTTAAAAAGTAACATTAAAAAAGTGACATCTGGATGGATCATAATAAAATCATTCAAAAAACTTATGCTTACAAAATGTTAAGTTATCCATTGGGGAAAAAACATGTTTCATATAAAGAAACTAAGGTAGGAATTACAGCAGATTACTCATCTTAAATGATGCAAGACAAGAGACAATGGAGTAGCATCTTTAAAATACTGCAAGGAAAGTTTTTGGCTGACAAAACCTTTGCCAAAATGGAAAATATAGAAACTCTTTATATGAAAACAAACAAACCAAAAAATTAAGAAAATTCATTTTAAGCAAATATTTGTTATAGGAAATGTTAAGGAAAATTCTTTGGGAATAATAAAAATCATATCCAATAAAAATATATATATTCACACAAATATATATGAGCAAAGAGTGACAGAACTGCTAGAAATATGAAAAAAATACTTTCAAAATTTTAAAATTTTTTCAAGCTAACTGATGGTTTAAAGCAAAATTAATAATAATATGTGCATTCCTAGCATGGTGGGCTGCTCATTCATGGGTGTTGTGTCCTTACAAGGAGAACAGGACAAGATCCTGATTCACTGTGACTGTGTCCATTAATGATTATCTTCTCTCCTATCTAATGGAGTTTTTACATGAAATATTTGAATTTCCAACCATTTGATTTTAGGGATGTCATACAGGTATGTCTGTGTAGCTCCGCTGGTAGTTCCCCGTAGGAGGAGACAGGAAACCACACTGGTGTGAACCTATAACAGCACAGCTTCAGAAAATGCTATTCTTGTACATCTTTACCCATCCCCATCTTTACCCATTAGTGGTGTGACAGAATAATGCCTGTGCTTCCCGTGTAGGACTGTGTAAGATTTTGTGACAAACCTTCCCCCACCCAACACACCCACAAGTATTAATACCATGATCCATGGTGCTTTAGAGAACAGAGCACTGTGAGTAGGGACTACCATCCATTAAACACCAGTTATTCAAAGTTGGAGGAAAAAGAAATTGAATACCTTGAGTGTAGGTATGTTGTGCTCTTTCAAAGCCAAAAGTTATTCCAAATTTTTATACTGAAAGTGAAAAGTACATTGAACTTCCCCATGAATATGAATTCCTAAACAAGTAAATATGTCTCCATAACTCAGGAAAGCAAAATATGTCTGGAGTCCTTCCTTATTCCTATTCTGAAAATGGAAGATGTTTTGGAGGTCCAAAAGGGAGCTGACCACTGGGAGTTATGGCCAGGCAAGGATGAGCAATTGCTAGTTCTGATGTCACAAGGACATTGTGAGTAGGTTTCAAAGTGCAGGAATATAAAAGAGTGACTGCAGGTGAGTTTTTGTCCACAAGTACAGGAAGCTCTTGGTGGTGATCTGTCGGACTCCCAGATAGTGCATTTGGTGGTTGGTTGGTATTTGGTGGTTGGCGGTTGGTGGTGGTGGTCTTTAGATATTGGTTCTTTGATTTGGGTTTGTTGATTTGTGTTATTTGTGTTTTTGATTTGGATTTGTTGTTTTGGTCTGTTATTTTTTCCTTTGAGCTAGCGCCCCTAGTTGGTGTTCCTGCTTAAGATGGCTAGCCAGAGTAGTGAGCATAGTGTCGTGTCCCAGGGGCCCAGCTCCTGCAAGAAGGCAGTCCTGAGGGACCAGACAAGGTCCTGAGGAACATTGGGCCAGGCAGGTTTGGCCAGATCAAACTGGCCCACCATTGCCTAACTGGGGCAGAGGTGGCAGTGAAAATCCTGTGGAAGACAGGGCAGAAGCTCCTGGTTCTCTCAGAAGTTGATATCATGAGGATGCTGGACCATTCCAATGTGATCCAGTTATTTCAGGTGGTGGAGACCCAGAGAACTATCTATATGGTGATGGAGCACGCAGGTGGGGGCCGACTCGTGGACCACATCCTGCAGGGTGGCATGAAGGAGGAAAGGGCATGCAGATTGTTCCAGCAGGTGGTGTGTGCTGTGGCCTACTGCCATGACAGGGGCATTATGCACCCAGACCTGAAGCCACTGAACATCATGGTGGATGCCACAGGTCACATCAAGGTCATCGACTTTAGTTTCAGCACCATGGTCACATGTGGCCAGACACTGAACCAGTTCGGGATCACTCTCGCATACTCTGCTCCCGAAATGATCCTGAGGTGAGCCTATGAGGGCCCCTCAGTGGACATATGGAGCCTGGGCGTCACTCTTTATTTTTATTAACAGGGAGCCTCCCATTTAGAGGAACCACTCTTAACAAGATAAAGAGGCAGATCATGATGGAAACCTACCATAACCCTCCCTGGATTTCCCAGGCAGCCCAAATGCTCCTATAGCACATGCTGACCCTCGACCCCAGGAAGTGGCCCACAGCCAAGCAGATCCTTCAGCACCCATGGCTGATGCATGGTGAGCAGTATTTAACCCATGATTAAACACCCAGACTCACAAATACTGACCATAATGTTTGATATGGGTTATGATCTACACAAGACTTGGGTGTCCCTGGCCAAGAGGAAGTTCGATGTGGCCATGGCTACCTACCTCCTGCTCTAGCACCAGAAAAGCCAGGGTGTGGGCTACTTCTTCCAGGGGATGCCTGTGCCTCCCAGGGTCAAGCCTCCCCCACGCCCCATGGATCTTGCCCATTGCCCTGTCCTCCCAAAGAGGAGCTCCAGCGAGCCCGTCTGTTGCACTTGCTCCTTGCCCTATAAGCCTCCCCTACCTGCGGAGACCAAAGCCCCAGGGCAGAAGCATCTCAGGAGGGCCATCCAGCCTCCCATCCATCTCCACTTCCCATCTTCAAGGACCTGCACACCTAGTTTACCCTCTCATCCTGACACTGGGCAACCCCATGCTATCAGAAAGCTCTGGAAGTGGGTGACCAGGAGGATTGCTACCTGTGCGGGACAATTATGTGGTTGCATTCCACATGTAAGCAATAAGGTGGCTCAAATGTAAGAGGGGAGAAACCTGCCAGATTCCTCAAGTGTGGCTACAATCAAGGGGAGAGATGACCAGACAAAACCAGGGGACAGCCAGAGGACCCTGTGTTGTGGATCCTGACATCTTGCCTGGGCATCAGTGGTGTGGACTCTAAACAGCTGTAGGAGGAAGATGTGCCAGCCAACTCAGGTTCTCTGCACGGGTTCTAGCTGAGAGCACTTCTCCATCCACCAGGACCTCAGGAGTCTCCTCTGCCCCCCACCTGCAGAAGACATCAGAGACTGCTCCTCCAGGACACTTCCCCTGCCCTGCTTCTCTGCCCTTTCTCCCATTCCTCTGAGATGTTTATTAATAAATTTGATTCATAAAAAAATACATTCCTAGTATTATTAAATGCCATGTATTACCACAATAGGTCAAAGAACATGGAAAGAAATGCCAGTGTATTTCATAAAGTATTTACAGTATTTAAGAACATAAAATATTATCTAAAAAGGAAATGTGATAAGTAAATGCATGTATAACTTACCTTGGGGTAATCCATAGACTTAAAAATCAAGAATTACAAGTATGGCTTATCACTATAATAATATAGTAAAGATACAAAGGAAGTATAAGAAAAGACAATTCAAAATGTGGTAGGAAAGAAGATGAGAAAAAAACTAAGTGCAGATAAGACATACAGAAAACAACCTAAGGTGGTAGATTGAACATCAGCAATATCAATAATTATATCAAATGTAAATGATCCAAGTCAGAGGTTGACAAACTTTTCTGTTGTAAACCAGATAGTAAATGTCATTAGGTATTCATGGATCACCTACAGATTCTATCATGTATTATTTGCCTACTTGTGCACTTATTATTTACAGTGCTTAAAATTATAAAATCTATTCCATCATGTTTGACTCCAGGTCATAGTTTTTCAATCCTGGTCTAAATCAACAAGCTATACTACTAACTTAAAAGAGTTAGTAAAGTAAAATAAAGGGAAGGTAAAGTGAAAAGCAAACAGAAAGAAGGAAAGAATAATGGTAAGTACAGATACCCATTAACTTAAATCAGTAATTTCATGAAGAAAATAAGTAAAACCAAACTCTCTTCAACATCATAAGTAATATTGACAAAGCTCTGGTTTACTTGTTCATCTGTGTTAGCAAATTTATCCATCAGTTGTGTTTACTCTGTGAATAGCTTAAAAAAGAAAATAATCTCATGGGATTTGTTATTTGCATAAAATAACTTTTATAGGCCACGAGAGTACTTGGAACCTAATAGGTACAGATACTGATGGGGAGTGGGAAAAGGTGGCTATTTTAGAGGTACACTTTGTTTTGAGGTTTTCCACAGCCAATTCTTTTTTTTCATTTTTATTTATTTTTTTATCTTTACAGACTGCAATATGATTCATTGTACACAAATGGGGTACATGATGGTTGTACACGATGTAGATTCACACCATTCATGTAATCATACGTGTACATGGGGTAATAATGTCTGTCTCATTCCACCATTTTTTAAACCCTTTACCCCCTCCCCCTTCATTTCCTTCTGTGTAATCTAAAATTCCTCCATTCTTCACTTACTCCGCCACTCCCATTATGTATCATCATTCACTTATCCAGGAAAACATTCTGCTTTTTCTTAATAGAAAACTTTTCATACACAGGAACCCAGTTTTTTGACACCCGGAGATTTCAGGCAAAGGGAACAGGCATTTTGAGACCAGAGGTAAAATCAAGTGTGGGTGGAGTTTGAGGCAGCCGGTGTGGCTGGAAAGGGATAAATAATAGGAAGGGGAGGGAAAAGAGGTCAGAGACAGCCAGGGGCCACATTGTATATAGTAGTCATTTTGGAATTTTAGAATGTCTGTGGAATTCTTTCTGGAATGTCATTTCAAACTCTTTTGTCAGGCTACATGACACCTTCCTACATTTCTCTCCTTACACAAATTCTATAACATATGGTTGTAAACATTTTGAAATTGATTTCTCAGTTAAGAAATAGTATTTAGTTTTTCTCTGCCTATTTGACATCAAATTTGAATAGTCTTTATTTTATTTTAATAATCTTGATACCTGGAGTTCTTGACTGAATCCAAGTTGCTATTACATTGACCACACTGCCTTATCCTATTCCTGCAAGCAATTCTTACACTACAGACAGTTTTATAGATTTTACTGAGTAGCTTTGCACAACATGTTTTACAATATTCTCATAATATAGTGTACTTCATTCATTCGAGTATTTCTCTTAGGTGTACCTATAATGCAATAAATTATCTTCACTGTCATCTGTCTAACAATTTAATCCAAAACATTTTTGCAAGAGTTATCCCCAGTGTTTTGCTTTTTAATGTAGAACTAAGAAATACATTGCAGTGGTATTGAAACTCCATTCCTTCCTTTAAATCAATATGTATAGTTTGAACAGGTCTCAGTATTTCTTGTTGCAACTGAATATTCAACAAAAGTGTTTAATTTCATTGTAACATTCTGTTATTTTAAGATTATCGATTACAAATTCAAATTTGAGATTTCAACCATATACATTTACTAAATTCTGTACCTCTGAAATGAGTAATCTTTATTAAGCATGTGAATGTCTCAGAATTCATTTAGTATCTGATGATTTTGTGTTCATTTTGTCTTCCAGATAACTAATAAGAATGTCCAATAAGATTTAATTGAAATCTGTATAGGATTTTCTCTCACTGAACAGTATAAAATCCATGTTTTTTTTTTCTTGGCTCTTGATACATAATGCCCATTCAAATAATCACCAAAGACTATCAGAGATATTTCATTTTGCCCTTGTGAATGTCTAAGGGTGACCTTTCAAAGTAAACCCAGGAGAAGTAGTCAGTGCTCATAATCATTACTGTCAGGTATAAACTTTTTTTTTTCTGCTTCAGAACTAATTTGGAATTGTCCTTCAGATTTGCCAAGTAAATTTCATGTAGTATTTTTTTAAAAAGATTTTTTTGAGGGAAGAAGAAAGGCTTATGATGAATATGGAATTAGAAGAGAAGGACTTTTCCATATGACTATTGTGGGGAAGCAAAAGGTAATAGCATTCTGGCCTCAGTGAGCCAGCCTGTAAATGACAGATGTGTAATTATGGTGGCAAAACACTGGGTCCACAGGACGTGTAGAGTGTGGGCCTTTTCCCAAATGGGCAAATTCTCTTAGATCAGGATTTCTCAACCATGAATGCACATTAGAATCATTTGGGAACTTACAGCAGCATTAATGCCAAAATCCAAAGCCCAGTGATTCTGATTTAAATTGGATTGTTGTGGTCAGCAGGACTTTTAAAAACTCTGTAGGTGCTCCAAATGTGAAGCCTGGGTTAATAGACACTATTTAAGGTACAGGATTCAGTATTATATAGCCTATGCATTTTATTCAGTTTGTATCATGCACATATTTGATTTTATAAGCTTAAAATTTAAGGCACATTTTAAATAGCAAAGTTTTATTTATTAATTTAATGTTGATTGATATATTCACTAGTTATTTACTGACTTTCAAAGCAAAAATATGAGATTCTATATAATTTTCATTAAAATGCTAAAGGAAATAATTCAATATGAAATTTAGCAAACAGGTAAAAATTAATAATACAATGTACATCTGGATTACTGGTTAAAATAGGATGCTTCACTTATGTAATAACAGCAAGAAATTATAGCAGTTATGAATAAACAAATGAAAAACATACTATATCAAAATAACTGCTATCATAATAAATTAAATAATCCAAAACAACCTACAGTGAAAATGTATGAGAAATTCATGCTTTTAATTTGAAATTTAAATGAGCTTCCAGTTTAAGAGATGGATTAAGCATACGCATTCCATGACAGAATCTAATTAAAATTTTAGTAAAGTTGTAAAAATGAGCAAAAGTTTAAAGATCTAATGAATTTAAAACTTTTAGAATAGTCCATGATACATACTAAATGTTCATAAGGTTACATGTAACCAACAATATTATTATTATAAGAGGAATTGTTCATGGTAGCACTAGGGAATGAAGCAATGTGATTGGATCAGAATGCTGACGACTTTCTGGAAGACATAATGATTGCTCTCATGGGGATCCTTACAGCCCAAAACCCAAAGAAGAGATGTTAGCAGTAGCTATGGGTGCCATTTTTCTGTCAAAATAGTGATGTGACTCCCAGTTTTGACTAGTCAAACACCCACACAGGAAAAGTATTGGGGTAAAAATCAATTTGATGAACTAAAAGACCATCCACAGAGCAGATGTTCAAGTTACATTGAATGCTCCTCTGTAACCCTCAAGGGAGCAGCACCAGAGAATCCAGATAAAACCTGGCAAACTAAAAAATGGAGACATTCTGTGGGAAGCCAACCATGGTTAGCAGAATCAGGCTTGGCTGACCCATGGGATGCAGAGGTCTGATTCCCAGGAACTGGCAGTCTTGAGAAACTGTTTCAGATAGCCTAGGGTATGTGACCCTGTGCAGAGTGGCTCACTGCCTGAGGAAATGCTAATTCTCTAAGCAAATGTCTTCCCTCCCTGTCGTCCTGTTCATCACAGAGGAAGACCCTACTGATCCCCCTTTACTTGTGCAACTATAAATAAAGGGAAGGTGGACTTCTCCGTGTTGTTAAAGGTGAGATCTTGACATGGCTCAATCTGTCACACCCCTCCCATTTAAAAAGACTGTTGGCTCTTGTGTTTATTTAATTAAATAAGTTTATTAGTGATTAATCAATAGCCAGCACTGTCCTCCCACAGAAACCCTTCCCCTCATCTGTGTTGGATATGGCAGGAAACCCTGCCCCCCACCACCCCGCTTTCTACAGCATTCCAAATCTATTTCAAAGAAAACACAAATAATGAACAGCAAACATCATATTTATAGTGAAACAGTGAAAATTTCATTAAGAAATGAGAAGGAGATGAGAATGCATGTTATCACCACATCTATACTTGATTTCATGGAATATCCTAGTCAGAACATTAAGGCATGTAAGTGGAAATACAATGTTTGAGGATGGGAAAGGAAGAGATAGAACACCCAAATTCACAGATGATATGAAGGCTTATGTATAAAATCCAATGGAATTTGCAGATCAAGTCGTTACAATTAACAAATTTATTAATATTACTGTTATAACACAAACCAGTAGTTTAATAATTTGTCACGTATTTATATGCCAACACCAAAGACTTAGGATATATAATTTTAAAACTTATAGCTTCAAATAGTTCAATAATATAAAACATCTTGAACTAGATATATCAAAAGTATGCAAGACATGCCGGGCATGGTGGCACAGGCCTGTAATCCCAGGACTTGGGAGGCTGAGGCAGGAGGATCTCGAGTTCAAAGCCAGCCTCAGCAACTTAGCAAGACCCTAAGCAACTCAGTTAGACCCTGTCTCTAAATAAATACAAAATAGGGCTGGGGATGTGGCTCAGTGGCCAAGTGCCCCTGAGTTCAATCCCTGGTTACCCCCTCCAAAATATGCAAGACACGTATGAAGAAAAATTAAAATATATTTGATAATAATAAAGAGGCAAACAGTTGTAGCTATCCACCATTCATATAACTTGGAAAATTCAATAGTTTAAAAGTTTTCAACTCCTCCTAAAATAAATCTGATAAACTCCCAAATGAGGGTGTGTGTGTGTGCACGCGTACATAACAACTCTACTAGGTATTTTTAAATGTGAATTGTGAAGAATAACAAAGGTCTTCTTCTAGAAAAAAAGGTTGGGAGAACTAGATCTACCAGATTGCAGGACAATTAATGTATATACGGAAGGCAGAGAAGTACTGGTACTGGAGTAGACAAACAGACCAATGGAACACAATCAATGTGCCCAGAAACAGAACCACATGGAAAGAAATATGTGCTTTACTGAAGAGTTAGCAGTACAGATTTATAGAGTATGGATTACTGGCAAAAGTACAGATTTTCTTTTTCTTGAATATGCTAAACATGCACACTAGTAGTAAGCTACACCCTCATTCCCCAGAGAGATGCTCTCATAAGGATGATAATAGTATAATTTGAAACTAAGTGGATTATTCAAAGTTAGAAAAGCAACAAATAGAATTAAAAGAGCAATATAATATATTGGCACAAGGGGAGAGGACATAGTGTAGAAAAGAGAAATGCGTAAATGCGTTTAATCTTTTTCTTTTCTTTTCTTTTCTTTTTTGGCAGTACTGGGAATTGAACCCAGGACCACTCTACCACTGAGCTACACCTCCAGCCCTTTTCATTTTTTATTTTTAGACAAGGTCTGGCTAAGTTGTTGAGGCTGGCCTCTAATTTGTGATCCTCCTGCCTCAGCCTCTGAAGTGGGTAGGATTACAGGCATGAGCCACCACACCAGGTGAAGTGTGTTTATTCTTTATTTACCATAATAACGGCAATAGATGTTGTCCAAAGTTAATAAATGAAGAAGGAGCAATGTTAGCTGTTCTTTAGCAACCTACTGGTAAGAGTTAAAAAACTAAAAATATTTGTTTAGAATGGTGAGATTTGAGGCATGGGGAGTTTCTGAAATTGTTCATTATCAACTTTCTCTGACCCAGTGATAAAACTGAAGAAATAAAATCATTTGTATAGAATCTATTGCTACTAATAATCTATTGCTACTAATAATAATTATTGCTACTACTAATAATAATAGTTTACAATATGAGATGGACACATGATTTTTGTTCTAGCATATTTTTCTTAAATGAATTGAAGGTACAAAATATATATTTCTGCATCTGAATTACTGAATGACGATCTTTCAGAAGGACACATGCAATGAAAAGATCCAGGAAGTTCTAAGAGAAACACTGAATTTCCAGGCTTGGGTTCTTAAAAATCACAGAAAATGTAGCTATGACCTGTGGTTATACCCAAAGAATGGCAAGGTGAAACAGCCTAAATACTCTAAGGAAGAAAGAAAACATCCAAGGGTAATTTAAGAAGTCTCAGTGGTAGGCCCTTCTGTTATGACCCCATGAACCAGGAAATTAAAATTCACTCACAGCTGTGGAAACCATTAGGGAGAAAAGTCAATGGGGAAAAGTGGGGGACATCACCCCCAGAATGGCACCTAGGGAGAATCTCTGTTGAGGTTGGAATGAGCTAACTTCAATGAGAGGTTGTATGTGGAACTCTTGACTGCTGGGCCTGGATAGGGAAAGGGTTTAGTGATTTAACATTTGCCATCTAGGGTTTTAAAAAACATTTTTCATATTAGTTATAACACGTGTTTCTTTTAATTTCACATCCTTAATGATAATCATGGTTGTAAACTGAATTTGGTAGGCTCTCACTTAATTCCATTCTGCTGTATTCTTTGGAGTAATGCTTTATACAGGTAGCATAATGTTACCAGCTTAGTCCTAAATTAGATCTGGATTCAGGGAGTATGGTGACTTTGTCAAATAGTGTTTTGCCTTTGAGAAAGGAATGTGATCGTTTTTAGAGTAGGTAATAGGAGACAGTAAATTATGGGAGTTTGCTGCAATACTGTGACCTTTTCAGTATTCAGTAGTTTGAATAGCTGGTCTTTCTACCCTACTTGATTAAAGCTCCACTAATCATCAAGGAAGTTAATGCAAGATAAAACATTTTTTTAAATGGCATGGCATTAATCCTTTCATATGGCAGAAGTTGGAATGGGAACCCTTAGACATTTGTAACAAATTTCAATGTCTCTGCTGTAGTTGCAAATCTTTAGACAGAAGTCATTGACTTTGGATGATGAAACTGTGACCTGGTAAAACCTCGATCCAGCACTTTTTAGAGTAATGGTATATTACAAATGCACCTGCCTTATGCAGAGAATAGACATGACCTTGGTAAATAACATGAATGCCTCCCTCCCCTACAGTATCACTTATAAACGGCACCTCATAAGAATCCTATTTTTATAAAGACATCTAATGACATCAGTTTTAGATTACATTTCAATAACTCATTGCAAATCAAAATCAATGTGTTTTTATTTACACTCAGTGAAGTAACTTAGCTGATATAAATCTCTGCTGAGCAGATTGCTATGTCTTACTAACTATCCAATAAATATTAGTTGGGCAACAGCTGATGAATGACAAAAATATACCTAACACTTTAAATTAAATGTTGTAGGTTTTCATACATAGTGTGTCTTCTTAGGATCAAAGAAAGCATGTCACTGTCCAGTTTATCCAAAATATTATTATTTTTTTGTTTTTTTCATATTTTTGATTGAACATTTAAGGGTATGTTCTTTAGTCTGGCTTATTTTCCTTAGCATATGGTCCTAATTAATAATGCTATATTTTGCTCCAGAAATTTTTGTGAAATGAAAGATATATTCATCGACTTGATTGTGTCAATCATTGTACTACAATTGCATATATCAAGTCATCATATTGTATATGTTACGTATATACAACAAAAATACATTAAAAATATTCAATGTTAAATAAGTTTATCTGTATTTCAACATATTGGGCGACTCAGGATGTCTTACAGAAGTTATTGCCTATTAGAGCATAGTGCTTTGTTTTAATAGTTAATATGCAAGATTTGGGGCTGTGATGCAAGAAATAGCTATTATATAGCAAACTTCAATGTGGACACTCAATAAATGCATGAACAATGAGTGACTAAATGATGAATGAGAACACAAGGATGATTGCATGCATTAACGTTGGTTCCATTGTTTTCATGACACAACTAAGCCCTCATAAAGTTGCTTTCAGCTGTGCTATAGATTTTGAAAATAGAATGATCAATATTTATAGTGAAGAGATTATTATGTGAATGGATAGATAAATATAAATAATTACTGATAGGAGAGGCAGTCAATTAGTTAATTAGAATAATATTAATTAACTGTGATTTTACTCAATGACAAGGGTTTGAAATGAACTGAAATTAAACCAAAACTCTGAATTGAAAGCAGTTTTGGAGGACACAAGAATGCATGTGTCCACAATCTCCACAACACAGGAGTCTAAGGCAGGAGGATGGCAAGTTTGGCAAGTCCGAGGCCAGTCTCATCAACTTAGTAATATCCTGTCTCAAAAGAAAAAAAAAATTAAAAAGTAGGAATGTAGCTCAGTGGTAAAGCACCCCTTGGATACCAAATAAATAATTAAATAAAAGCAGGTTTGCTCTTACTATTTCAGAATATACATCATCTTTCTGTACCTTTTCGAAGGTTGGAGGTCATAACATGTTTAGGTGATCTTTTACCATTTCAAAATGAAAATTATTTCTTTCATTAAGTCTCTTAAAGCATTCTATAAGTTTTGAACCTACCAAAAGTAGGTTCAAATGAAGTGCTTATTTAAAGAATGATTATTTTTAATTTACCTGGAGTACAGTATATTTCCTTATCTATTGTTTACTTCAAAAAAAAGGTCTTAGGAAAATGGTTAAACAAAGCATAAAAGCTACCTGATAGTTTACATGCACATTGGTAAAAGCAGAACGCAAGCAAATGCACAATAAATGAGACAATCACAGCTTATGAATAATTTATGAAGGCAACAAATGTGGGTGATATACCAGAAAATAATCGAGACTAGTACTCTATTTCTGTATTTTTCCATTTAGCAAATTAAAAATAACTTTACTACTCTTACTCTATAGATAAGGAAATGGAATAATAACAGAATAAATCAATAAAAGTAAAACAAAATTACTTAATGTTGAATTGATAGTGGCACATCATTGGTCTTGTTAATATAAATATAACACTCTTCTGTTGTTTTATAATAAAGAAATAACAATGCACTTTCCACCGTCAGTACACAGTACTCCCCCTGTGTCCAGGCAGCATATCATCCAAGACCCCCAGTGGAAGCCTGAAGCTACAAATAATACCATACTCTATATTAAACACAAGCTTCTGATTTTTCATATCAATGATAAAATTTGATTTATATATTGGTACAGTAAGATAATAGCAACAACAATAGTAATACAAAACAATAATCATATAATGCAATAGAAGTTATTTAAAACATTAATTTTTATTTCTGGAATTTTTCATTTAATATTTTTGGACTGCAGTTGTTCATAGGTAACTGAAACGTTAGAAAGCAAAACCATGGATGAGGGGAACAACAGCAGCAGTAAACAAGTTAGTGACATCTCCGTTCAAAACTAGGCTAGTAGTTTGGAATGTATCCAAGGAGCAACAATGAATTGCTATTTTTCCAATTGTTTTCCTTTTATTGATACACAAATAAAGGGGAAACTCCAATCTAGAACAACTAAAGAAATGATGAAATACAGCAACTTGGCCTCATCTTGATGTTCATATTATAGAACTAGCTAATTTGTTTATGCTGCCCAATAAATACAGCTGGAAATATTAAATTCTAAATAGAATTGCAGAAATTTGGTAGTTAACAGGATTCATGAATCTAAAGGGAAGACAATAGTCACAATTTATGGGAAATTCAAATTCCCCAAATTTCTCATCACAGTTCAGATATGGGTGAAATGTCAGTATAGCACTAGAGAAGCCTGCTTCCCTTCCCTTATGGATACTCCAGCAGTGATCAATCAAAACACAGCCAAGGTAAACTTCTTCTTTATTGCTAGAGTATTTGTGCTGAATTCACAGTAGGAAAAAAAATCACTTCTGTTCCATTTTTGCCCAATGATTTGGAAACAACTCCCAGGACCAGAGATGGGGCTCTGATTCTATTTTAAGAATGGAAATAACCAAATCTTCATCTTGGGATCATCTTCCTATTTCTTTTTGAATTCAAGGCTATCATGGATGTCTCCTTAGGTGCACATTTTTGAAAGCTGAGAAAATATAAAAGAGAGTATTCCATAGTTAATAGCACTAGAGGGGAGGAGAAAATGAGAAAAAGAGGAAGTAGAGCTCTGTTATTCTAAAGTCACTTTAGAAACATAATTAATTCATTGCAACCTTACTCTTGTATGTCTCTGATCAAGATGTTCTCTAGGTATTTCCCTAGTTGAGTACTGATCCTAAATTACTGCTATTGTTTTGAGTTAGGAAGGATGACCATTATGCGTTGAAGGAATTTCAGTCTACCAAGTCTTAAAATTTAAATGTATGTTTGTACCATTTCCCTACGGACAGTGAAAGATAAATCACCCAGGAGAACCTTGTGAGTTAGGCAAGGCCTAAATGCAGAGAAGCAACTGAAGGGAAGAATTTATAGATTAAGCATTTAAGTGTTATATTTAGTAACATAAATTTGCTGTGTATTGTAGTAGATTTATATCCCTGCATAGACTTTTGATTAATGTTGGTTTTCTTGTTTTTTTTTTTTTTTTCCTAAACAAGAATTTAGATTGTACTGTGTCTTTAAGTAATGGAATATTCTTCAGAATTGGTCATGCTTTCATTCAGTGGTTCCTGGAAGATCTGTAATGGGGACCATAAAGACAACAGTGGTTCCAATTTGATATGCTTTTCATCTTTCACAGGGAAGTAAAACAAACAAACAAACAAAAATGTGGACTAAGGTTAACAGAGCACAATCTGGCTCAGAATGGTAATGTAATAAGCTCAGAGAACACTGATACTATATTTCTAATGATTTTTTTTTCTGTTACTGTTTTTAGATCTTTGGAAAAAGTACTAATGTTGAACAATATTCTCCAATAACTCCTATTAAGCCATACCCATGCTACTCTGTATAGCTGCAAAATTTGTGAATGCTTTCGAAAAAGCATGTCTGGAATGGTAGAAGATAGGATCTAACCTGGCACAAGACTGGGTCCCACTACGGGAAGGAGTGCCTTTGATTTTTGCAGAATAGTGCAATCTGCTCATGAACAGTGCACCCCAGGTCTGGTCCTCTGAAGGGCACCTTTTTCTATATGCCTGGAGAAGATGCCTTTTAAAATTCAAACATGGTCTGTGAATATGCTTGGGGAAGCCTTGACCCGAGCCACAAAGATAGGAGTTGAAATTTCTCTACAAAGACTAGATTTGCCCTCTGCAAATTATCCAGGAAATTATCCTGAAAATAAAGATTCAAGAGATTGAGCTTTAGGCAGAGTGAGGGAAATTTATTTCTCCCTTAGTATTAGAGTGACTTTTTCTCTGGTTTTTGAAACATGGCTATATATACCACATGATGGTATAGGAACGAGGCAGGGAGATGACAAATGAAGGGTCTCTTAAGGAAAAAATTCTGCCATAGTTTAAGCTCTATTTTACTTTCCTTCCAGAATTCTGAAACTTTAAAAAATTATTGTCAACTAGTATATTTTGAAGTGAATGTCCTGTAGAAAATGAAGGAAACTGCCCATGCCTTGTTGAGGATAAAGTCCAAAGGGAAGAGCAGTATTCCTTTTCCTTGAGAAATTGTGGGGATACTTTTACTCTTGGGAGGGATGACATTTACAGGAATAAGCACCAAGGTCTGGCATAACAAAAAAGTAAAAAATAAATACATAAAATAAAAATGAATAAATTATTTTTCATATGAAAATGTTTTTTCTTAAATGCTATGAACATAGCTGGCACAGGTGATTGTTCTAGAAGTTATAGTTTAAGAACAATATGGACAACTACTCATAGCTATCCAAAATTTTTATAAAACTTAGGAGAGGGATGTAGCAGATGTAGCATAGAGGTCGAACTATTTGCTAAGCATGTGTAAGGCCCAAAATTGATCCCCAACAGGGAAAAAAAAAAAAAAAAAAGGTCAGTTAATCTTAAGTGAAATTATTTTTTAAATTTTTTTCTCTTCAGGAAAAATGATTGATTAGTCTTTTTAAATTATTACATATATCACACATGACAAGTCTATTTCTCTTTTGAGATATAATTTGGGGAAAATCACCAAGAAAATCTAAGGTAATCGCAAAAGACATGTCAGAATTTTAGACAAAAAGGAATAATTCTTTTTATATAGCTTTTACATGTGCAAAAGATTCAAGAATGTAAAGAAGTTATCTGTGAATAATTGCTGTGGAAGCTGTGGTTTTTGTCTTTTGTCTGCCCATTATAAAAACTTCTTTTCTCCTATTTATAGACATAAACAGTGTTCTCCTGGACACAAAGAGGCATGTAGTCAGGGCTAATCACAATCAGTTTGTCTCCCACAGTGATTCCCAAGCCAGAACCCACAGAGGCTAGTATGATGTATCTCTGCAAGGTCCTGGGGAAAATGTTGCCTGTCTTCCTGAGGTTTACATTGAATAGACTGGGTATGCATGGCCCTAACTGTATCCAGATTAGAAAAGCTTGTGTGCAGTCAGAGAGACAAAGACCACCACACGGAGAGAAGCAGAAACTGGACAGATGGAGAGAGAGAATATACACATAACTCTGGATAAAACCCAGACTCAAGAAGGAACTGAAATTACTTGCTTCCTTTTTGTGTGATAAGCAAATTCCCTTTTTATGAATTGACTTTCTAATGCTAAGATTTCTCATTAAACAATAGAAAGCAAAGAAAACACTACTCGATTGGAGAATCGGTAAATCTCAGCTCTGGACTTAGTTTTCATAGAAAACATTCTACCTTCAAACAAATCACTCATTTTTTATCTGTGTCATCATCTGATAAATCAATAAATATGATAAAGTACTCTCCTAATTTCCCTTTTTAGTACTAATAATCTCCCTCTTAAAGGCCCATTTCATCTGGCCTTCATTTTTATTTTATTTATTTACTTATATATTATTTTGTTTTCTTTTCGCTGTTATGGGGATCGAGCTGAGGGCTTTCACATGCCCAGTAAGTTCTTTACCACTGAACTACGACCACTACCTAGTTTTGGTTTTAAATGTAGAATGCTAATTTAGAAATAAAAATTTATAAAACCATTTACTCTCCCCAAAGCACAGTTTTCTAGACAAGATTCAAAAAGTGGTGTTGCTTTGTATGAGTGTCAAAAAATTGTGACTATCAAGTCCATACAACTATATAACTCATTCATTCAATAACTATAGTTTAAAGGTAATTACTATGAGGCAGATCCATTGTAGTCATAGAATTTCAGCAATTATCAATAGAGATAAGCTCCCCATGAGGCTGCATTTCTAATGATATTTTAACAATGAACACATTAACAAGTACATTAGACAATTTCAAACAAATCCAAAGAAGTTAAAGGGTGTTATGATTTGGATATGAGGTGCCCCCAAAAAACTTCTGTGTTGATGCAAGAATGGTCAGAGGTGAAGTATTGGACTGTGAGAACTGTTTTCTAATCGTTCATCCTACTTTGAATGGACTAAGGGTAGGTGGGGTGTGGCTAGTGAACATGAACCTAAATCACTTGGAATTTGCTCTAGAAGGTTCATCTTCCTTTGGGCCTCTCCCACTTCTCTTTCTCTACTTTCCCAGCCTCCGTATTCTGATCAGCTTTCCTCCACCACACCCTTCCACCATAATGTGCTACCTCACTTTGGACCCAGAGCAATGAAGTCAGCCCACTATGGACTAAATCCCTGAAACCATGAGCAACAAAAGTTTCTCTCCTCTAACTTGTTCTTGTCAGTAATTTTTGTCACAGTGATATAAAGCTGATGAATATACAGGGCAATAGATTGGACAGGGATAAGAGGTAGAGGATAGTTGACTAATTCAGCTAGGTTAGCAGGAAACATTCCTCCACAGAAGGGACATTTAATATGAAACCTGAATGACACAGAAAAGCAATGATGTAGTTCATCTTGAAAAGAACAGCAGGAGAAAGATTCCAGGAGTTTGAATGAAGGAGGTAAGTATATTGGTAAATGTTTCATCACTGTGAAAAAATACCTGAGAAAATTAACTTAAAATAGTACAGATTTATGTTTCACTGTTTCAGAAATTTCAATCCATGTCACATGGCTCCATGAATTCTGGGTCTGTAGTGAGGCAGAACATCATGGCGGAGGGATGTGGGTAGAGTGAAACTACTTACTTCAGCAACTAAAAAGCAGAGAGAAAGAAAATTTCCAGGAATAAGCTATAGTCCCCAATGAATATGATAAATCACTCTCCTAATTTCCCTTTTAGTACTAACAATCTCCCTCTTAAAGACCCATTTCATCTGGTCTTCATTTTTATTTTATTTATTTACTTATTTATTATTTAGTTTTCTTTTTGCTGTTCTGGGGATTGCTGCACTGGGGACAAAGCATGAATCTTTGGAGGAAATTTCATTTCCAAACCATAACAGTATGCTAGAATTGGGCTGACTATACTGAAATCATAAAGAGAGTGAAGAACTTATAAGGATTCTTGGTTCCCTATGCTTCAATATCCTGATGGAATAGGTCTGAAGAGGTGAGAATATTCATTCTTAATTTCTACTCTCATTTTTTTTTTGGTCCATCTACAGAAAACAAGGAGAGATTAAAAAATGGAGGCTTCTTATACAACTAATGTAAAGCAATTGGGCAATTAGAGGAGAAAACATGAAAGGATAAAACTAGTGCCACCCTTCCTATCTCTCAATTAAATATAGGTGACCAGAATCAATCATAGATGGAGCTGACCCCTTCATTCATTCCAAGATAAATATTGCAGTCCTACAACTTTTCATGGGCACCTGAGCCCATAAAATATTTAGAAAATTCTATCTCAGCAAATTCGAAAAACACAGTCAATCTTAACTATCTTATGTTACTTAAAAAGATTTAGCATGCTTTTGAGAAAGAGGAAAAAAGCTATAACTATCATTCTCTATCAAGCCAGGACCATTAAAACACCTGTCACCCGCCGTAAAAGCAACGATGAACACAAACTGCTTATGTAGCTGAGAAAGTATCTGTGAGTAAATTGACAGTGTATTTAGATACTTCATATTTCAAAATCCCCAAATTTTCCTAGAAGTATATAAATTCTTGCTTCCATTTATAGAATCAAGCACACTTATCTTTAATTCTATCAGGATTTGAATGCTAATTTATAAGTAAACAGCAATATAAATTACATCAAGTTTTTTGATACATTAAGGTTGATATGAATGCTATTTCCCTTTTATATTTCTTTTCCCTATTTTCACCTAAATCTTACCACATATAAAAATATTAGTGGAAGCTACCACATGGGCTAGGTTCCTGATGGATCTAGAAAACTACAATGAACCAGTCAAATCTCAGTGCTTAACTAGCTGAGGCAAGGGCTGCATGGTAAATGGGGAAAAAGGATCAAAACTGAGCTCTGACTTCTAGTTCTGACACCCACAGTAACTAACAGTCAATAAGTCCTAAGTGGAATGTACACGTTATGCCTGGTGAGTTTTATATCAAGATTTTAGGAGCTGCCCTGCTAAAGGGAGTCAACTGTTGCTAATGGCAACGATGTTTGTGTACTTTAGTATGAAGGGCATATCTTTGAAGTAAATTCAAAAGCCAAAATCTATAAACATTTGTCAGTCCCAGTCCCTCAAATCTCAGGACTGTACCGTGGACACTTTACACTTTAGGAAGGGCACTTTCAAATAAACTTCAACAGAGAAAGGCTGAGATAATAGAGAAGATATAAAATACTTGGATGAAATTGTCTGGCTTAGTTTCTAATAGAGTCAATTTCAAGTGTTTTAGTCAGGATTTTTTTTTTTTTCTGCTATGATCAAAAGACCTGAGGAAAACAATTTTAAAGGAGGAAATGTTTATTCTGGGGCTCATGGTTTCCGAGGTCTCAGTCCAGACCCTGACCTGGATGGGAGGCAGAACATCCTGATGGAAGGATGTGGTGGAGGAAAGCAGCTGGGCATATGGCACCAGGAACCACAGAGAGAGTCTGAGCTCAGCTTAGAAAATGTATATCCCAAAGGCCACCCCCAATGACCCACCTCCTCCAGCCATACCCTACCTGCCTACAGTCACTATACCATTAATCCCTGATCAGGGGATTATTTCACTGATTAGGTTAAGGTTCTCATAACCCAATCATTTCCCCTCTAACCTTCCTTGCATTGTCTTGCTTTCTGGGCATACCTTACATCTAAACCATAACATCAAGTGTACATGATCTTCACAGGGATCCTGGTCCAGAAAGAGATCCCAAACCTGGGGATTCATGCTTTGCAGTGGCTGCCTTGAAATTCCTGCTCAACATATCCTTCAATTTTTATTTTGGAAGTAGAGCCTAATTAGTCAAGGGAGCATGGACACATTGGGGGATTTCTGGTTTTGTCATCTTTTTGCTGCTCTGACCAAAGGACCATACCAGCACAATTATAGAGGAGGAAATGTTTATTGAAGGTTCACAGTTTCAGAGGTCTTCGTCCATAGAAAGCCAGCTCGATTCTTCAGGGCTCATGGTGAGACAGAACATCATGGTGGAAGAGTGTGGCAGAGGAAAGCAGCTCACATGGTGATCAGAAAGCAGAGAGAGAGAGAGTCCACTCTCCAGATACAAAATATATATCCCAAAGTCTCGCCCCCGATGCCACACCTCCTCCATCCCCACCCCATCTGCCTTCAGGAACACTGAATAAATCTCATCAGGTGTTTGAAAAATGTACTGATTGTTTAAATATCTCATAACCCAATCATTTCTTCTCTGAACCTTCTTGTACTCACACTTGAGCTTTTTGAGGACACCTCACACCCAAACCATAACAGGGGACTTGCAGCCTGAGCTTCGCATGCCCTGCCTCACATCCCCAGACTGCCTCTCCACCTCTCCTGGAAGAGTTACCTGCCCCTTGCTCCCTTACCACTGTGCATCAGTTGTTGCCACCCTCACAGGGACATAGGTGTGGGGAGGGTTAGGCTTGGACACACAGCCCATGCAGAGTTTCCATGCACCTAGAAGGGTCTGCCCTCACTCCATGAGCATCACCATGCCTGAAGGGGCATGTCACTAAACAGCAGATAAAAAGCACCATGATAGCTGGAGAGGGAGAGGCAGTGGACAAAACAACAAAAACAAACAAACAAACAAAAAAACATCTCTTTTTCCTGCATTTGGAACAAGGAGCCCTACATTTTCATTTCCACAGTACCTACAAATTACCTAGCTGGCCCTGATTCCAGATCTATCCTACTAGCAAAGTTTGTTTCTTCATTGTCAACTGTGAATTTTGTTGTCTGCTGCACAATGATGCCAAGGGAAAATATCATTATCTTGAGAGGAGACACCATGGCAGGAGGAAGCATAATGAGCTGCCTGTGAGCTAACTGATTCATGGTTGCTCCTGTTCTGAATCACTTTAAGCACACAAAGCTTTAGGTCATGGTCTCGAACAACCACTTCCAAGGGTTCCACTGCCAAGTCATAGGGGAAGACACCTGTCTCAAACATCGTATTAGAACTTGAAAACACTTCCTGTAGAATTCATTCTACAAATCTTAGCCAGGTTCTAAAATTTTCTTTAGACCCAAAGTTAAAGTATATAGCAGATTAAGTAAGTTTATGTCATCTGGTTTAGAAAAATAATTGTCACCTTTGATGTTATAATGTCATTATTGTATTTTCACAGGAAGATGTATTTCGTGTTCCAAAACATACTAAAATGAACTTTCGGGATCCAGCCTGTTTGTATGCTGGAGGCAGTCTCCAGTGATGCATTCTGAGGAGATGTCAGTAATGGCTGTTAGGATGTGGAAATTAAACAGAGCCTTCTTTACCCTTCTAGATCTCCTCTGCCCCATAACTGTAATTAAAATTCACAGGCTACAAGGAGCCTTAAATCTGCATTCTCTCTCTTTCTCTTTTCAGTCATTCGTACTTTGTTTTATTCCCCCCTTTTCCATCCCTGAATCTTCACTAGTTAAGATTTAAAAGCACCAAAGCCCGCATAAATGTCTAATTTAATCACAAAAAAACTAAACATTCGTGTAAAAGTATTTCAGAACTTTCGGCAGTTTTCTTTCCTCCTATGTTACTGAAAAATTCAGTACTTTAAATACTATATGCTCAGGAAATATTTAGTCCAAGATTCAGAAAGATTATCTTCTTATATAGCATCAAAAGTAAGTACATACTTGGAATCATATGTCTGAAGCCTAATTTCACAATGAAGGCTGATTTATTAGAAGCACATTTTTCCTGTAAGGATGATTTAAAATTTATAAACATACCAGATAGTTTGGCCTTTACAACGAAGCAGCAACACATATATAATTTAGTATTTGCACTTATTCTTATTGCCCTATGCACATAGCTGTCTTCCATGCTGCCTGTGTTAGGTTGACAGGCAACATTTAAATTCAGGTCTGTAGACGCTACTCCTCTTTCTCATCACATGGGGAGGTGCAGATATGTCAAGTGCACTGGGAAAATTAGAATCGAATCTGACTGCATAAGAATATTCTAACTTAAACATGTTTTCCAATTCACTGAAAAGTAAATGATCTTAACAAGAAAAAAGAAATGCTGCAGTTCTTCTCTCATAGACTAATATTACTTCAAGCTAAATAATCAAGTTATGCAGAGCAAAAAAGATTTTTGAAATATTAAAATAAGCTGAAAGAAAAAGAGGAGAGTTGGAAACTACTGATGAATAGGGAGGGAGTTCTTCCTCTAAGAAAATGAGGAAGGCAGAAATGCATATTTCACTGGACTAAAAATAGACTTCATCTCTCCAGTGAGGTTTCATGATTTAATCCATGAGAGATGATCTGATCTCCTCAGTTCCCTCATGAAATTTTCTCTAGTCACATATTTCCATCTGCAAAACTCACTATAAATCTTATATTGAGAATGACATAAATAAGATCACTTAATATCCTGATCACTAAAGCTCTAATTTTTTCACTCCATAACCTCTTCTCCAAACATTGCTACATTAATTCTGACACATTTTGTCATAAATTTGTTGAATTTCTCTTGATTTTATTTTCTCTTCCTTCCCTAAATACTTGTAAATAGTCTACGTAGTTCCATTTTCTTTATTTGACTTTTACTTTCTTTCATTTAAAATCACTGAATTCTTTAAGTTAGACATATTTAGGTTAAACTTCATAGAATGAGTTCACAGAAATACACATTTCTAATAAAGAGATGTGCATATGAAATGACATGAAACCATTTTGGGGGGTATACATATTTGTATGCACACACACATTCTCTTTCAACTCTTGTACAACTAATGAGATTTCATATGGTGCTAGAGTTTACATCTTTTCCTATTACTAAATTATGACTGAATAGAATGTAATATGTAATGATTTATCTCATTACAAAACAAATGTCCTGAGACTCAGATGACCTTCTAAAACTGTATTATAAAGTTACTTAAGCTTAGAGCATTCAAAAGTAGCATATAAGTGAATTTGAAGGTCTATTTACTCTCAATTATTTTTAGGAAATGTAATCACTAGTACTAGCCTGTTTTAATTATTACACATCAGTAGCACTTGTTTACTTTAATTTTGTATTACCTCTTGATGTGTCACGAATCCATGTAACGATGGATTAAAAAGTTTGTCATTCTGCATTGGACACCATACAAGTTCAAGATAAAAACACCCATCCTCTTCATCTGTAATCTTACAAAAGAAATTTTGTGTATATATAAGTGGATGTATATATAATATCTCATAATTTTCTATATATATAAAACCCATCATTCAGAGGCAAGAAAACTGCATGACAAAATTCAAAGTTAAAAATAGAGTTAAAACTATATCACAACTCCTAAAAGATGAAATTTCAAATATTCTCACCACAAGAAAACTGTAAGTATGTGTGGTGATGGATATGTCAGTGAGCTTGATTAAATTCTCCTGCAATGTATTCATATACTCCATAAATATATTGCTATTTTTATTTGTCAATTTCAAATGAAAAGACTTAAGAGTAATATCAACAAATATTTTGCATAAATACAATTAATACTTAACCCCATAATAACCTTCACAGAAAAATCATTTTGATGACTCTTTTTTTAGTTGTTGCCTTGCTGTTTTACTAAAGAAGTTCTTCTTAAAAGGTAGTACTAAAGTGCAGCTCAAGAAAGAATCATTGGTTTCTAATGTACTTTAGAAGACAATAAAAATCACAAAGATCTTGTCACAAGAGAAAAATACAGAATTTGCAGTGAATAAAAATAATCAGGAAAATTGTACAGCATTTTCCCTTTTCAGGTAATGTTCTAGCTGACCTGTATCTCTGTTTCTGTGTATCTATCTCTGTCTGTCTATCATTTAAATCTCACAACTACTCTAGAAATGTGTTGATATAATGGTCATTTAAGAGTTGAGGATAGTGAGAAACAAAGTAACAAGCTAAGATTGGATTCATGAGTCAAGGACAGAATCTGAATTTCTAGCAATCATGGTTTAGAGGATTACTGTCTCCTTAAACGCTCTCTGTGTGCGCACATACAAACACACAAGACAGAGTGAGTATGTGTCAATCTGTTTGGAACTGCATGTTGTGTCTTCATTACTTCTTACTTCCTTATGAAATGTCCTTTGGACTTAAACATTGTGTGAAGGAGATGTCTGCTTAGTTGGGTTACCACTCAAATTAACTAAACAGTCTCTATTTCTGGTTTCTTTTTCACTCTGACCATCTGTTATCCTCATGAATATCATGTAATTAAAAGTTTGAAATTTTTTGTGCATAAAGATTAAGCATATATTAGCCAGGAAAATGTTGAATGCAAGTGACAGTAGCAGAACCCAATCTACTATAGGGAATAAGGAGCACAAAGAATATGAGAAGGATGGGACTAGGGTTATAGCTCAGTGGTAGAGCATGTGTGAGGCACTGCGTTCGATCCTCAGCATGCATATAAATAAATAAATAAATAGATAGATAGATAGATAGATAGATAGATAAATAAATAAATAAGTAAAAGAATATGGGAAAGAAAAGAAATTCTAAGAATGCCAGAGGGACAGCTAAGCTTCGGGAATACCTAGACTCTGAGACTGCATTATTAGTAGGACAGTCTGTCTATCTGTCTGTCTCTCTCTCTTTCTCTTTCTTTCTCTTCTATGTCAGCTTTGTACCTCCACAGACTTTGCTAGAGTGTGAATGACATTCCCATATTGAAATTAAGACCATAGAAATAGCATAAGGAGGTGATTTGGTTTATGATTTAGTCATGAAGTCAGATCCCTCATAAATGGGATCAGCATCAAAGTTAGCAGATCCCTCACCTGATGTGAAATGACACGTCAGAGAACACATCTAGAAGACACCATTCTCTGAAGTACCAAATGAGTGCTTGTCAGATTAAACTAACTAAAAAACTACATGCTTTGAAAACTAATCAATAAATCAATTTTATATAAAGTAAAAAACCAAAGAAAAATTTTAAACTATCAGAAATGTATTACAATGAAAATAGTCATACCTTAATCAATGAAACACAGGTAAAGTAATGATTAAAATTATATTTATAGAATTTTTAAATAAAAACAATAATAAAATAACAGCAAAAAGAGACTGTTTAACTCAAGAAAACAAGGAATGTGGATTGAAGAAGGCCAGAAAAGTAAACCAGAAAGAAAATACAGAATGTAAACAGAAATTAATTAAATATACTTTAGAGGAAAATAAAAAGCTAACTCTTTGGAAATATCAAAGGAGGAAAATCATATGATATGGGAATATGATACAAATGAGAGAATATTTTTAAGTAGCTTTTATGTAACAAAGGGAGAAAGTTTATACCATCAACTGCTACCAACTCTATAAAAAATATTCCAGGGATACCAAATATAGATTCATTAGCTTCTTATACTGACAGCAATTTTGGATGCTATACAAAGTATCATATCAGAATAACTAAGTAAATGCCAGAAGTATAGCATTATTGATTATTATGGCAGAATAAATTTTATATCTGTCTAACTCTAAAAACTTTTTGGTTTGATCAGTTTGGGTTGTGAGACCATTATATAATAACTCATAAATAATTTATAGGTCCTCTCTATTTTGGGGAGATAGTCCAAAGAAAAATGTCTGCATTTATTCAGCTGCTTGCAATATAAATAAGGATTACAACTGACTGCGAAAGAGTGACATGCTCTAAATTTCCTGAACTTATATTTTCATGGTTAGGTCAAATGTGACTTCTGACTTCCTCTTCTACTCTTGTTATAAACATTCATGCCTTGTAATCAGGCCCTATCACTTTACATGTAAGATCTGTATTCAATATATACAAGGTCTACAATCATGTATATTTTCTTGTAAATACAAGGGAAATTGTCTTAGTAAAGCTACTATAGTAAATAGAAGGAAATGTAAATAGTCTGTACTTCTCTATTTCTCTGTGAGTATTGGAACCAATCACTTAGAGCTGATTCAGTAATTGAACTTTCATTGTACTTAAGATAGTCTATTTTGAGAGTAAAACTCCAAATATATATAAAAAATGTTGCTAAATAATGTCTTCATCTTAGTAAACTACCTTCACTCACATATTTGCCAAGTCCTAGCATAATACAACCATTACCCATCCTATATAATGAGATGTTATAACAACTTAATGTACTGTAATCAATAAATACCTTGTAAATAATTGTTATGATTCATTGTTATTGCTATCCCATCTATAAGTTTTAAATTTCTTGTATATAATATATAAATATACAAGTCATATTTGTATCAAATTAAATTAATAAATCCTGCAAAAGTTTTCTCAGTAATATCTTATTTAATGCTTTTATTAGGTGTTATTTTAGAAGTTTTGCTTAGCTTTTTTTGTTTTTTTACTTTTTATTTATTTTATTTTTTTAATTTTTACAGACTTCATTTTGATTCATTGTACACAAATGGGGTACAAATTTTCATTTCTATGGTTGTGCATAATGTAGATTCATATCAATCGTGTAATCATACATGTACATAGGGCAATGATATCGGTCTCATTCCACCATTTTTCATACCCTCACACTCTCCCCCTCTCATTTCCCTCTATATGGTAGTTATATATGACAGTAGATTCCTTTTTGGTATATAATTATACCAGCATGGAGTATATCTTATTCTAATTAGACCCCCGTCTTGTGGAGGTATATGATGGTGAGATTCACTGGGATGTATTCATATATGTAACATAGGAAATTTATGTCAGGTTCATCCCACTGTCTTCTTTTTTCCTATTTACCCTCCCTTCCATTCATTCCCCTTTGCTAATCCACTGAACTTCTATTCCACCCCCCTTATTGTGGGTTTTGCTTAGTTTTTTAAATTCACATTTGGAGGAGGTCATTTACTATGATGTTTTTTCCATATGTTTATAACTCAGTAGACAAATAAAAAATAATACTGAAGTCAGAGCTGACACAATATTGGCAGAACTTTTCTATAAAATCAGATTGGTCTGAATGCTATAATCCTATATCACAGCCCTCTTATAAATCTCGACCAACTACATTCCTAAAACACAACAGTCATATACAACATACACACAAAACAACACATACATGGACACAACACATACATAATCCAACTGTATATATCCTATATACATCCTGTACAGTTGGAATGTTTGTGTCCAAAATTCATGTTGAAATTGAATCCCCATGATAACAGTATTAAGAGGGAGGCACTTGATACAATGGGATTGAGAATACTGTTCTTCATTAATGTTTTATAGTATTTTTTATGCCATCAGAAAGAAAGGAAGGGAAGGCAGAAGGAGATATCTGGCCCTGCAGCTACCCTGTGGACTCTTACTGTCCTTCAGCACCTGCTTATTCTTCTTCACCATGATTTTCTAGAGCAGTAGTTTTCTCTACTGGGAAATAAGAGCTTTGGCATCTATCACGTTTTCTCAAAAAGAGTGTCAGCCAGATGTTTTTCCCACCTGTTTATTATTTGTTTTGAATTTTATTCTACATTTGCAGATGCAGTTTGTAAATATATCTTTCCTTAATATGTTTTCTAGAATTGTTTTGGGGTGACAAAGCATATTAAAAATAAAAAATATGCATTTCTTGACTGGAAATTAGGAAAACACATGGTCTCATCTTAACAAAGTCACATACACAGAAACAATGGGATACAGAGAATCCCGAAAACATTGCAATTTGAAACAATGAAAATCATTATTGTTGATTAATTAAAAAGACACTCTTTGGGCCATCAAATAGGCAACTGCACCCTTACAAATCACAGAAGTTACTCAGGAATGCTGAGTTGCTCTCCTGTGTCCTCACTCATGATGTGTGCTAAAATCTCACTCAACTTTTCTAATCACTCTCTTGCCCTGCTGTTCTCCCTCAGCACAGTTTCTGTCCATCCCAAGCACTAAAGATTCTGTTGCCCCCACTGAATATAGCCCTCTCCCCTCAGATTCTAAGTGGGCAGTGGTCATCAGCACCTCCACACTCCAGGTTACGGCCTGGCCAAATCTCTCCTTCCTCCTTCACCTCCCTTCTTTCTGATGACATAAAAAGATATCATAAAACATTAATGGAGAATAATATTCTCAACCCCATTATATCACTGAGGAGATAAAACCTCGCTAATTAAAGTAAGAGATTTTATATGTGCATTTCTCTACATTTGTTCCCAAAGCTCCACTAAAAGAGTAATAAGTAGATTTTCAAAGTTATGAACCCCTAAGACAAAAAGAGAAAGAACACCCATAAATGTTTTAGAATCTGGAAACAAATGAAATTGATTGGTATAAGTATGAAATTTGAACCTAAAGATAATTTGTAGAAAATTAGAGGAAAAAGCAGTATGATTTATAACTTAAACGCTACCTAAACTCTGGGGTTCATTTACTTTTAGAAGTAGGGGTGATTTATAAATTATGATTACTTTTAGAAGTAGGGGTGACTGCAGTTCTAAAAATAGCTTCCATAGGCATTTTTCTTTTTTTGAGAAGTGCTTCAATTCATATGGTCAGACTTCCAAACAAGGAAAATAAATGAGGAGGAGCAGCAAGTTTCAATATCATTCACCATGCTACACAGCAGGGTTGAAGATCTCTGCACCAGGGACGATACATTTGAGGACTGAAGATGGGCATTTCATAGGTTTAATGAAAACCTGGCTGTAGGATGAGCCATTCTTCCACTCAACTCTCCTTCTTTCCTCTTTCCTGAGATATTCAGGGTGGTGTTAGCCAAGCTTACTTCTATCCTCCAAGTAGGAGCTTGTGAATCTCTCATTGATGACAAAAAACTGACCACCCCAAGGTAACACATACACAAACAAGCAAGAGGAACTAATGTTCCTGACTCAGAGCTGCCCATCCTGGTAACCCTGAATAGTGAAACTCATAGTCAATAAGTTTCATTTACATGTATAAAGCCTATATTTTCCTCCCAACTCTTATAAGCAGACAGGTAGGGATGATTATAGTTAAAAGCCAAGCCTCTATTAAGAACAAAGAACTAAAAAAATTGAATAAAGCAGATGAAAAAAAAAGATTATTCAGATAAATAAAACATCATAAAATCTCCCTATTTTAAAAGAAGTTCTAATAATTTTTGCAGCTATGTAACTGAAGGAGGTGGAGATTAGCTCCCCATCCCTTAAGTGTGGACTGTATACAATGGTTCTCTCCAAAAAATACAATGAGAGGTGATAAGAGAATGAATAACTTCACACTGTAGAAATCTATGGTTAGCATCAACATTGACAAGTCATATGGACAGCATGAACCATTGATATGGCATGATGAGAATGGCATTTCACCTTTTCTATCTCCCTAATAGACAGTATAACTCCAGTATAACTATGAGAAAAACACCAGAAAAACTCAAGTTATGGATCAATGTACAATACATTTGACCAGTAAACCTCAAAAACTCAAGGCCATGAAAAACAAGGAAAATCCAAAAAACTGTCAAGCCAAGAGGAACCTAAGGAGACAGGGCAAGTAAATGCAATGCATGTTTTGGGAGTAATCCTGGGACAGAATGAAAGCATTAGATAGAAACTAAGTGAATCTGAAAAAACGTGGGATTCAGTAAATAATGTCTCGATATCAGTTTATTAATTAATTGTGACAAATGTACCATATAAATGTAGGACATTAAATAGGGAAACAGGGTAGGGGATATATGAGGACTCTGTACAGTTTTAGCAACTCTTCTGTGAGCAGCAGTGGTAAAACTCAGCTACAACCTCCCCCACCCTCATACTTCATGGAGAGAATTTAATAAAACATGAAACTGAAAGGTCAGGAAGAAAAGGGTGGAAGAACCACATGATTTGAAAATGATTCCCTTTGGAAAGAATGGATGGAGATCAGGGAGGGAAAATTGTCATTTTGGTTAATAAACTTTATGAAAAATTTGATAACTTTTATTTGCGGATATAACTTTATTACGAATAAATGCTAACAAAAATAGAAGCATAAAACATGAAATCCTAATAATACAAAGGGGGCATTTTTCATCAATTTTCATATGTTCAAATATCAAATATTAACAAATGCATCTACTCTCCCTTATTACTATTATATACATACTTTCTAGGTTTAGCCTAAGAGAAAATTAAACATGTGAAATGTTTCTGAAAATTGCCTTAATGTGTAAATTGAGAATGGGTTGATGCTCAGAAATTAGAATTCATTTCTTGCTCAAATTTATCTCCCAAAATAAAATGATCACAAATCCCAGAAGAATTTACAGGGTCCAACTGTCCACGGGGGTTCCAATCTTCTCTCTGACTCTGTACAGGCAGATTCTTAGTGACTTTTTTGGATCCCAAGACAGACCTAATATCCCAAGGGATTCCTGCCCTAACCACATCATTTATCTAGATTTACTTCCCACAACTTCTCCTTTTACCGAGCTTCAAACCTTGGACGAACATGGTTTTCCAGTCCTCAGCGCTATGGATGTTTGAAATACTATCTTTTCTATCTTATTTGGAAAAAGAAAGAAAAGTCATGAACAACTTCATTAATATTTATTCATTTGCTACTCCACTAGTGACTTAAAAACCACATAAATATTTATTGGTTCTTTTTAGTTACCCATAATATTAAGATTCATTTTGAATAATTATGAAAGTGTGAAATATAATTTGTTCTGATTTGGTCTATAGTACTTCCCCTTCATCTCCTCTTCTCCCTCCACCTGCTCCCTTCCATTTACTGACCTTTCTGTTATTTACTTATAGTTTTTTTTGTTTTAATTAGTGTCTTGTGGATATGCATGATGGTAAGATTCACTGTGTTACAGTCATATATGTACATGGGACAGTTAGGTCAGATTCATCCACTGTTCTTTCCTTATCCTGTTCCCTTCTCCCTCCCCTTCAATCCACTTCATCTACCCCACTGATCTTTCCTCTGTGTCATTTTATTTTTTATCATCCCAACTTATTTTCCAATAGCTTCTGCATATCTGCATATTAAAGAAGATGTCAACCTTTGACTTTTTTTTCTTTCTTTTTTTTTTTTTTTTTGGTACTGGGGATTGAACCCAGGGGCACTCCACCACTGAGCCACATCCCCAGCCCTATTTTGTATTTCATTTAGAGACAGAGTCTCACTGAGTTGCTTAGGGCCTCGCTAAATTGCTGAGGGGAGGGTGGCTTTGAACACGCAATCCTCCTACCTCAGCCTCCCTAGCTGCTGGGATTATACAGGCGTTCGCCACCACGCCTGGCAACCTTTGACTTTTGAGTACTGGCTTATTTCCCTTAGCATGATAGTTTCCCGTTCTTTCCATTTACTGGCAAATGCCATAAAGTCATTCTTCTTTATAGCTGAGTAATACTCCATTATGTATATATACCACATTTTCCTTATCCATACATCTGTTGAAGGGCATCTAGGTTTGTTCCACAGCTTGGTTACTGTGAATTGTACTGCTATAAACATTGAAAACAAAAATGTTATATATATACATATATACATATGTATATATATAAACATATATAGCATATATATGTATATATGTACATATGTACACATACATATGTATATATACATATGTATATATGTATATATGTACATATATATAATATATATGTGTATATATACACATATATATACACACACACATATATATATGATCTCCTTTATATTGATCTATGTACTATTGAAATGTGTATGAAAAAATGTTATGAAAATGTTAATGACTGTTTCTCTATGATGGGTTTAAGAACACAAGCACCTTCTGTGTATTTTTTCATGCTGTTTGAATTTTCTACAATGCATAATTATATACTATTTTAAAAATAAAGCCATTTTCAATATTTTTAAAATGCATAAATAAAAGGTGATATACTTTAAAATTGAAGTATCCTTACTTTAAAAAAAATGTGGAACATTTTCCCACCTACTTTCTTTGCTACTTTCCCTCCTAGAGAGCACATTGACATAACTTTGGTTTCAGTTTGACAATGAAAATCTAAAATGAATATTAATTAGAGTATGTAAATTATATTCAAAATGCTTCCTTGAATTTTATTTTTTTTTAGTGAAAATAGGCCAAACTTTGGGTTTCTTACAAAATTCTACACATTCTTCCAGGTCTCATCCAACAGGTATTCAATGGCAACAGAATGCAATTTGTTAACAGATTCATCAAAACATACAGATTCAACTAACATTCAACTTTCAACAAATGCTGATAGAGAACTCAGTTACTATTCTTGGTATTATAAATACAACAGTAAACAAATGTTACATAAAGCCTGACCTCAGGTGGTTTGCATTCCACTGGCATCACTGATAGTTTAAAAGATCACACATAGATATTTATCTATGTTAATAGATATCTCAATAAAATTTAAAAACAGCAATAAGGAAGCAAACAAAAAGAAGAAAGGGAAAGAAAAGCATACAAAAACATACAATATCTGTCCATGTCAAAGCAGTGATTCACTTCCTATCATTTTTAACATCCAAACAGTGAGGGAAATCTATAAATTGCCTCCTTCATCCACTATGTGGGTCAGAAGGGCTGGACAGAGAATACCCAGGGTTCAGTATTGGATGGTAAAGTGTGATATGTCAACTAGACATGAGAGAGGAAATGTGGAATAGGCAGCTGGAGTTCTAAGTTTAGAATTCAGGAGAAAGATTTTGGTAAATGATAAAATGTGGAAGTCTTCAGCTTACAGGTGTGAAAGCACATGGTATTTCTGACATGGATCATATTGAGATTCAGAAATCCAAACCCGGATTTCTCAGTCACTCCTTCTTCCTCTTCCACCTCATCCTCTTCTTCGCCTACCCTTTTCCTCCTGTGTGTCAGAAGGAGACACACAGAAGGGACAGAGTTAAATATTAAAGATATTTATTCAGTTTTATATTTATACTAGTCTCATAAATAAGTCATTGCTTCCTTCTCATAGTCTCTCTATGTGGCATGGAAGGAGCACCTTGAGCACAGAAAAGCATGGACACTTGGTACCAGCTTAAACCAGGGTGCTGGAACTTGTCAGCAAAGACCCATCTCATTACCACAGACAGAAATTCTTATCCCACCCCACTTACTCAATTTCTAACCATGATTTTTACTCAATGGTGAGGTCTGTCTGCATCTTCTCTGCAACAAGTCTCATGGCCTACTCTGTAGTGGAGAGCAATTTGCATTTTACTGAAGCTCTCTACAGGAGACCGTGGAAGAGTATTACCACACACAACATGTAATTCCTCATAATATCTCACTGAGGTCCATGCTGACTCTTTCCTGTCTTCCCATCCCAATCCACTGGCATTTTTTTCTTCACTTGTTACGCAGGGTGGTTTAGGCTATGCCACCCATCCATCACATGGCTAAGTGACAAGCCCATTGGAGAACATCAACATGAGAAACATGTCTTGAATTATAAATGGCAGAAAATAGTTGAATCACTCAATTGCTCAAGAAAAACATGAGAAATTAGAGCATGCATGTATGAAGAAGTGTCCTTCGGCCTTTGAGCATCAACCTTTAATGTAAGAATCTTGTATCTTAAAAACTTTTGACAATCCAATTAATGTATTGAAGCATTTACTAGAAAAATATTTAGAGACTACAGAGGTTCAGCACCTTGTAATGCATGAAAAATTTAAGCTATAATTAGAATTTCTACTTTTATATCTGTATTTTACAGAATCATTCGTCCTTCACTAATATTATGAACATATTATGAACATAATTCATCTCTATTACCCTTATTCTGATCTGCTTCTGTTGATACATGACATGCTCTAAATTGCTAGAAATAAGTTATTACAGTGAGAAGTTTCTAATTAGTTCTTCTTATTAAAGTGCAGAAATGTCAAAGAATATAATCCCACATGGTTCTGTTTGATGGGAGGGGCTATGCTTTAAAATTAATCTCTGCCATTTAAAAACAGCATTACTATCTGTGAAATATTTTAGAATTTTTTAAGTTTATTGTTTCCTTCTAATTGATTGAGGGATCAATTACCATAGACAACGTATCTTAGGAAAAAATGGAGTACTACTGTGATAAGCAGGAATATTCCAGGTCTATTTAGTGTAACAGAGAACATGACCTATCAGGAAAGTTTATAATCTAACATCCAGCAAATCTAATATAGTGGGTTTTTCATTCATACTTATAGCTAGGGCTTTCTGTAGAGAAAAATATGAATACACTGAGGTATTTACTTATAACTATATATTTTCATGGACAAGAGTTTGATGGACAGTCCTATTTTAATCATATTGAGAATAATAAACATTGAAATGAATAGTCCAATCAAACCTGATCATAGAAGAGGGACACCATGAAGGAAAAAAAGCAGTCAATATCGTTTCTTCTAAAATAGTACATCATAGTAGTTTAGTATTTGAAGTCAGTAGAAGTGATTTTGAACTTTTGATTCCTTGTCCTTTTGCCTTGCCCAGGGAGGTTGTTTCATTTATCAGAGTCTTCAGAGAATATTCAGAGAAAACATCACCAACCTGAAGAATTATTGTCAGGAATATGTTAAATAATCTTTATGGCCGTTCTGATAAGCTGGAAAGCACTATAGAAATGATAGATATTATCTTTCAACCATAATGAAAAGACACTAATTTCCCATGTGTTTAACAGCTCACTGGCAAGAAGATATACATAATCTAAAGAAAACCAAACGTCTAAAGCCCTCTTAGCACTAATCTGCATCATTATGAAAATTATTCATTCAGCAGAAAATAAGAATTAAGAAGTAAAATTCAAGTAAACAGCTTGTGCCATAAATATAATGGAATTGAAATAAATATTTAAATAGTGACACTTAAGATTTCATCAATTTAGGAGCAAGTCAAATTAATTCAATTCAGAAATATTACATACATTCTGCTCAGTGATGAAGACTACAAATATGAACAAAATAGACTATCTCCATGGTATTCCTGCAGGTACCAAATTATAGGCCTTAAAAAATGATGAATATAAAATAAAAACAACGTATTGATTTAAAAACACTAAAAATAATAAATTTTCCTTTTGTTTACTCCATTATATACTTGCAATGAAGACAAACACAAGCTTGTCTTTGGCACAAAACAGAAAAAGGAAATAAGGCAATACAGAAGAACACTTATGAATCAAAATTATTATCACTGAAACTGTATACTTGTAAAACTGTTACCCTTCTTAAATTAGAGTGTTTTACACCTCCTTCTATTGAGTAATAATTAAAACACAAACTACATTTTATGTCTTAAAAGAAAATGATTTTTTCTCAGTTACAACATTTTTTAGCATTAAATATTTGATAGAGTGAAGAAAATAAAAAGGAGAGTAAAGTTCAGGAGATAAGTCTGTGTTAAGTTTGGGGATAACAGGGTCTCAGAATAAGCAAGACATGAATTGAGAACCTTGCTTTTCACTCTCTTTCTCTCCCACTCCCCATTAGAATTTAATACATCCACCAATTAGAAATATTTTAACATTCAAATGTTTATTCAGGGTTAACATAACAAATTCTGGTTGCTGCTATTTTTTACTAATTTTTAAGTACCATCTATTTTTGCTGCATTTTACTTAATTTCACAATTACACTAACATATGTAACTGTGAACTAATGTGTACACTAACTTGTGTAACTAGCAAGCAAAAACAGTGAATTCATTACTACCAGACTGGTCCTATAAGAAATGCTTAAGGTAGTAATACACTAGAAGCAAAAGGATAATAACTACCTCCGTAAAATACACAAAAATGAAAAACTTAGTAAAAAAAAAAAAAAAAAAAAAGACACACAAAAAGAAAAAATTTATCAATACAGAAAACAACCAAACTGCAAAGATGAAAAACTGGAAGGCAGAAAGGAAAAACACTACAAAATTACCAGTTTTTTTTAAAATGATAGGAATGTGTATTTAATTGTCAATAACAGGTTTGAAAATAATGGATTAAATTCTCTAATTTTAAGAAAGTAGCTAGACTAGCTGAATAGATAAAAAAAAAAAACTCAATGACATGCTGTTTACAAGACACTCATTTCACCAGTAAAGATATAGATAGACTGAAAATCAAGGAACCAAAGAGGATCTACCATGCAAATTGAATCTGAAAGCAAGTAGAAATAAGATCTAGTTATATCAATAAAATACACATTTATGTCAAAAATTGCAAAAATTAAAAAGAAGGGATGGAAAGAGAATGATTAATGAATACAGGAGTGCAGTGGAAGAAAGGAATAACTTTAAGTATTTTATACCACAGCAATATAACTATGGTTAGCAATAGTTTATTGAATATTTCAAAAGAGTTAGTAGAATGTACTCAACACAAAAAGCCTGGTAAATGCCCGAGATGATTAATGTTCCCATTACACTGATCTAATCATTATGCATTCTACACGTATTGAAAAATATCATACTGTGTTCCATAAAAGTGTACAAATACAAAAGATAAAATTTTATATGTAAAAAATATTTCTTCCTTAAATTTGAAGAATTTTATGGTGTAACAGCGTTTTTCTACTTCCCTGGGTGAAGTCCCCAAAGAAAATCATGTTTACTATAAGTTTTCACACACTCTTCGTTTTTCCATGTCCTTATCGATTTCTCAATAGCAGATTAAAATATTCCATTATTGAAGGATGCCCTATTATTATATTCCAGTAGTCTCCAAGCATTAAAAGCCAGAGGGTTTGTTAAAACAAATTGTATTGCCCACCACCAGAATTTATGAGAAAAATTCTGTCAAACTGAGAAAGCACCCAAGAATTTGAATTTCAAATAAATTTTCAGGTAAAGTCAATACTGCTAGTCAATGGACTATACTTTGAGAATATAATTTATTCAAATCTAATGCACTAAATTTCCTTATTGCTCTTTTTTTATATTGTGTTTTTTATTTTTTACAGACTGCATTTTGATTCATTGTACACAAATGGGGTACAACTTTTCATTTGTATGGTTGTGCATGTTGTAGATTCCATACCATTTGTGCAATCATACATGCACATAGGGCAATGATGTCTGTCTCATGCCATAATTTTTCATACCTGCCCTCTCATTTACCTATATGTAATCAAAAGTTCCCCATTCTTCTCTCACCCCCACCTCCCACCCCATTTTATATCATCATCCACTTATCAGTGAAAATATTACACTTTTGGATTTTTGGGGATTGACTTATTTTGGTTAGCAAGATATTCTCCAATTCTATCCATTTATCTGTAAATGTCATAATATTATTCTTCTTTATGGCTGAATAATATTTCATTATGTGTATATGCCACAGTTTCTTTATTCATTCATCAGTTGAAGGGCATGCAGGCTGGTTCCACAGTCTACCAAATGTGAATTGAGCTGCTATAAACACTGATGTGGCTGTGTTACTGTAGTATGCCAATTTTAAATCCTTTAGGTATAAACTGAGGAGTGGGAAAACTGGTTCAAAAGGTGGGTCCATTCCAAGTTTTCTGAGGATTCTCCACACTGCTTTCCAGAGTGACTGCACTAATTTACAACTCCACCAGCAATGTAAAAGTGTGCCTTTTCCCCCACTTCAACACCAATACCTATTATTGTTTGTATTCTTGATAATAGCCATTCTAATTGGAGTAAGATGAAATCTTAGAGATGTTTTAATTTAAATATTTATGCTCCAAACAATGAAGCATCTATGTACATAAAAAAAAACCCTTCTCAATTTTAAAAATCAAATAAACCAAAACAAAATAATATTGGGTGACTTTAACACACTGCTCTCACCACTGGATAGATCCTCCCTCCGAACAAAAACTGAACAAAGAAACTATTGAACTACATAATACAATCAATGGTATAGACTTAATGGACATACACAGAATATTTCATCCATCATCCAGCAAATACACTTTCTTTTCAGCAGCTCATGGATCCCTCTCCAAAATAGACCATATGCTATGCCACAAAGAAACCATTAGTAAATACAAAAAAATAAAATAAAATAGAGATACTACCTTGTATTCTATCAGACCATAATGGAATGCAATTAGAAATCAATGATAAAATAAAAAACAAAACTACTCCTACACCTGGAGACTAAATAATATGCTGTTGAATGCTGCAATGATAACAGAAGACATCAGAGAGGAAATCAAAAAATTCTTAGAGGTAAATGAGAAAAATGACACAACATATCAAAATCTCTGGGACACTCTGAAAGCAGTACTAAGAGAAAAGTTCATTGCATTGAGCTCATACATTAAAAAAAAAAAAGTTGACAACTAAATGACCTAACATTACATCTCAAAGTCCTAGAAAAAGAAGAATAGATCAACACCAAAAATACTAGAAAACAGGAAATAATTAAAATCAGAGCTGAAATCAATGAAATTGAAACCAGAGAAACAATTCAAAAATTGACAAAACAAAAAGTTGGTTCTTTGAAAAAGTAAACAAAATTGATAAACCTTTAGCCACACTAACAAAGAGGAAAGAGAAAACCCAAATTACTAGAATTTGTGATGAAAAAGGAAAGATTATGACAGATACCATTGAAATACATAACAATCAGAAGCTACTTTGAAAATCTATACTCCAACAAAATAGAAAATGTTGAAGATATTGACAAATTTTTAGAGATATATGATCCTCCCAAGCTGAATCAGGAAGACATACACAATTAAACAGATCAATTTCAAGCAATGAAATAGAAGAAGACATCAAAACCCTACCAACCAAGAAAAGCCTAGGACCAGGTGGATTCTCAGCCTAATTCTATAAGACTTTAATGAAGAACTAATGCCGATACTCCTCAAAATGTTTCAGGAAATAGAAAAGGAGGGAACCTTTCCAAACTCATTCTGTGAAGCAAGTATCACTCTGATACCAAAACCAGACAAAGACACATCAAGGGAAGAAAACATTAGACCAATATCCCTGATGAAAATAGATGCAAAAATCCTTAACAAAATTCTGGCAAATTGCATACAGAAACATATTAAAAAGATAGTGCACCATGATCAAGTGGGAATTATCCCAGGGATGCAAGGTTGGTTCAACATCTGAAAATCAGTAAATGTAATTCACCACATTAATAGACTTAATTTTAAGAATCATATGATTATTTCAATAGATGCTGAGAAAGCATTTGATAAAATATAGGACCCCTTCATGCTCAAAACACTAGAAAAAATAGGGTTGGTAGGAACATACCTCAACATTGTAAAGGCTATTTATGCTAAGCCCACACCAACATCATTCTTAATGGAGAAAAACTGAAAGCATTCCCTTTAAAAACTTGAATAAGACATGGATGCCCACTGTCACCAATTCTATTCAACATTGTACTGGAAATACTAGCCAGAACAATTAGACCACAGAAGTTAAAGGAATATGAATAGTAAAAGAAGAACTCAAGCTCTCAATATTTGCCAATGACATAATTCTATATTTAGAGGATCCAAAAAACTCCACTAGAAAATTTTTAGAACTAATAATGAATTCAGCAAAGTAGCAGGATATAAAATCAATATGCATAAATCTAATGCATTTCTATTCGTCAGTGATGAATCCTCTGAAAAAGAAATTAGGAAAACCACTCAATTCACAATAGCCTCAAAAAAAAAAAAGAAAAATACTCGGGAATCAATCTAACAAAAGAGGTGAAAGACCTCTACAATGAAAACTACAGAACACTAAAGAAAGAAATTGAAGAAAACATTAGAAAATGGAAAGACCTCCCATGTTCTTGGATAGGCAGAATTAATATTGTCAAAATGGCCATTCTACCAAAGACTCTACACAGATTCAATGCCATTCCAATTAAAATCCCAATGACATTCCACATAGAAATAGAGAAGGCAATCATGAACTTCATCTGGAAGAACAAGAGACCTCAAATAGCCAAAATAATCCTGAGCAGGAAAAATGAAGCAGGAGGTATCACAATACCATACCTTAAACTGTACTACAGAGCAATAGTAACAAAAACAGCATGGTATTGGCACCAAAATATGTAGACCAATGGTACAGAATAGAGGACACAGAAACAAATACACAAAAATACAATTACCTCATACTAGACAAAGGAGCCAAAAACATACAAAGGAAAAGAGATAGCTGTTCAACAAATGGTGCTGGAAAAACTGGAAATCCATATATAGTAAAATGAAATTAAACCTCTATCTCTCACCCTGCACAAAACTCAATTCAAAATGGATCAAGGACTTAGGAATTAGACCAAAGACCCTGCACCAAATAGAAGACAAAGTAGGCCCAATCTCCATCATGTTGGCTTAGGATCAGACTTCCTTAACACGACTCCCAAAGCACAAGAAATAAAAGCAAGAATTAATAAATAGAATGAACTCAAACTAAAAAGCTTTTTCTCAGCAAAGGATACAATTGATAATGCAAAGAGAGAGCCTACAGAATGGGAGAAAATCTTCTCCACATGCACTTCAGATAGAGCACTAATCTCCAAAATTTATAAAGAAGTTACAAAACTTTACACCAAAAATACAAAGATCCCAATCAATAAATGAGCCAAGGATCTGGACACTTTATAGAAGAAGATGTACAGGCAATCAATAAATCTATGAAAAAGTGTTCAACATCTCTAGTAATTAGAGAAATGCAAATTAAAACAACTCTAAGATTTCATCTTACTCCAATTAGAATGACTATTATCAAGAACACAAACAATAATAGATGTTGGTGTGGATGGGGGGGGAAAGGCACATGTTCACATTGCTGGTGGACCTGCAAATTAGTACAGCCACTCTAGAAAGCAGTGTGGAGATTCCTCAGAAAACTTGGAATGGACCCACCTTTTGAACCAGTTATCCCACTTCTTGGTTTATACCCAAAGGACTTATAATTGGCATACTACAGTAACACAGCCACATCAATGTTTATAGCAGCTCAATTCACAATTGGTAGACCGTGGAACCAACCTAGATGCCCTTCAACAGATGAATGGATAAAGAAGCTGTGGTATATATACATAATGGAATACTACTCAGCCATAAAGAAGAAGAATATTATGACATTTGCAGATAAATGGATGGAACTGGAGAATATCATACTAAGTGAAATAAGTCAATCCCAAAAAACCAAAGGCTGAATGTTTTCCTGATAAGTGAGTGATGATATAAAAAGGGGGTGGAGGGGTGTGGGTGAGAGAGGAATGGAGAAATTTTAGATTCCGAAGAGGGAAATGAGAAAGGGAGGGGTGGGGTATGAAAAATCGTTGGAATGAGACAGATATCATTATGCTATGTACTTGTATGATTACAGGAATGGTATGAATCTATATCATGCACAACCATAGAAATGAAAAGTTGTACCCCATTTGTGTACAGTGAATAAGTCTGTAAAAATTTGAGAAAAAAATCCTCTATCTCTCAACTTGCACAAAATTCAACTCAAAATGGATCAAGGACTTAGGAATTAGACCAGAGACCCTGCACCAAATAGAAAACAAAATAGGCCCAAATCTTCATAATGATGGCTTAAGATCAGACTTCTTTAACACGACTCCCAAAGCACAAGACATAAAAGCAAGGATCAATAAATGGGATGGATTCAAACTAAAAAGTTTTTTTTCTCAGCAAGGGATACACTCAATGATGCGAAAAGAGAGCCTACGGAGTGGGAGGAAATCTTTTCCACATGCACTTCAGATAGAGCACTGATCTCCAAAATTTATAAAGAACTTACAGAACTTTACACCAAAAATACAAAGAACCCATTCAATTAAGGGGCCAAGGGACTGGACAGACACTTCACAGAAAGATGTACAGGCGATTAATAAATCTATAAAAAAGTGTTCAACATCTCTAGTAATTAGAGAAATGCAAATGAAAGCAACTTATTGCTCTTTAATTATGGTATATAATGAAAAGTTAAACTTAACATATTAGAACATGTTAAACTTAACATAATCTAAAAATTTACTTCTAAATAAATGTATGACTTGTTCCATTTCTTTTAACATAAAAAATATTTTATTATTTTTCTCTGATGTTTTGTACTGTTGCACCATGCCACAGGATTTGATTCATTCATGGGTTTTACAAATGTCTATACCTTGCTTTCCACTCCACAATGATGTGATCTGAGTGAAGAGTCACTTGAATTTTTTAAAATGTGTCAGGTAGCAACCAGGATGATATGAGGATACGAATTATTGGACGTTGTGATGGACTGGCCCCCTTCAAGGCCAGATTGCTTCCCCAATGTTAGAAATACTCACAATAGGTCAATGTCAGCTCCTGCCTTTCATGATATCCCAGCTGCAGAGTCTCCCTGTGCAGGTTATTCGCAGGGGTGACTCACATACTTTGACAGATGAAAGTGTAGGTATTGATGCCTGGCTGCTCCAGTCCAGTGAGGGATAACTGTCAGGCCACTTTGGCTCTCAAGTACCCTTTAGGATCTGTCAAGGCTGTTGTTCAGGCTTCGATCACAGCTCAAGTTATGTCAAATTCTGCTTCTTCTCACTCTCTTCCATGGACTGTGACTCCCACAGCCATTATGAAAACCAACCAACCAACCAACCAACCAACCAACAAACAAACAAACAAACAAAAACAAAACAAAGAATACCACCTGCTAAACTCTCCAAGATTCAGCTTCTACAGAAACTGACTTGCAACAGATGACATAAATCTACATGCAATCTCATAATGGAGACCTTGACTAAACAAGAGGAAATAAAAGTTCACTAGAAAAAGATGTATATGAAAAAGAGAATATGGAATCACAGGTTGAAAGAAGTCAGAAGGAGACTATCCCTGCTTATAATTCTCTTAGGGATCCTGGAGGCAAGAACAACTAAGTATCATCAAAAATGGCCATGAAGACTCTGTTGTCCCACTCTAATGATAAAAACCATAAAATGTGAATTAGGACATACATGTCTTTCTTCTGTGTAGATTGTAAACTTGTACAGCATATAATGTCTCATAATGTAGTTAGTATGTCTACAATATGTTATCTTCCAGATAAACTCATTGAGAGTTTTGAAAATTACTACAATAAAATTGGCTCTATTTGTGAAGTTGGGGAGCTCAAGTGGTAAGTGTCCATTAGGCTAAGAATGTAAGTGACATTACAGTGACATTCGCCTCTCTCTGTTTACTGGACACGTAGCACCAGATTTTGTTAGCAGAAGGGCAGGTTGAGTGTGAAAGCATGCAAACTCATCATCACTCTAGGATCGATAACTCATGAATTATTGATGGGAGATCAATAGCAACATCCTTACTTATTGAGAACAAAGGTAATGATTGTTAAATAGGTCCATATTAAAAGGCCAAATTAAACTGGTAGTCTGCCCTTCCACGTGCTGTGTAACATGGGTGAGCCATTTAACTTCTCTGTTTTCAGTCTTCTAATTTATGAAAGTGAAAACTTACAGAATAATCTCCTGTGAATAACTTCAAATGCTCCCAGGCTACTTCCTACTCTTATACACTTGCCGTGATAAAAAGACTGTGGCCAAATTCTTGCCCTTACTACCCAACAGATCCTTGCCTCAAGGTGAAGTCACAAGTCTTCCTTCTTGCCCAGCAACTTCTCTGATCCATAGTATGAGACACCAACAGAAATCCTTTTATATCATATATGCTGAATCCAGAAATTAGAATATTAATACCCACGGATTTACCCTTGCACATGGAAATGGAAAAAAAAATACTTTTTCTTGTCTCCCAAGGTAGATACTTCTGAGATGCATAAATCTCAGGAATTCTTATAAATCCAAGCACTTGTACTCAATTATTTTTATGTGACCTTTCTCTCCTTTCACTCTCTTGTTCTTTGAGGTCATATTTGCAAATACCCTTTCTGCATACAAAATTTTGCCACAGGTTGTTGTTTTAAGAACACCCAGTATAAGACAGCTGGTACCAAGGCAATCCTAGAAAATAAACCTAAGAAGAGGAATCTTGAACTAACTCACCTACAAGTTAGATGATAGTAATGCATACACGTGGATAACTCCTGGTGTGAAGTGGTATTGTGGCAGTGTCAGAGTTAGCAAAGCTTTCATCTGTGTTGCACTGGGGTGAAGTACAGGTAGGTAGGAGGTGAGTGTTGATTTTACAGTATCTATGGCATGTAAGAGGAATAGAGGCGAGGGCAACTGTCAGCATTGTGGAGGTGGCTAGATTGGTTAACGGTATTTGAAGTGTTTAAAAAAAGAAAATGTTTTAGATCCTCCAACCCTAAGGCTGTCTGTGAAAGGAAAACAGCCTTAATGAAAGCAAAGAGGTCTTACTTCCTACAAGAACAAGATCCTGAAATCAGGCCAGGATTTATTTGGAAGGGTGGCAAAGTTTTAAAGGAGATTAAACACACAATCTAGAGGGCTTTTGTGTCAATATTGGGGGTTTTTGGGTTCAGAGAAGATACTAAGAATTGGGAGGGGAATATTCGGAACAGCTTCAGTCCTACAGGAATAGGAAACTGAATTCTTTCTATAACCTGTGTGACCTTGTAAGAGGACACTATGCCCCAAAGGAGAGTGTGACCACAGATGCCTTGTGGTTAGTCTTATGATGACCTAAGCAAAAATTCCAGCCATTCTGTGTAAGGACTTCTGACCTACATTACCATGAGCTTATAAATATGGGCTGCCTTAAGCCACTGATATTGTGATCATTTGTAATGGGTCACTGATGACTTGGAATTTATCATCTCCAAAGGAAATCTGTAGAGAGGGTAAAACACACCTATGATGATATCATAAAACTTGGATCTGGAGAAGACTTACAGAAAATGAGGTTGAATTGCCCAGAAATACCTTGGTATATTCTGGACAAAGAGTCAGAGTTCTCATAGAGGTAGAAAAGTTAGAGTAGATTTACACAACTCACCAGAGACTATCTGCACTGAGAAAATTCAAAAAGACACTAACATCACTAAGACAAAAACAATCCTCTGGTGTGGGGAATACCAGCATTTATAACTTTCAGAAACAACTATGTTTTGTGGGCTGGGGTTGATGGTGGGAGCTGCTATCATGGATTTGGTTAGTGTCAGTGTAGAGAACAAGATTCTAGAATAGTAGAAACGGGGGGTAGGGCTTGATTAAGTCTGAGTCCAAGCAATAGCAATTATCACAATGGGCAATACCATCAGAATATAAGCAGAATGCCCTGTATCAGTGGAGTCCGTGATGATGGAAAGAAGAATAGATTGCTGATTGATCTATACCAAAATAGGAAAAATACCTAAAACCAAAAATATTTAAGCCTGGTAAGGAGAAATTCAACATGAGCTGTCATAAAGAAACAGTGGTCCCTTTAGTTACCATAGCAAACCAGTTCAAAGGTCCAGACCTCATCAGAAGTACTTGAGATAAATCTCCTGGTATTTCCCCAGGTAATCCCCAATTAACTATTTTTTAGACTATTTGAAAACTGGAAGTAGTGGAAAACCATCCTTTTCTTTAAAAAATGTCAGGTATAACATCTAGTTGAAATTAATACTAGAGGACACAGAAAAACATTTTGTTTTTTTAGTTAAATAAACTATATGAACAATGTATGTAAAGAGGGGATTGAACTGTGCACTGATATCAGTATACTCAGAGTGGTGTCCGACAACAAATGGAAAAAGAAATTTTTATTTATTCATTTAGTTAGAGTTCCTACTATTTGCCAGGTTGTGGTACAAGCACCATAAACATAGTGGGTACACTTAAGGAATTTACATTCTATTGGCAGAGAGACACAAGTAAGTGAATCCATATGTATATTTAAAAAAAATGCAAATTCCTTCTAAAAAGAAATTTCCACGTGATGGAAAGACAAAGAACACTCATAAAGAAAGAATTTATGTTTTTTGTGCTATTTTGGATTGAATAATCAGGAATGATCTAGAGGAGGTAACCCTGATGAACAGAAAGTGTAAAGATCTAAAAGTCAATGTACTGTTGAAGACACAGCCAGACATTCAGTGGTGCTACAAGTGAATGAAGAGGAGACCATGTCACTCAATCAGCCATGGACACTCATGGGCCAGATGACAGAGGCTGGTTGAGGCCACAGTAAAGACTTGGAATTACTGTAAATGCTCTGGCAGCCATTGGAAAGAATCGAGTTCAGTCTGATCTGATTAACATTTTTAAAAGTACATAGAGAGAATAGGTTTGAGAGCAAGCCTAATGGGGAGATGCGTGGAGCAGGCGGAAGCAGAGACTGTTGGAAGATGTGCAGTGGTCTAGCTAGACACGAGACCAGGGAACTGAAGAGAGCAGCACTGGTAAGCACAGTGAGATGTGACCAGGTACCGGACACATCCCAAGCATGGCACCAGGACCTGTCCATGAACAGTTGGGTTGTGGAGGAAAAAAGAAAAACCTGCAGAACCCTAAAATTTTGTTCTGAGCAATTAGGAAAAAAGTAATGGTGAAGATCCAGTAGAAGATAATGAGACACAAGTCAGGAGTTCCTTTCCAAACACATTGAAATGTGGCTGCCCTTGATGAGTGGAAAATTTAATATGAGAATCTAGAACCACAGGGGAGTCTGGGGCAGGGATATGACTTTGATGATCACATACATAGAGATGATATTTATGGCCAAACACCTCTATAAAATTACCCAAATATAAGTGTGGGTGGTGAAGCAAAGGCAGGAGGAGGAATTAGCAGTGTTTAAATGCCAGTATTTAAATGTCAGAAGGAACAATTTCAAGAATATTCTTTAAAAAAAAAAAAAAGAAAGAGGGGGAAAAGCCTGTGGAAGAGACTGAAAAAGAGCAGTCATCAGTCACCCACATTAAGGGGTAGACATGGGATATTGGGATGAGATGATAATGCAGTGTCTTTCAGTCAAAGGTGAGGTAGACAGAGCCCCATCAGTAATAAGGTACAAAGGTACTGACAGAAATACTGACAATGTAAAGATCCAGCTGGATTCACCCACATGTCTTAGAACTTGTTCAAATCCAAATATGATTTATGATATCCTGAGACCCTGACCAACAATCACTAGGGCCTCAGTGGTTCCTTTCAAAACACAGCAATGCATTTTCTCTGGTCTATGAGGGAAACTTACTTTTGCATCCATAAAGGGTGTTTATTTCTCAGAACTAAATCAGGGTGAGCCAATCCTGGTAGCATTTGTCTTTCTTGTAAACAATTCTATATAAAAATTACACCATGCCTTCTCTCTGCAGACAGTTACAATTGTTGTCAGAGGAAATCAAGACAAACAAAATGTGGTTGCTGTGCATTAAGGCTGCATGAAAGAATTCCCACAATAGCTGTTTGCTAAAGGCAATGTTTTATAGTCTTAATTATAACCACTGGAAAATCATGGAATGTATATACAAATTCATTTACCTCGTTTGTTTTCCACCCTTAGGTACAATATTGTAAACAACTGCATTTGAAATCTGAACGAGAGATTTATTTCACACCAGTGTTTATTTATTCCCAGTAAAAATGGACTTCCTTCAAGCAGTATGTCATCATGTATAATATTCTGGCAAGCCAGAGTTTTAATTTCATTAAATGAAATGTATTTTATGACTCCAAATGTTTGTCGCCATTTGTTGCTGAGGAACTGAGCAATAATTGCAAATTGTGAACTTCTGATTTTTGAAAGAGTATTTTAGTAAAGTAAGTAACTCACGAATTACCACCTCCATAAAAATTAGTACAAATGAACAGAAAACAAATATACAGGAAAACCATGAAAATGTTGTTTTATCACTAAGTGAAGGTCTAATTGTCTCTCATAAGTAAATATTCACTTATTTCGAGTTGAGGATAACAAACTGAATGAAGCATTTAATGATGATCCAATGATGTCTCACTAGAAAATCAGACAGATGGATATGTGTTTTCCATCTCCTGTTTTCATATCACTTTGGAAATTTAAAACCATCCTAACATTATGTATTGGATTTCTTATTGTGCAAATTTCAACTCAAGGGGTAATAACAGCAAGGATATGAATGTGTTAGTGAAAGATTAGCCTTTAGGGTTGGGATTAAAAGTCACAGTAAAAAGATGATAGTCCCCCAATTGACTCCTGAAGTGGAACTTGCATAGTTTGTTCTGTGTTATATCTGTTGTGTCTACATCTCAGAGGAAGTCATGGGCCAGCTGAAACCAAACTCTCCTGGGAAAGATGTGACTGGCCACCTTCAAAAATGTGCCCATGATAGAGCATCCTACACTTCACTGGTTTCTGTAATTCATCCAGGGGTGAAAATGAGGTGAACATATCTTACCGTCTGTCAATTAGAACTTTTAAAAAGATAAAGTGAATAAAACCACCGAAAGCATTTTTAAACAATAATTGTAAGGGTTGGAGAAATTTGTTTTATCTGAGACTTAAGAAATGCCTCCCAATCCCTGAGAATGGACCTGCCAAGGATGCCAGTACCACTGAAGCCATCCCTACAACTACTGAGATGGTGATCCCACTGCCTTGCCTACATTACAGACATCAGGAAGCCATAGTCCAGAAGCCACCACTGTCAAAAATGTCTTCCCTCACACAATGCTGATGCCCAACCTGGAACATGGTAACTGCTTCTTCACAATGAAGAATCTGGAGAGGATAAATAGGAATACTTGATGCAGAAAAACTTCAAATGTCCATGACCTTGCCCATCAACAAAAATCAGTCAAAAGGGCAGAAAGAAAGCCCCATTCTCACTTGGGCTTTCCAAATTTCATATGGAGGGAGTTAATAAGCATTAGAACCATAACTAAAAAGGAGTATTAAAAATGTACTTTTTCATTTTTTAACATCTGTGTTAGAGATACCTACTAGAAGAATGATGGAATGAAGGGGAAGCAAAGCCTTCTGTAATACCTCCCACAAATGTAATTGAAAAGCACATCTAATTAACTTAGATAAAGGTGATATAAGAAAATGATTTTCATTGCAGATTGTGTGAAGTCATACATTGAATATATTGCCAGACATTTCCAGAAACCCATCCTTCATTGAGATGTACTTGAAAATCATTCTACAGGGTGTGGAGTGAAGAAACATGATGACTAGAGTTTTGTCCACTTCCTACATATTTGAACAAAGTGCTAATGTGTGTGACCTTGGTGACCTGTTCTCTCACATTTGACAACAAGCATAAACATAATTATTCAGTCATATGCATTAAAACTTCAATAGGGCTGTAAGGATGATAATACAAACCATGGAAATCGATTTTTATTTTGAATTGGTAAGTAAGTTTTGTATGAGCGTGTGTGAGTGTGTGTGTCCATGTGGCCGATAGTGTCCATGTGGCCACAGTGATTCGGACTCTCCTAGACAATAGATACTGTCATAATCAGAAATTTTTTCTTTACATGAAATCTTCTATTAAGCTCATTTTTTGGCATTTGTTTTTTTTAAATGTCAGTATTAAATATTTTTCCTTGAAATACTATTAACTGACATTTAAAATGGTATTGTTTACTTTTTTGACATCCTTACTATACAATATCAAGATTTTGGATTTTACATAGATTATGTCTGAACTGTTTTTTCTTCCTCTTTGGTGCTCAGGATTAAACCTAGAGCATTATGCATGCTAGGAAAGTGCTCTACCACTGAACTATAATCCCCACCCTGTCTGGTATCTTAAATATATGTAAATTAGATTTTATTTTCATGAAAATTATCAATTATTATCTGAGTTTAATTATGAATATGGCACTGAGAAAGATACCACAATACTTCAATATAGGCAATGAACTTTTGGGAATAAACAAGAAAGATAAATATGCTATTGTTTCAAGTATTTGACCAATTTGTAACTAACAGGATGCAAGGAACTACTATATAGGTAGCATTCTTTTTTTTTTTTTTTTTTTTTTTTTTTTTTTTTTTATGACTAGAAGAAAATGCATTGAATAACAGAACCCAATACACTTTCCTTCCTGCTCACTAGGACTATTATGTCAAAAATTGAGTCTGGGAGTAGTGTTTTTCTCTCTACAGAGTGTGGGTGAACCTGTTCTTAGATGAACATGTTCAGACCTTATTTGGGGAAGGTGTTCTATTTTGCTTTACTTTGGAGCACCCCTTTTATCTCCTTCCTGTGATTGTGAAAATCCACCCTAACAGACAATATTTATGAGATCTGATAGAAGGCAGAGTCCTCAAGCCTCTGAGGGCAGATACTTACCAGTTCATCCTTCTTTTTTTGTCTTCCAGCAAACTGGGTTGTAGAAAAGTGATCAAGGCTAGGGCAATCTAACATAATCAACCAGGACTCAGAATTTACATCTAATGATTCAAGAAGCAGGAACTGAGGAGTCTGCATTCAAGGTAGTAAGAGAAGCTCCCACAGCATCCAGGGCCCAGGGAGCAGTAGCAACAGGGTTTTGCAGTATTAGGAAGGTTCCAGAGCAGCTGAAGAGGGCAGCTTTTCAGTCTGGTGTCCAGTGGCTGAGGCAGTGCTGCGCCCTCTGGTTGGGATTTGTAGTCTGCTGTGCTCTTTGTTTCCAGATGTCTGAACTGTAAATTCCTCCCTATTCTCTATGTTTCATCCCCAGAACTTCACAAGAATTCCATGAATGGTTTATATCCCTCAATAAATTCCTGCCTTGTGTAAAATAAAAAAAAAAAAAGTGATTTGGGGTTTTATGCTTGCAACTAAGAATCCTGAAGAGAGTACAGAAATAGATAAAATCAAAACAGTGCATCAAGCTCTGGCAAATAGAAACAATCATAATTTGTGGTTATATTAGTTTCCTAGGGCTGCTGTAACAAATTACCACAGACTTGGTGGCTTAAGACAACAGAAATTTATGTGTTTTCTTACAGTTCTAAAGTCAACATCTGAAATCAAGGTGTTGGCAAGGCCATGCTCCCTCTGGAGGCTCTGGGACAGACCCTTTACCTGCCCAGTTCAGTCTCTGGGTGCTCTTGTTATGTCTTGGCTAGTGGAAGCATAATTCCACTTTCGGCTTCCATTTTCACTTGGCCTTAATATCTCTGTGTCCTTTTATGTCTTTTACAAGGACAGTATCATTGGATTTAGAGTTCACTTTAAAACAATGTGATCTCATCTCTACCCTTAATTATTTCTGCAAAGAATGTATTTCCAAATAAAGGTCACTCTCTGAGGTTCCAGGAAGATGTGAGTTTCTGGGGGTGACACTGTTCAACCAACTACAATGATCTTACTTGCTTTGACCTGTAGATCATGAAAATCCAATAGTGGGGATGGTAATGTGGCACTTCACAGTGTACAGTGGCAAAATAATTAGTTAAATTATCTCTTTGAAATGAAGGAAAGACTCTTGGAACTTTTTAAAACATCAGGGGGTCAAGTACTGTGGAATAGAGTGGATGTCTTTATAGCACTGAATGACTTTTGCAAAGAGAATCACAAGGTAAAATCTCCAAAGTATCCATAATTTTAGTTCCAAGTACAAATGGAAGTCTTGAGAGTAAAACTTCACTAAAAGAATTGCCAAGTTTTCAGTGTCACAGCGAGATACTTCAACATTTTATAAGGCACACTCAATCTTATTGCACCTCTTAACAAAGTTTGACATTGAGTGAACTCACAGGTGCTTTACGATTACCCTGTGTACATATATGATTACACAAATGGTGTGACTACTTTGTGTACAACCAGAGAAATGAAAGATGTACCTGATTTTTTTGTGCAATGAATCAAAAAACAATAAAAAAGTAAAAAAACTTAAATATGGTAATCATATTCAAATTTTTAAAAAAGAGATTGTCATAAAAGTTTATGGCACAGATAGGAAAAGAGGAAACCAGAACTGGGACAGACATAACTTGCTGCCTCATCATCCCTTTTAAGGCCTGAGAAGTTACCTGACACACAGTCACCTCTGACATATTTAAAACTTCTCCTTAGTAGTTATTTGCACTATAGCCTGCTTTTACCTTTTGACCTCTAACCCATGACACCCTACAGATACCACCTACAATAAAATCTATGGTTAACACCAGAGCCACATAAATAAATTCTTGCCAATCTACAATCCCCAAAAGAAAACCTTTGGATTCCTTGATGTTTAAGGGCAGAAAACTACCAAGCAGTTGAGTCCAAACAGTGGTTAAAACACCATGAGCAGATTTGCAGTGGTAGCCACTTCAGGCAGGAGAACCTCACAATTGTCATCAGCCTTTAATCCCCAAAACCTACCTGGCAAGCTCCTTGACCATAGCATTAATTTAGAATGAGTAATAGAGCAATTCACTATGTATTATATTTGGAGAGCATTAAATATATATTAAAAATCAGGTAAAAATTCCAGTGAGATGTGCAGAATTCTAAAGTGAGTCATATTAGTGAAGAATCATAACTTCTCAATCTTTATTCTAATACTAGAGTGAAGTCCCTTGAGAGGCCTAGTATCCTTGAAATAAGAGGATGACAGGCACTCATGAAAGAAGATCTATAGTGAAGTTACAAGTAAATACTAAGAATATATCTCCTCACTGTCTCCAAAGGATCTTGTCAAGTTCATTATTGGTCAGTGACTCTGAATCAATACTAATTCCTGAGAAAATAGATAAGGAGTTGAGGAAAAACTCAAATTTGGCCTATGTCCACCTTATGGTACACCCAGGGAGACAATACTCAATCTGTGTTTGGCTTCCCCACTTACATACAGTATGGTTTTTGGAAATAATACAAACAGTTGACATAATCTAGAGTGAGAGTTATTACAAGAGATGCTAAGCTACTATAGTCCACCTCTAAGAAAATAGTAAAGAAAAAACAATACTGTATCACTAGAAAACTCAAAGTGTTAAGTGCTGCCAATGAAGACTCTAAAGATGCAGGATAATGATTTATATGACAGCCCATTTAGCTCCCTGATTTGACCAGTTTCAAAGACAGATGGGTCTTTGAGAATGACTGAATTATTATAAGCCTAATTAGGTGGAGTTTCTGATTGCAGCTGCTGTTCCAGCTGTGTAACTGGAGCAAATCAGTAGGGTAGGAAAGGACAGATAAAGTTGATATTTCCCCACCAGGATAAAGTTTTAGCAGTTTATCTTGCTGTCTCCTTTACAAGAAGAAAGGGTAACCTATAGCAGATATATACATTAAGTTCTGGTGGATAGTTAATAGATTTTCTGAATTTTTCTGGCTATTGGGAGAACCGAAAAGTTTTAAAGAAGATATAAAAAGATTTACAGCTCAGGAATAGGTCCAAACTCTAGGAATAACTCTCTCACGTGACCATTTACTAAGGACTCCGCTGCGCAAGAAGGGCATTAATATTCAGATGCTCAAAGTGACTCTATCAGGAAGTCAGCATGGCTAACCTCTGCCACCCTAGGGCTTATTTACTGTATTTAAATATTTAATTACCTAGGGAGACAGCATCTGCAGCCTAAGTGCAATATTTTCATGCATTTGCTCTTAGTTGTTTTCCTTTCCCTGGTCCTGAAAAGTACGTTTTCTAGGATCCTCTGGCAATTGGATTCCAGTTAGTGTCAGACAATCGGAGACACTGGTGGGAGATTGAGGGTAGAGGGAGAGAAAAAGCCAGAGGATTTGTACCTTTTTCTTTCATTGCTTGCAGTGGAATGCATTCTAGCAAATTCATCTCTATAGTTTCAGTTCCCGCTAGGCAGCTACAACTGAAGCCAGTTTCTAGCCACTTCCCTCCTGCCCACAGGTTGGCCATGACAAAGCCCCTGTTGCCTCACTGAAGCTCTCAGTGGCATTCTGCCTCTTCCAACACCTTTCAAATAAGTTCCTTGAATTTAACAGAGGGGAATCTTTTATTGAACTCCCTCGTATGGACTTTGCCATGCTAAATGGTTCTAAGAGACACCAGCTTCCAGAACCATAAAGGAGGAAAAAAGTACCAGCTACAGTCTCCATTCTTTTCCTGTCAGTGGCTTCCATTTCCATATTGTGTTGAGACAGAGGTGTCTACATTCCTTTTCTTCTAATCTACTTTATAAACATCATTCTCCAAATCTTTACTCAGTCTGTGATGACCCAATCTCTTTCCAACAGGTTTTTTTTTTTAAAACAAAAGCCTATTGCAGTACATGTCTGATGCTTGGAATTAGGGACATTGATAAAGAAGCAAGACCCAGGAATTGCGTGTGACAGTCACTTCTTGGGGAACCTTTCTAGAGAAACCCTTTCTAATCAGCTACAATGAGGGCAGTGAGCTGAGACTACAAGATCTGAAACAAGGCCTCTCTGTTGCTGTGCAGTCCCCAGCCGATGACTGAGTGAGGCAGGGCTGTGAGGGCCTGGTCATGCCTGCCCAGTGTGAGACTTGCCTACCAGTTTCTGAGCTCAAGCTTCCTGCTAGCCTAGCCTTTTTCAGAGCCACACCAAGTCAGGAGCTCTAGACATTTGTTCTTCCTTCCTTCTGCTCCACAAGTGTCAGATTACACCATGATCTGAAGGTTAAGAAGATGTAATTTCTCTCTTCCCAATCCCTTCCCCTTCCACCTTTCACAGGTTTTTTTTCATAAAAATCTTCTGCCATTTTTTTGCTTTTTTTTTTTTTTTTTTTTTTTAATGCCTTCTTACTTTCTGCTTCCCGGTGAACCTAACCAATATGTTCTGTCAATAAACGGTCAGGAAAATGAGGAGAATCTAAGGATTACTTTTTGTCCTGATTGGTTTAGAAGAAAATGAAAATCTGCCTACTGAAGAAAATGAATTTTTTGAGAGCCACACAGTGATGAAATTTTAATACAGCGGACAGCCAGAATGAAGGACCTATTCAATGTCTAGCTCTAGTGAACCAATTAACCACTTTCATAGAAATGTATCAAGGATATAAGGAATTTAACAAATTTATTTTCACTTGTTTTTCTTCTTAACATGCTTTTCTTCTTAAAACAAAACTCCCAACCAGAAAAAAAGAGAAGTCCTAGTGCATGCCGGTAGACCCTGATAGCCAGGAGGCTGGGGCGAGAGGATTGCTTGAGTCCATGAGACCAGCCTGGGAAACATAGCAAGACCCTTCTAAGAAAAATAAGAAATAAATGAATAATTAATCTCTCTTACCTCTATCATATAGACTCCTATGTAAAGTATACAGCCCTCATTCCCTTGCCAAACTAAATTTCAAAATCAGTGCTCTGTCATAGTAGTAATATCTTTGTTGTTGATGGAGGTGATTTAAAGTAATAATCTTTTCTCCATCACAAGAAAAGATTTTAAAGAAATACAGTCTTAAAAAAATGCAATAGAATTATGAACACTTCTTACTTCCTGACAGAATGGGAATATTTTTAAAATATTAACTAGAATTGATTGAGCACTTTATGCCACTATTTTTATCATTTTTAAATTTTTTCTAATTAGTTGTACATGACAGTAGAATGCATTTATACATTTTGATAGATCATACATAAATGGAGTGTAATTTCTCATTTTTCTGTTTGTACATATTGTAGGATCACATTGGTCATGCAGTCATATGTGTACATGAGGTAATAATGTCTGTTTCACTCTACTATCTTTCCTACCCCCATGCCCCTTTCCCTCCCTTCACTCCCCTCAACCTAATATAAAATAACTCTATTTTTCCCCATTATGGTGAATTACCATCCGCATATCACAGAAAACATTAGGCCATTGGTTTTTGGGTTTGGCTTAGTTCACTTAGCATGATAGTCTCTAACTCCATCCATTTACAAATGCCAGAATTTCATTCTTCTTTAAATCTGAGTAGTATTCCATCTTATATATATACACCACATTTTCTTTATCCATTCATCTGTTGAAGGGCACCTAGATTGGTTCCATAGTTTAGCTATTGTGAGTTGAGCTCCTATAAACACTGATGTGGCTGCATCACTGTAGTAGGCTGCCACTCTTTTTATTACCCCCACTAAAGTAGTCAGTCTCTACTGTATTCATTGTCACACCACAGGAAGGCATGTTTCCCAGACTTTTATTTTCATATGTTTAGACCACATATGGAATGAAACACTGTATAACTTAGATAAATGATATGTGAGACAGAAATTCGAAAAAGAGAAAATGATCTCTCATTCCCAAAGTGAAGCCAATTTTTGGTTTGGAGGGTGCCCAAGGGTTACAAAAGCTTAAAGATAACCCCTAAGGAAAGGGTATTAGCATTAAGCTCCTTTAGCTGATATTTGAGAAGAGGGCAAAATATCAAACAGGTTGTGTGACATAGAGCAAAGAGTTCCTCAGGAAGGAATAGGTTATGAAGGAGCACATTCCCAGGAAGAAGTACGTCTATGATTGAACTAAACAGACAAGACTTGAGGCCACCTTACAGTTCTCCCAGGACATGGAATGACTCTCAGGTTCTAGTGGAAGAAGCAACTGGAAATAAAGCACCTGCATCAGGATCAGAGATTACTAGGTAAAATATATAGCTTGATAACAGATTTTGTTAAACAATCAAAGATACTATGTTACTTGTAGGTAAATAAAATGACTTCCAAATGCCATTATAAATAAATTTGAAATTGGTATCATTTTATCAATTTCAAATTTATATCATATCAAAGGTATATCAATTTCAGATTTATATCATAAATCTAGCAATTTACTTTTAAAATCTAATTCTAGTTCCTACATAAACTCTCAGAAGAGTTACTTAGTAACATGGAAATACTGAGTAATTAGAAATTATAGGCCTTTTAAGAAATGAACATGATTTTGATTAACCACCCAAATAGAAAGGGCATGGGTTTTACATACTGACACTTAGTATGAATCTAGTGTTAGTTAGCAATTGGCTGAATTCAATTTCTAGTCTATAAAGTTTACTCCTAAGATGAAAATCAATACATATAAAGCACCTAACAGCTTATAGCACATGGCTGGCTTTCAAAAAAAAAATCATCACTAACAACATTATCTTCAAAAATGAATATTAGCCACCAGAAGCCAGTAGGGAGTATGCTGGTCAGAGAATGTCAGCAGGCTGCCTCTCAGGAAGAGGGAAGAGCACACTTGCCTTGTTGAAACTGTGTCACGGTGTGTGTCCTTACGCCTGAAATGTGCAAACCTGATTTGTCAGTACACCAAGAATGCATCTGCTTCTTAACTGTAGGTCTAATAAGATAGTTCGCAAAACAAATTTCTAAAAACCCAGAAAATTAATTAACTAAATGCTAGAATCTTTCTTTAGACATGTTAATACATTAGTCATGGAACAGAAGATCTTCCAGGTAAGGAAGTCATTCTGTCTCTAACAGGAATCATTTTTGCAAGTCTGTGTTCTAATCCCTATGTGGTGATTTTCATGCTTTAAATTTCTAATTTTATTTGCTTAATTTCAAGTTCTTGGAATGTTTCCCTCTAACTCTTCAAAACTAGAAACTGCAGTAAAACCTGATTCAAAACTTCCATCCTGACTCCTCATTATTATTCTCAGCAACCTGTTTTAAACACATTAAAGCTTGCTTAATGATCTATACATATGCAATTTATTTTGCTTTTATATTTTCCCTTCCTAATTATGTCATAAGCAACGTGAGTGCAGGGGCTTAGTATCTGTAATTTTAGGTCACTCTTACAATGCATATTCTCTGTTCACAGCAAAAGTTAATTGGCCTCAACACTTTTAAGTATATATCTGTGGTTGCCTGCTGAATGTTTAATGCATTAAAATTGGCAACAAACAATATAAGTCACTTTGGGGTTTATTATCTCCAAATATCATTTCCCTTACACCAAAAAGTGTTAAAAAATTAGTGACTTATGAGGCATAACAGGTTAGGACTAAATTGATTTTTAAAACAATGTTGATAAAATTTGACCCTTGAGCTCAATTAATTCTTAACCATATTCCAACAGCAGTAAATCACTATGAAGATACACTAAGACAGATTCTGCATTTTTGGCTAACTCAGTCAGTTCTGAAGATATTAAAAGGAAAAACTTGTTCAAATTGTGATTCCAGCCCTGTGCAGAGGCACCTACCTGTAATCTCTGTGGCTTGGGAGTCTGAGGAGGAGGATTTTGAGTTCAAAGCCAGCCTCAGCAAAAGCAAGTCGCGAGACCCTGCCTCTAAACAAAATACAAAATAGAGCTGGGGATGTGGCTCAGTGGACGAGTACCCCTGAGTTCAATCCCTGGTACCTCCCCACAAACAGCAACAACAAGAACAAAATCAAAGCTTTCACCCTTTGTGCAATTGGACGCGCCATGTCTCTTTTCAGTGCTAATGCTCACCCTATAGACTTCCTTCGCAAATGTTGCCCAAATCTGTCATCACTGGGTCTATGAACAAGGTTTGAGAATAACACTAATATAATATTACCTACATATATGGTATTATATGTTGTTATCACTGAGATTTTAGAAGGCTTTTAAGGATGCCTAAAGGGATTAATTGCTCACTGGACATGGTTATATATATATATATACATATATTTATATAAATATATGTATATATATATATACTCATATATATATATGAGTTTAAACTCATATATATATATGAGTTTATGTGTATATATATGTTTTGTTTTGTTTTGTTTTGTTTTGTTTTCCAGTGCTGGGCATTGGGATTCAACTCAGTGTCTCACTTATGCTAGGCAAATACTCCACCATAGAGCCACACTCCCAGTACAAATCTACATTTTTTAGCAATATAAAATTGATCCATGTGGCATATTTAATTATAGAATGATTCTTTTCTTTAATAAATTTAGATATGAATGCAGGATTTTACTAAGTTTTAAAAAATTACAGTATATTTAGTTTCTGGTAATCTTGCATCTTCCAAGTTTTATTGTGATAGTCACAGTTTTTTTTTTTAGGTCAAACTGAATTTTAACTTATGTGGGAATTAAAAGTAAAGTTGGGTTGTTGCTGTTGTTTTTAAGCATTAGCATAGAAATCTTGGTTATCTATAATGAGTGATTGGAAGAAACATTCAAAGAAGATATGGAGATTCCTCAAAAAGAGAATAATAGTAGAAATTATATAAAATCTTGACAAAATGAGAAGTTCTCTTAAAAGATAACATTCCAATCTCTGCCTAAATAATTTCAGAAAAATATCAGCTTCAAATCTATATATATTTTAACTGATTTTATTAAGCTTTCCTTTAGTTGATACTACAGTTTTCCCTCCATGATATTCTCTACCTGCTCCTAAAAATCCTTTCCCTTAGTGTAATAATCTCAATTTCTCATTTGTTGCCTTGTAAGGCACAATCTCTTCATTATTTGCCAAGTGGGCATTTGATTCTGGAAGGACTGATGGTCAACAGTGTCTCTTTGAAAAAATGCAACTTTCAGAGAATATTTGAAAATTGGGACTGTACTCATCCAAACCAATGATTTTCAAGATTTAAATATCCCTTCCTCCAAGCTAACTTCTTAAAATGCATTTAACTAGATATTTAGTAGGTCTGAACTAGAACCTCAGAATCCAAATGTTAAGAAATATTCCAAAGAATTCTTACTTGAATTGTCTCTAGACCATACTGAAAAGCCATAGTCAAGACTTTTTTATAATGAAAATTACATCACAACATTCCTTTTTCATTATTAGTTTCCAGTAAGCTTCAATGTAAACTCAGTCTGAGCTACCGATTATCTAAGTATTCCAGTCCTGTACTTTTGCAATTAATCGTTATTGAAAATTTAGAATTTCAAAGTTCATCTGTTAAGATTCTTGTTAATTTGGGCCAACAAGATAAAGCTGTTTAATAAAACTCTTGAACCTTGGTTCTATCAATGACAACATCATCTTCCATTGCCAGTAGTGTGTCACTTACAAATTAAATAATTGTACCCATCCAAGTCACAGAGAAAATCTGTAGGCTAAATAGAGAATCTTAAGGCATGCCTCAAGATACTTCATTCCAAGGCGACAATCTTATAAAACAACACACTTGAGCTATCTGTGCATTTATTGAACTGTTGTACCACTTAACACACATTGCTCTATCTTAATGACAACCATGTCCTACCCATGAGAATCGGCAAAGCGCTTTACTGGAATTCTGAGAAGATGCAACTAGTATTTCTCACTTTCACAGATCTAGCAGAGAGGATCCTAGAAGGCAAATCTATAGACATTTATTGAACCTTTAAAAGCCTTCAAAACCCACCATGGTATTTATGATTACCTTCTGAGATTATTTTTTATGTCCCACAAGGTATATGTGCCAAGGTTTATGAAAGTTATGCACATTTTGTCACAAGCTAGAAGGCAAGAGGTTCAAGTGCTTTTCCACATCTCACCATTACCAGCTCTGTGGCCTCAAACAACCTCTATGTGTCCCTGCAACACACACATTTTAAAATGTACACTCAGCTCTTAATAATCAGTTATGCCACAATTTCTGTCACCCAATTTACAATACATGTAACAGAGAACCTGAACAAAAATGATCTTTACAATAATGGAAAATTATCTGTTCTTTAAAAGTTCCAGGTAGGCAACATAACACTAGTGTGGATACTCTGTTCTACACAGTTCTCAATGTCCAAGGTTCTCACTATCTTGTTTCTTCATTAAGTCAGTCCTTAGGTCTTGAGGTCACCTCTATGCTCATTATGAGTGATCAACATTCAGGACATCAGAAAAGAGAAAGGAGAAAGAATAAAGTACAAAAAAATATAAGGAAAAAAACTGTCAGCTGCTACACCATAGTCCCATTTGTATCTCAGGCTCTAAGAGTTGGTCATATGGCCACATTTCACTGCAAAAAAAAAAAAACAAAAAGGGTAAAAAACACTTTTTTTAAAAATTCTGGGTGCCCATGTGGCCAATTAAAAATGTGGTATTCTAATTACCATGAGATAAAAAGAATGAATTTGAGGAAACAGTTGTGAATCTCTGATACAAATACCCTATAAATGCAAAAATAAGCTACTTCATTTTCATATATATGTTTTCAGAGAATCCCTACTGATTCCTAAAATGTGAACTTTTGTATTGATTTAAAATATGCTTTAGACTTACTATCTTAAGAGTTAACATGCTCATGTATTAATATATTCAATAATCAATAGGCATTAATAAAGTGTCCCAGATATTATAGTAGACATGGGTATTTCAAGATTCAATTGAAGAAATGTTCACTGTCTTTAAGAAACTCATAATACTGTGGAGACAGAACATTGAAAAAATATAATTTTCTTATAAGACTATGTACAGAAGGATTGAAGAGAAGACTGAGATTAAATTAAGTAAGCCTTGGAGATTTTAGAAAGGGTTCAAAAGGTTAATATCTAAACTGAATATTGAAGGAAAATGAATGTTTTATCAGATAAAGTAGTGAGTGGAAAAAGTTCTCTGGGTCAAGAAAATAATATATGCTGAGGCTTAAGGAGGAAAGAAAGCATGCAGTCAGAATAACAGTGACAATTTCATGTAACTGCACTAAATAACCAATTGTTGTAGGGTGGAGGGGAACCAGGCTACAGGTGTTAAGAGTCATTCCAATCTATAATAGGAGTAAAAAGCTTTAAAGACCCTAACCACAAAGGTGCATGATAAGACTTGTGGAGAGCTTCTTATTTGGTAATTCTTGGCTGCATGAATGAAATGTTGGAACCAGTGAGGTCTTGGAGGCCAGATGGCTATTCTACCAGTCAGTGACTTAATGAATCCACAAGTAAACCCAAGGGAGAAGATGACCCTCCCAAAGGCATCGAGCCTCTTTTTAGCTTCTCATTTATTACTAGCTTCGAAATCTTCTTTACTGCTTGTTTTGTTCTTTCCAGTCCTGAAATCATTCTTTTTGATAAGGGAAACACAAAGACCTAATAGATATTTTGTAGTTTCCAATTTTCCAATCATTAGTGATTCCATTTCCTCTAAAAACTAGCATTACTCCTTCTGCCTTTTCTCTTTCTTAAAATACAATAGCTTCAGCAACTAAAATGTTGTTGTAACTAAATTATATCCCAGAGAGTATGTCAAGAGCCACACATATATTATTTCACTTTATCTTAACTGCACCTCTAAATACCTACCTAGGTACACGGTAGGTACTATTATGAAAAAAGACTAAATAACTGTTCCAAAGTACCTAGTTGGAAAGCACTGGAACTTAGATCTCAAACCAAATCTATGCATGAACAAGTTATAGCCACCACTATTCCTGCACAATTTCTATGTAAAACTTTTATTTACTAGTGAATAACAAACAGACATAAGCCCATTCCATTTATAAGATTTTTGAATAAATTTATTATTTGTGCCTTTCTCATTTTGTGTGTGTATGTGTGTGTGTGCGCGTGTGTGCGTTTCTGTTGTTTGAAATAATGTCTCTTGCTCATTGAGAAGGTTTAAGCAGAGGAAATTCCATTTCTTCTCTTGAAGAATGAAAGAAGTCTATGTGTAGTAGGATAATAGCATAACTTATAAAGAGAAAAATGCATCTGTATACAGACATACCTGAACCAAAGCATTTTTAATGAAGGCGACTTTATGGATTATTGTGTTCATCAGCTTTTCATTGCTGTGATCAAAATACCTGAAAAAAACAATTTAGAAAAGTAAAAATTTATTTTGAGCTCACAGTTTCAGAAGTTCAGTCCTTGGTAGGCCAATTCCACAGCTCTGGGCTTGAGATGAGGCAAAGCATAATGGCAGAAGGGCAAGGCAGAGGACAACTGCTCACCTCATGATGGCGAGGAAGCAGTGAGAGAGAAGGAGGAGCCAGGGTACAAGATATAATCACAAAGACATGCTTCCCCCAGCCACAGCTCATCTGCCTACAGTTATCGCCCCGTTAGTCCATTCCAACTAAGATGGATCAATTAGGTCATAGCTCTCACAATCTAATCAATTCTTTCCTGAACATTCCAGTATTGACACAGGGGCTTTGGGGGGACACCTCACATCTCAACCTTAAAATTATAAGATGTGTGGAATCACACCCTCTTCCTCTGTTTCCTTCACCCTCCTGTACCACCTTTCAACTTCACCCCAAGCACAGCTAGGGTCTACGGTAATGCCCAGGACAAAGGTAGTTGATGGCTGCTAAGTTCATTTTTCCTAAAATACAGACTGAAGTGGACACAATTTAAATCTGCAGGAAAACTCTCAGAGATAATCTAATTCAATTTAATTATTTAACAAATGAAGCAAGTAAAGCCCAAAATGGTGAGGTGACACTACAATGTGACAGAGGAGAAACAAGATCCAGTATCACCTTAATTCAGTTTAGCCTTTACCCAGAATTTCATACTATTTCAACTGAAGGGGAAACTATTTTCAAATCACTTATGGAAAGTATTTTGCAGCCAATAGGAAAGGAAAGAATTAAAACAATATTGTAGAGTTGAATAATATTACCATACAATCCAAATTACTATCATGTTGAAAAAAATTAAAAATTAGGCTTTTGAAATCTACTTAAGTGTCCTAGACTACAAGAGCATAGCTTTTCAAAGCAAAGAGAAAGAACAAGAGAAAGAGACCAATAAAAAAGAAATTGAGTGCAAGGAAATATGCTTAACTATGCTGATCCACCATAATAGAAAAATACAGACTTTAAAATGGTGACATGAGAATATTGGAAATAGTCATTTAAAGTTATGTTTATAAAAGCCAAAGCAGAAATAAGTAGAAACAATGTTAAGAATTACTTTGTATAACATTAGTCTTGTTGCTAATAATAGCTAACATATTAATGCTCAAAGGTTATGTACTGAAAGGTGTGTTAATAATTTATGTGTAATCCTAAAGGTAAATACTTTCAAAATCTTTCAGAATGTAAAATCGTGGAAAATGTGTGAAGAATGTTTGAAATGGCAAAACCAGATGCAAACACTCTGAAGCTCATACTCCTCTCTCACAGTTCCAGCTGCCAAAGGCCCCTGCCCCAATTCTAAACCTGCAAGCACAATGCTCCGGAGTTGCATGCATTTTTCAATCCTCATTACCTCTTACTGACCTGGGACCCTCTTGTCTTCTTCTACCATGTATTCATTACAAGACAGCCACTGTTTCCAGGAAGGGGCCTTACAGCATAACCAGAAAACACTGATAACACCTTTCTACATTAATATTCAAAAGCTTCAGTTTGTGCCAGAGACAATGAGATATGTGTTGGTTTTACTAGACTCCTCTTCCCAACCCTCTTCCCAGACTAAACAAGATTCTTTGAGAAGTAGATGAAAGAAGGAGTTGGAAAGGCAATCGCAAGCAATTTGAATGTAATTGAACATCATATTCCCTGATTCCCACCCCAAACCAAGGGGATGGAAGACCTTTATGTTTATGGAGGCATCTGAGAGAATAGAGGAACTTTGCCCAGCTTCCTGAATTCCATCCAAGAAATGTAAAGCCACATAGAAAAGTCTAGTGTGCAGAATACACTCTGGAATTCTGGGAGGTAGCTACAGTCTCTGGCTCACCCTGGTTCTGACACCATCCCCAGCATGAAAGGAGAGATAGCTATGTGAGGTGCAGTGAGGGAAAGGAGAGCTGATGAAAGCTGAAAGCCCCTGGAGACTCCAGCTGAGTGGCACCGGAGCAATGAAACTTTCTCATGCCTTCTGGGGATTCCAGATTTGACTCAGTTTAAACCCGAAATGATTTATAAAACCCAGAAATGACTTATGAAATATGACATTTACTGGATTACTTTTTCTGCCAGCATGCAGAATATGATCACGAGGTAGAAATTATATTCAGTTTTATAGAAACAAAAAAAAGCAACCTTTCTGGGAAGACTTCATTGCAAATTTGATAATGCATACAATAAGTAATAAAATTAAAGGACTAATATTTAAAGTAAAATAACTTAATAGAGTTCTTGACCACAGGACTTTTTTTTTTCAAATCATTATACTTTTTATTAAAATTGTTGAGTTATATAAAGCAAAAATGATACTGTATACATATAATGCATTCCTTTCATGATTAATAGCATGATGTCATATTATTGCAAGGTATAAACCTGCATCAAACACCCAGCATACAGACGGAATTCTCACAATATTCCTTCAAGCCAATGTAGTTTGAAAAATATTTTCCAGTTATTTCTAGAAGAATTTACATAGATACTTCCACATAATTTTCCTCATAGGAAGTCCATGATTGGGCATCTTTTTAGATGGTGAAGAGAGCACTATAGATTGTTCATAGTGAAAAATGTAAGTGTGCTAGTGATAGTTCTAGGCCCCTATGCCATTGGGTCTACTGTGGTTCTCCTGCTCTGCTGAGCATTGCAGATATGGGAGGGGAGGGGAGATGGAGTGGGAGAGGCAGAATTCTGGTCCTTGCACACCATGTTCCTAGCACCAACATAAACTGGATTCTAAAAGGGTCTGACCTATGGGAAGCAGAGCCAGACATTGGAGGAGAGGGGAAGGGAGAATCCTAAGTACATATCAAGGACTTTTTAAATTAGCAATTCTTTACTATTTTCAAAGAACTGAATTGTCTGTATACCATTGTTTATTCATATTAAAGAGATTACAATAACTAAATCATATAGAAATCAATATTATAAGAATTCCATGGCTCTGTGTCCTACATGTGAAATAATGAACATGTCTTGTTTCCAGTCTTTGCCATTAAAATGTTATTATACAACCATTAAATTGAAGTTCTTATTCCACTGCTAAAACAACTGATCAATATCCATTTCCATTCTCTGATGTTTGGAGCCAAGATGAGATTATATCGTAAATGAACTACAGGCAAGGTAATGATCCTATTCCACTGATATGTTTAAAGAAACTCCCCGAAGTTTCTAATTTCCTTAAGGGATAGCACAGATTATCAACAAAGTGTCCCATGCAGGTGAAATAATGTGCTTTAACACTCTCTGTGTCGTGTAGCATTATAATAACATTTGATATGAATGCTAGGAGAATAAATCATCCTACAGAATTACTCTTTGTTACTTTTTCTGCAACTAACTCGATTGAGAAGATTTCATTTTAAGTTGGGCAAATTCATGCTCTAATGAGCCAGATAAGAGGACAGCTCTGAGAGATGGACTTTCTGATGGTGTCAGTGTTTGTGCTCTCTGAAAGAAATACATTTCTTATTAGCAGTGATTTTTGATTTACTGAAAATATAGAGAACTCGATTTCTGTGCTAGGAAAAGGGGTGCATAAAGTTCACTACATTACTATGACAGAAGACGACCACGGAAAGAAAAAAAGGTATAATTTTCAGCACTTTTGATTCAAAGGCAGGAAAATGAATGCATATCTTTATTTAAATATTTGTATAACAAATTGTATTAAATATATGGCATAAAGTACATTATATATAAAATTATATATTATATATGAAAGCATACACATGCAATTTCAGGAAAAAAGATGCCTCTTGTCTTAATATTTTATTAGCAACACTTTTTGCATTAAGTATCAGCTGCATGTCAGACACTAATACAACAGTGAAAAAATAGTTGCAGTAGCTATCGAAACTGCTCGCCTCCTTCATAACCTCAATCATTTGGTAAGACTTTCTTACTGACTGAATTGTGCCCTCCTAAATTTTGTATGTTGAAGTATTAATATCCAGTATCTCTAAACATGACTGTATTTGAACTACATAAGATCTTTAAAGGTAATTATGTCCTAAAAAGTTTATTATAAAGTTGACCTAAGTCAATATGACTGGCGTCCTTATAAGGAGACTAAGGCACCGACACACACAGAGGGAAGATGAAGTGAAGATCAAGAGAGAGCACACCCATCTACAAACCAAGGAGACAGTTCTCAGAAGAAACAACCCTGCCTACACCTAGAAGTTGGATTTCTAGCCTAAAGAGATGTAAGACAATAATCTTCAGTTGTATTACTTTATGGCAGTCCTAGCAAATTAATTTGGTTCCTGTAAACCATGGGCATACAGTTGTTAATCTGTCCAGCGTGCTTTTCCCTTTGCCATAGTGGTAGTATTCCAGGAATTCAAAAATACTGGCAGTGTGCCGGCTGATATCTACTTCACCAGCTTTGGTTCTGGAGAGAATGTGATGCAGATCTAGTGACTACCAATGCATATTTCAAACAAATCCTTGTTCAACTCTCAGAAACTTAGAGGGTGTAGTACACAGGATAATCTAGTTTATTGTGACATCTACCTGTCTTTTCTCAGATTAAGTTGAGTAGCTATTCTTTACAATTGCTCAATTATATTTATAAAAACTTGAAGTAAAAGTACAAATTTACATTTGTATAGCAAAACACTTGTGCATCAATTCTCTTGTTTGATCAAAATCCCAGCCATTTCAGACATGGAAGTGATAAACATTATTTTTCTAGGCTGATGAGGAATTAACTCTCATGAAGGTGATTGACACTGATCATTACACTAGAGCAGAATCCATATTTTTGAACTAGTATAATCTTACATCTCATTAAGAAGTTAGATTATAGAATGGAAAAGCCAAAGTAAGCAACACAAACAATAAAAAAAATGTAGTAACTCACCACTGTGGATGTGCCCTGTTATTTGCATCTTGAATGGCCCCCCAAAAAGCTCATGTGTTGAAAACATGGTCCCTAAGGTAATAAGATTCAGAGGTGAGGCTTTTAGGCAAAGATTGGATCATGGGGGTTCTGACCTCACCAGTTTATTAATCCATCAGTGGACTATTGGGAGGTGGGACCAAGTTGGAGGAAATGGGTCACTGGGGACATGTATGAGGAGGGTTTACCTTACCATAGTCCCTTCTTCACTCTGTTTCCTAGCTGTCATGAGCTGAGCAGCTTTCCTCAGCTACACTTTTTACCTTGAAGTTTTGCCTCACCTCAGGCTGACAGCAATGGAACTGGCCAATCATGGACTAAATCTTCTGAAACTGTGAGCCAAAATAAATCTTTCCTACTTTAAGTTGGTTATGTCAGGTATTTTCATCACAGTGACAGAAAGCTGACTAATGTCCCTTTACCAAAAAACATAAAATGGAACATTTAATTCTATTTTCTTTTTATAAAGAGCATAATGCCACAGTTAAAACTAGGAAATGTAAAATATCAACTTCTTAAAAACCATCAAATATGATCAGCATTACATAATTGTTGTAAACATCATCTATAAACACAAAGATAAGTATTTTTAGTTTTTTCTCTCTGATATGTTCTAACACTCACATGGCTTCTAGTAACATCTGACTGCTTCACAAGGTAAGTTTAAAAAAATTCAATTCAATGCAGATTCTCTATGTCCTGAGATGTTCTCTTTTCTGTGCTAGACTTAGGGACCAAAGAATATCACGAAAACTACATCTGAGAAAAACAAACTTGTTAAGTTAAATTATAAATTTCTTTGTACTTCTAGACATGAAGCATATATTCAATAACTGAAGATATAATCAATCATTTTCCATAATGTAAGATGAATCAAAGGGTGAAGATTTCAAAGGACATCCTTAACAATGGAGTTATATTTTCACACTTAAGGTAACCAACTTAGTTAAACATAGTCCAAAACAGTTAGAGCTACAATGAAGATTATAATAATGAATTTCACCCTGATTTAGAAGTACTTAAAGATGAAACTAGCTATTGCTTAATCTAGGCCATCCCCTGGGGAACTGGCAGAATCATTTTTTACAATTTAATGTGTTTGATTCTATGTACTCTGACTGCATATGCTTCTGGCAGTGGGGTTTCCACAATGTCTTTTGAAAAAGGCAACTTTGGCACAATTGATCTTACTCTTAGGAAATCTTTGAAGATATTCTGAACAATTTCCCAATGTACTTAATCATGATATTCTGAACAATTTCTCAATGCACTTAATCGTATATCTGTGATAATTATCATTTAGGTATTCACACTAAATTAAATAACAAAAGAATAATTAATTAACAAAATATCACATTCTTTTAACATTCATGAAGTATAACATTATAAGCAGATGCACCCAACATAAGTACCATTCCCCAAACCTGCTATCAGTGGACCCAGAGAGGAATTAGTTCCTATGACTATCCCCAATTCCATATTCTTAACACTTGTTTTAGTGGAACTAGTAACTCACTAGAAGTATTTTGGATTATCCTCAATCCTGAGCTAATTAAATAATTACAACAGTAGTAATTAAACTCTTCTAACAGGGTTTGAAAATGATAGTCCATAGATTATATCTACCCCCCTGCATCACCACCACCAAGCGTTTGGTTGTTTTCCAATGCTCTTTTCTTATAGTTAGTTAGCAGCACTGAAAATTGGGAGACTGTAAGTATATCTTTTGCCTTTCACTGGAAAAAAAATGGAAGAAAGGTAGGAGAGGATAGGGGTGGGAGAAAGGGAAGGAATGGAAAGGAAGGTAAGAGGAAGGGAGAAGAAGAGGAGATGGAGAAGAAAGTGTAGGATTGGGAGGAGAGTCAGGAGGACAAGGGAGGGAGGGGGAGGGGAGAAGACCATTAGTACTTCTGGGACAACACTGCTTCTTGGTAGCAGATGACTCTCTGTGAGTAGTGTATCCCACTCAGAGGTACCTCTATTCCAAATTTGCTATAATCCTCTCTGTTCTCTATTCTCTTACCTCTGGCCCATTTCACTTTGTCTAAACCTACTTTGTTCCCTGGGTTAATTTTTATTTGTGGCCCTCAATTTAGACTTTAATCTTTTTAAAGAAATCCTAGTGCCCAGCACCCAATGTCAAATCCATAATAAAAAAGTAATTTAATTTGAATTGAATTGTGTAAAGAATTGAAGACCTGCCAAATAACTCTCATTGATTTCCATATCCATTTCCATTAGATACAATATTTAGTGTCTCCTTCCTCACTCTTCCGTTGTTCCCCGCCATCAAGTCAGTAGCTCTAAGTCTCTCAAACTAGAATATAATTCATCTTAAGTGAGAAAGAAATGAAGTCATCATAAAGTAATTCTTCTTATTCTATTTTTCCTCATCAGCTGGAGTAGGAAAACTTTACTTGCTTCATTTTCTATTACCAAATATTAATTTAAGAATCATGAATTCTTGTTTATCACTTTGCCAAATAAGACTATTTAGCTCCATGCAAATTAACCAGTTCTAAGCAACTTGGATCCTCAAAGTACAATCAGACTCTTCTCTCATTAATCACTTTGTTTTGAATTTATAGCCTTTGACCAAGTCTACAGCTGTTTTAGTCGTCATTAGAGTTAAAAATAAAATGTCATTTCTTATATCCCAAAAACTGAAGGAAGCCAAATGTTACCTGATGTCTATTAATTACTCTATTAATTATGCAATGCTTAATAAATTTACATGTTTGGAGACTTTTTTGTAATTAATTAATTAATTATTTAGCATTTTCAGTATGAAATATTCATATTTCTAGTGATTTTCAGAATTTGGATGATTTTACCATTATAATGTATTTTCTATCTTCTGAAGGTTTTCTTTTTTTTTTCACTAGCATAATTCTTCTCACACAGTTCAATTCACAGCTCATACCTCCAAATTACCATAAAATGTTCAAATTTTAAAAAGCATTGATTTTTTCACTGTTAAGCTTTTATCTCATTTGGATAAGCTTCAAGATCTACATGCATTTCACTTTAAAGCAATTTCTTATTTTTCATATATCTTTATTATTTTGACATGGTTACCTTTCACCAAGATTGCCTCTTTTGTCTCTTAAAATAAACATAAAACATAGTTAGAAGCTCTTAGTCATTTTAGAGTTGATATTATTTTCATGTCTCTTGTTTATTTTGTATTATTTCTCTTCACTTAATATTATTGTAAAAGCTCTACTTATTCTATATGATTCCACTGGCTATAATTTTGACTTTTAGTTTTAATTTTTAAAAGTTACTTACTTTTTTCCTTAAAAGCTTTAATTCCTAACACATGATGTAATCTCTGTCCATATTCTTTACTCCCTTGGTTGACTTGGAATTCCACATCAACCATATATATTTTTTATTTTACTTTGTGTTTCCAGAACACGTGTCCTCCTGTTCACCTCATTTAGATGCAATTTAAGAGTATTTAATATTGTCATTAATTTTGTATTCTATTTAGCTAGCTAAAGTTCTTTCTGGTTGAAGGATTAAATGCACCATATAATCATAGGTGATCAAATGTATGACAATAAATGCTGTAATAAATGGTTGTGATAATAAAGTCAACTACCTCCCTCCTCATCAGATTTGCACTGCTAATATTTATACCGTCCAATCATTTTCTGTTCTAGCAAACAGTGAAAACACCTGATTGCCTTAGGGTCACCCTAAGATATAAATTGAGAAAACGGGGGATACATTTTTTAAAAACTAAGTGATATCATTTATTTGTCCAAAGAGTAATTACATTAAAATTTGTTCTCTAAGGATTGAGAAAAAATCAGCTTACTACATAATCATAATTAGCCATTGTGGTATTATGAAGTTTATTTATTTTAGGCACATCGTTGATGGTTTTGAAGCTAAAGTTTGGGACAAGTCTAACAAATTTGACAAATAAAAATTGAATTTATAGAGAATGGGACAAGTTCATTAAAACCAGGGCTGAGTGTTAAATTCCAGAATGGAAGGGCTCCCACCTTAGAGAAAACTCCCTAAGTAGAGTGGATAAATGTTCCTGGTAGGACTGACAGGTCCATCTGACTGAGCCCTACCTTTTTTGCTGATGTGAGCAAGTATCTCTCTCTACGGTAATTTAATTCTTTAAAGGATAATGGAGAGAAAATGTCACACTGTTTTCCTCCTAAAAATGCTAACTTCAGGGCATTTCCATTTTCAAACTTGGTTAGATATTTCCCTCCTGGCTGCAAACAGCACATATATAATAGCATATGCAATACTGTGTATGTAGACTCTACAATTAAATCTGTTCACTAAAATGATTGGAAATATAGACACTATCATATAAACTCACTTCTAGTGAGTTGAGTTGTGTGAGTCCATTTCTTAACTCAATAATGAATCAAAATGAAGTTTGTAAAAATTTCTTTAAAAATAAATAAATAAAAATTTAAAAACATTCATTACTGCAGAATAGGACCAACAGGAAAGAAATATTTTAAAATTTCAGATGTTTCATCATGTTTTGAAATTGTCTGTTAAGCACAAAGTTCAGAAACTAATAATATTCAGATACTTGCACTGACTACCTGGAATGGTTATTGAGAGTTTTTCATATATGTTTAAAATATTTCAGTAAATTAAGTAAATATTAGTGATAAATTTAAGGTCTCATTTATACTTTATTTTTGGTCATGCCTCTATCCTCAGAGACAAGCATTATCATGAATTGGTATATACTCCTTAGTTCATACTTCAATAATTAGAGGAAAAATGACCACAATGAAGAAATAAGGAAGAAGGGAAGAGGCAGAATGAGGAAAATATAAAAAGGAATTATTTTCTGAAATTTGCTGAGATTTTTGTATGTAGTAGGACTTCATCTAAGTGAATTGCACATATTATTTCATGCAGTCATCAAAACAACTGACATTATAGATAAGAAAACCAAGGCACAGAGTGATTAAAAAGTTTTCACAAGGTCACACACATAAAATCTGGAACAGAATATAAACCCAGCCATTCTACTACTATATAGGTACATATATCTATAAATAATATTTTAAAGTTTATTTTCTCCATTATAGTACTTGTTTTTTCATTCAACATTTTTGAGGTACATTTTTTGTTTTGTCATAAAAGTACAGTACATATTTTGTAAACATTTTAAAATGCATACACATACATATTAGAAAATTGTTACATTTAGTGATTGCATATTTCTATTTTTGGTCAAGTATTAATTTGCTCTCTAATGTAGATATATGAAAATACACCAGGAGGTTTTTGAATTTTACATTTACCCCAGGTTGTTTTAAACATTTCATATTGTCAAACATTTTTTTTCTACTCAACTGTGTGGGATGTTTTTGTTTTTAAATTTTTATTTGCCTTGTAGTGAGATAGATAGAAGTGCTTTTTTTTTTTTCCCTGAAACCTTCCTATTCTCATATTTTGCCCAATTATCTTCCGAGTTGTTAGTTTCTTTTTCATTGCTCTATAAAAATTTTAATGAACTCTAGATACAAACCCTGTGTTTGTTATAAAAATATTCTTCCAGTTTTTCACAGATCTTTGAAATCATGTATCATTTATTTCACATATATTTTCTACTTTGCCAATTATACTACTCTTAGCTAACACTCTTCCTTTAATAAGTTGCACTTTTTAAAAATCATTGGCCTCATTCAAGTAATATTTTTCTATATTTTCTTTCAATAATTTTAAAGTTCTATGAATCTTATGCTTTGTGTGAGATCATTATATCTCATTTCTTCAATTTTATTACAAAGAGCCAATAATTCCTATTTAGTGAGCAGTTCATCCTTTTAGTTTTATCCTATAAATGCCCATTCAGAGTCAGTGGCTCATGAGGAGGACAGGGAAAACCATTTTGTTAGTAGTCATTCAGTTGTTAAAATCATAAATAGCATGGTATAAGAACTAGTTTAAAAGCAGAAATAAATGAACATAAAGTAATCCAAAATCAAACATATAAGTGTAGAAGACAGATGGGAAAAATTATGTTTTCTAAAGATGCCATTAACAATATTTCCCAGTCCATATGCTCTTCTGCAATTTCATTTTGCTGATGTGGATGTGGAGATTGCTTCTCAACCCTCTTGAAACTGAATGGACCTTGAGAATGCTTTGCCCAGTGGACTATGACAGAAATGACTGCATCGGTTCCTGGCACAGGCCTCAAATGACTTGGTGTCTTTCTCTGTCTCATTTTTAACAGCTGCAACCATGTAACAGATCAACTACTATGAGGTCACTAGGTCATCAGAAGGACAATCCACCCAAGGTGACTTGCAGGCCAGTGTGCCATGTGAGGAAAAAAAAAAAAAAAAGGATGATGGAGCAACAGTTATATAAGTGAAGAACCACCTTAGAAATGGATTTCCCAGCCCCAGGTGCCTCTGCTGACATTATCTGTATCAGGGACAGAATGGAACTCTCGACCCCTAAAACTCTGAGCAAAATAAAATTACTGTTTTAAGATCCTACACTTTTTAGTATTTCGTTACATTAGAATGCATAACTGCAACAATATACTATTTGTAGACTTCAAACTGTAAGACTTAAGATTTTTTAAAAAGCTTCAAAATATCAAGTCACTTTTATAGAGGAGATTAGTTCTACAGGAAAGATTAGACAAGAATAATTGAGAGATCATAACAAATAGGATGTGTGTATTAAGAAATGCATTATAAGACCTTAGTTGACATGTTTGAGGGGTCTGGTGAAGCAAGTCCAAAATCCACTGGACAGGCCTTCAGGAAGAGCAGGTTGGAATTCTTAAGCAAGGTTTGAATTTGCAGTTCACAGGAAGAATTTCTTCTTCTTCAGGAAAGACTCAGTTCTGTCTAATCAGGCCCACCCGGATTATGTAGGATAATCTTATTTGCTTAAAATAAGTGGATTGTAGATGTAAATCACTTCTATAAATTCCCTTCACAGCTACATCTAAAGTTAAACTTTTATTGAATAACTGGGTGACTTGATACACTAATTCAACTACCACACCACATAAGTCTCTCATTTCAGATGACCTCAAGAAAACACCCCCATAAGGGTGTTGTGGTGGACAGTTTAATGATTACATTGCAAAGAATGAAGGCAGGTTAGAAAGTTGTGTCTGGCGAGGAATTTCGAGAATGATTATTGGCACAGAAACAAATAGATCAAGAACCTACTAACGGTGTTGGGGGAACTATTAAGCAAGAAGCCATGAGCCTGGTCTCAAAGTTTATGTAGTTATAAAATAACTCTTGTCACACACTTCCTTGGCAGGAAGAAATCATTATATAAGTAAGGAAGAAAAGGTTTTGCTCCACAAAGCCTACTTTGTAAGTTTCTAACAATGGACAAAGTACTCCCCAGATGGTAGAATCAGCAGTGTGAATGGCTTTGAGCAAGGAAGGCTCACCAAGATTATGAAAACAAGGAGCATCCACATGACAGGTGCTTGGTCTGCAAAGTGCCTGCTCTAGAAGATTACATCATTGCTGTATTATTTTCCTTATGCTTCCCAATTCCTAAATGGAGGTCATTTTTTCTCCATCTTTGCATAGAACATGTGCATGTGAAGGATAATGAGATAACCAGTATTTTAGATGGTAGATGGCAACCCAGGAGCCATATCTTGACCTAATGGAGAAGACTTCACTTTGCCTGGATAACGGTGATACAGTAATCTGATGGCATTTTGAATCATCTCTTGGAGATGGATGAATTGGTTTCCTGAGTGGGAATAAGAATTTGCATGGGTATTTTGTTGACTAATGAGGAAGAGTGCAGCAGAGATTGCAAATCATCCTCCAAAATGTGTGCTACCTCTCCCCCTCTATAATATAGAGGTCATTCTGGGGTGTGGTTTTACAGTCAGGAAATAAATTGCCCTCTTTTTGTCTAATTGAACCTCAGTGAATAGTCATCAACACTGCAATACAAGTAGGTAATGGTGCCACATCCAGGCCAGGGAAGTTAAAATATCAGTTCTCCAATTCCATTTTTTCATTTCCTTTTCTCTTTGATGCAGGGGAAACCAAGGCAATAGGAGATAGTGTGACAATAAGATAAAAAAAAAGTCTAAATTTCTGAACTGATCCACATTTTTATAGAAAAAATGCCAACTGATTAGGAAGTCAGCATTCAACTGTTGTATGAGAAAGCAAAACCAAAATAACATTAAATTAAAACAAAAAAAAAACTTCTGCTGACCCATTGAAGTTACAGTGTTGTCATAGAGCCTATTTATCTAGAAAATATGATCAAGGACATAAAGACTAAGATGAATTATAAATAGCTCTGGTATTACTAGCTTTCAGTGGTAATTCTTCTAAAGTCTGTAGTTAATATATATCAGTCTCCAAAATTCACTGCCATATATCTTAATCAATCCCCAGCTCTATGTGTCTTTTCTGGATGACAGAATAATATATTCAATTTCCTATTGAGTATTTCCTCAATTTCCTATTGAGTATTTCCTCTTAGATGATCCACAGATTCAACATGTTTAAGACTGAAGGAATTAGATTCTAGCACTTTTTCGTCTCCCTCTTCCACCTGCTTGTTCCCTTGATTTCTTATCTCTCTGTCTGTATTTACATCTCTCTCTCCACCTTAAGTTTTTCTTTTCTACGTTAAGTTCATTTTCCCTTAAGTTAGAATTCTGAGAATTGTTCATTACTCCACCCTTTACAAATCCAATTTTTTTTCCAAATTCATGAATTTCATCAGGTAAATCGCTCATAAAATGTCCTCCTATCCAACCTTTCTGCCTAAAAATAATAATAATAGCATCATATGAGTTGCAGCAATTGTGTCTCTGATCATTTTCTGTCATTTGTGTAGAATAGCACATTTAATGTGCATATTAATTTTATAAAATAAGTTGCAAATTACCTTTATTTTATAAAATGTCATTTATCTACTGCATTAAATAGCCAAGATTCTAACCCCCAGCACCCAACACCGAGGCCTTATTCTTAATAGAACACTTCCAGTTTTCATCACTGCTTACCTCATTTTCTGCAACAGCTCTTTGTCTTCTTTCTTAAGCATGGACACCTTCCAAACTTGTACACATACCACAGTCAAATCTAAACCATATTGATGTACTTCCTAAAATCCTGCCATACTTCCACATTTCTTTATTAGAGAATTTGTTCTTTTTTCAGTGTCAGTTTGGCCCATTATGCTTTGGGCTATTGTCTCAATTCCACTTCATCTCTGGCCATATTTTTCTTTATGTGCCTTGCCCAAGTGACAGTGAACTATTTGAGGGTCCTCTTCAACAGAAATGTCTGTCGTGATCCCATAGCATGATGTATTCATTGAAGCAGATTAAACTAGTAAAGTAGACCCAAAGTACACTGGAGTGATTTGGATACAATAAAAGTTTTTCTTTTTTATGTAATAATCCAGGATAGAAGTTACAGGACAGCAACGTGGAGGGATGGAAGTTCACTTACCCACAGTCATTCTGAGCTCAGCGACTATGATGTCTTTGCCATCAACATGTAGCTTCTAAGGCTGCTGTCATATTTACCATTCCAGTTCATGAGACATAGGAAGATGTAGAGAGTCTAGTTCTAAGTCCTATGCACCATTCTGTGAATTGATACAAATGACTTTGGCTCACTTTCCTTTTGAAAGACCTTAATCACATGATTTTTATCGCTTCTTAACAAGCTGAGGTTTATTGTCCCTAGCTGGACAACTACACCTCAGGTACAACTCCATTGCCATAGAAGAAAAAAGATAGATAAGGATGGAAAGTTTTGCCACACATGGTTAGCTCTTACTTGTCCTTGAGGACAAAATCACCTGCCCAGAAACGTCTTTCTTGACCCATTAATTGTGATGAAGCACCCCTTTTATGTGCTCTCATGGCCAATTGCCTATTTCCAATTATATGGTGAGATTTTTTAGGGGAAGGACGTATTTATTAATCTTAATGTTCTCAACACCCAGGACATTGTTTGGCATATATACAGTGGTTCTCAAGGATGTAAACTGAATTGAAATGAAATGAAATGATATGGAGTGGACCAAGAAAAAAATACACAAACAACACCCAGAAAACCATGAGAGACCTTTGTACAGAAACCAAGTGAAAGAAAGCTACATAAAATACTTCAGAGCAACTAATTAAGTTTATGTCTGTAAAAAGATTTTTTACATTGAACTCACTAACGGAGGTAAGCATGTGAGATGGGGAAGAAAAGGTGAAAGCAAAGATGAAACTAAGTGCCAAAAAAACATTTGAGGGAAGATTTTACCTGTTTTGTAAGAAGGAAATCCTGGCTTTCACAAGAGATATCATAGGCTATAGAAAATAAACAGCTTGCTCTATAATTGTTCCCAAGTGTCTAGACTTGGATTCATTTGTTTCATACTAAGCATAAGTAACTCATGCCCTCAGGCATTCAAGGTTAATGATGTCCAAATTTTGGTTTTCTCAATTGTCAAAGAAGTATACTTTCTAAAATAGCTGAGCAGGTATATAATTAGACAGGCATATTTTATTACTGGATTAGGGTATTTTGAATGTCTTTGAGTATTCAAATGTGTTCCAATTCTCAAAAGGTTATTTCCCAAAAAGGTCTTATTTCTTTTTGTGTTCTTAAACTAACAGTGAATATATTTTTGAAAAGAAAATTTAATTTCAGTATTCCTTTGTTAGCACAATGTGTTATAAATCATATGAATAATGTTTACCTGTGCTCCTTTGAAGCCCTTCTTCTCATTTGTCCAAAATAAGCACATTGCACTTTTCTAGACTTTTTGTATCACAAAAATGAAAATCTTCCTTTATACTCTGCTGGTACTTACTTCTTTCACCCTCACTCTGGTCTCTAAGTAAGATAAAGGCATCAGACAATTACAAAATTTTGAGGAACCATGAAAGGGTATTTGATTCTAGAACATCATCTCCTTTCTTATTTTTCTATAGTATTACTGTATTAAAGAACAGAAACTTACATATCTTTTTTTTTTTTCAGTTCTGGGGATTAAACTCAAGACCTTCTGTATGCTCAGCAAGCACTCTACTACTGAGCTATATGCCCGGCAAGGGTAGAAACTTCACAAGGCATGAAGGGACTCTGTGAATGTCAGCTACTGAGGAGGAAAAAAAGACCCTAGAATAGTCTAACATTGCAGATTTTTTCTTTCTTTCTTTCCCCAGTGATCTTTGGACCTGTCTATGTCATCCATGAGCCTGAGCTATGAACAGTAACGTGTGGTCCCTTAGAAACTTACATTTATCTTAAAATGTCTCTTAACCTACTTTGTTGGAATTTTCTTGGAACCCATTTGGAGAACACAATTGTCCCAGTTAGATCACATTTCTGTCTCATGGCAATCACCAATGATCAGGAAGACAGGGTCACATTATACAATCATGGCTGCCTCGGTGTAAGAAGAGTTCTTAGAAAGAGAATACCATGAGTTACTGATGTTTCTATAATAAAAAGAGTTTCATTCAGTCCCGAAAGACACACAGGAGGGCTGAATGTCTGAGTCTATTGGTAAAAGAATACATTGTTTATCTTCAAAGACTTTGCTTTTTATTAAGATAAGAGATCTCAAAGACATATGAATTGAGGGTGGTAAAAGAACAAGGATTGACCCATATAATGGGCAATACTCTTGAAACTGAGACACCCAAAGTGAAAAATTGTTCTTTCTACCTGTTTAAAAAAGTGTCCCACAACCCCTCTTATTATTATTATTATTTTATACTTGGCAACCTTACAGGTGATGAATAGTTGTCACCATAGCAAAGCCCTGTTTCAAATTAGCTGTCTACATTTTCAGGGAAATGAGTGAAAGAATTTAATGACTAATAATCAGCAATAGATTAAATTAGGCTATGCTTTTTTTAAATGTGAAAATAGATTTTTTGTTTAAAAAGATGTTATTGTTTTTTTGAAGGGTATTTAACTTCCTTCAAATAACAAATACCCAAAGCAATTGCACTAAGCAATACTATTATTGTTTTGAGGATATATATGTATGTATGTATGCATATATGTATGAAGTATTTTAAAGACTTTATACTACTTATAATTATACCTCAAAAATTCATTTCAATATTCTGTGAGAGCATATGACCTCTAAGTGGCTAATTCAAATGGTTCCCAGATTCTTTAGATTTTTTAGATTTTTCAAAAGTATAAATCATATTCCATAAAACTCACAGCATGCAAATGCACAATGCAACATGATTTGTTATTTGGTATATTCATGAAGATGTAGAACAATCTCCATGGTATAATTTTAGAACATTTTCATCATTCTCTAAAGAAATCCCATAACCATTAATAGTGGTCTGCCTCTGATCACCCCTACATCCCTGTACTCAGTTCTAAACAACTGATCTAGATTAAGTTTCTGTAGACTTGCCTATTCTGAATATTTTATGTAAATGGAATTATACAATAAGTAGTCTTTTGTGTCTAGCTTATTTTACTTAGTATAACATCTTTAGGATTCATCCAAGTTGTAATATGCACCAATAATGTATACTTCTTGCTGAGTAATTTCCATTATAAGGATATAACACATTTGTTTATGCATTTATCAATTGAAGGATATATGTGTATTTCCAGTTATTGTCTATTATGCAAAACACTACTATGAATATTAGTGCATACATTTTTGTATGGATGTAGTTTTCAATTTTTTTGGATTGAATTAGATCAGATATTACCTTGCAGTAAGATGACAATGTAATATAATAACCCAAAGTATATCTTTTCTGGTTTGGTCTTGCATTTCTGATAGTGAATTATGTTGAGCAATTTTTTATGTCCTTTTTTTGCCACTTGTATAAATGCTTGGAAAAATATCTATTCAGTTTCTTAGCCCATTTTTTAATTGGGTTACTGCCTCTTTATTGTAGAATAGCAAAATTTCCTTATGTATTATAGATTCAAGTTCTGTATTAGATATATGTTTTGCAAACATTTCCTCCCATTTGGTGCTTGTCTTTCCAGATGGTGTCCTTGAAGCATGACAATAATTATTTCAATGAATCCCAAGTGATCTATTTTTTTCTTTAGTCATTTGCACTTTAGGTGTCAAATTTTAGAAACAATTGCCTAGACTATAAAAAGATGTATGCCTATATTTTCCTTACAAAGTTTCAAAGCTTTAGCTTTAATATCTAAGTTGGTGATCAATTTTGTGTTAATTTTTGTGTGTGGTCTGAGTTAGGGGATTCAACTTTATTATTTTGCATGTGAATATGCAATTGTCCCAAAGCCTTGTTTTGAAAGAATATTTTTGTATTAGTTGAGATAATTATGGATAAAAAATTAGAAAAATTATTGATAAAGTTGTTATTTCAAAAATATTAAAAATATTTAGTTAAATGTCACTGGACTCTTGGCTGGCAGTCCTCTCTCTGAAAGTAAAATGATTAAAGCAAACCAAGTGTAAATTCTTTTGTAAAAAAAAAATATTTTCAGTAATTCAGATTATAATTTGCAAAGCTAGCTGGGTCTATCTTCTGTATTTCATGGTCCAAAAAGGATAAACTCCTTGAGGGCTTTTAAGGGCTGGCTCAAGATTATAAGTTTTAGGATTACTGGAACTTTTAGAAGTATTTTACATCACTATATTTCATAATCTGTAATAATAATGAGTGGCATATAGGAGATGCTCAATGGAAATGTTTCACTGAATATTGGATGAGTCTAATTTATTTAGAAATAATGGAAATGACTCCCCTGATATACTTTGGGAATGGGCAGAAAGAGAAGGAAATAGAATTTTCAACAAGTTTATAAATGTTTTGAAAATAGGAAATCTATGTAATTTGGCCTTTGTAGAGTTGCAATCTAAAACCTCCCAAGAACAAATGCAAAACCACTTAACATAAAAGATAATCCACAAATATTGTTAAGGAAATACTGCCAGTAATTCGTTTCCAAATATAAAATACATGGTAGTTTTTCAAAATGTTTTGTATTTGTTCTAATTTGTTGTACATGACAGTAGAATGCATTTATACATTTTGATAGATCATACATAAATGGAGTGTAATCTCTCATTTTTCTGATTATACATATTGTAGGAACACAGTTTTGAGAGCTTTTATTCATATATACCTCCAAAAACCAGTTCAATGGATAGATCCTTTGTACCATTTTTGTACTCAGAGGTTTCTGAAATAGAAGAAAACCATCAAGGCAATACTTATTTCAGAACAAGGTTTTCTTACTATTTATAGTCTGGAGATTTAACTAACACCTCTCCAGATTTGTCTGTTACAGGAGTCATTGTACTATTAGAATAGAAATTATTTGGTTATGATTATTCTACATTAGAAACTGAAGGTTGGCATCTCTCTTTGAAGCAATTGCAGCACAATAGTTTTTGTAAAACAAATTGGTTTAACATCCTTTATTGTCCAAATGATGAGTAATGTTAGGAAACTACATCCTAATACAAGAAGACTGGAGAATTGAATGATGCTTTCTCCTTTCCTAGAAATTCTCCAAGTTCTGCTCTTATTTGACTTGCGAGTATCTATTCCATAGCCTTACTTAATTGTGAGACTGATTGAATTTTGAGTAAGCTTTGCAGAGTGAAAAGAGTTCTGATCCTATAATACAAAAATATAGGGAAGATTAGTGAAGTAGAAGGACATCAAGGGAGAAGAAGGAGGGATGGGATAGGTAGGAAATGGGAAATGAATTTGACAAAAATTACATTATGTGCATAGGCAAATATACCACAGGGAATTCCTTCTGCATCTGTAGAAAGCACTGAAAAATTAAAAATGAACATAAAGAAGATTAGAAGACAAAGGAGAATGCAGGAGGAAACAAGGAGAAAGGGGACTGAAATAGTGTAAATCAAATTCCATCACTGTATGATTTTGTCAAAATGAGCAAAACAATGATGTATAACTATAATGATCTATTTTTTAAAAATCCTGATCCTAATGTTAAAAAAAACCTAGGTCCAAAATTTGTTCTCTCAGTAGTTAGTTGGGTGATTTGGAAAATCTAATTTTCTCATTTGAAAAAGAATATTTGGGCTTAGAAGCTTGCATAAGTTTGAAAAATTTTGAATTTGCCTTTATTTGAATTTTGAATTTTGAATCTACCTAGTCATTGGAGGAGATAGACACACAAACTGGAAGGTTCTGTAGAAAGACAGTTCTCAGCAGGATTCTGCAGAGACTAGAGAAGCCTTGAAATTGTCTAAATTTTCAATTCTTAGTAAAGAGTTTCTTGCCATCAAGTTTCTCAAGTTTGTTTTTACTCTGACAATAAACAAGTTGTTTTTTGAAAAATGCCTTCTTTCAAATCCTTTCCACAGTTTCAATTGCAAAGACATGGCCTCTCTCTGGAATCTAAGACAAATGAAAGATAGAAATGCCTATACAGCAAAGAATTGTTCTTAGTTGTTATTCTCCTTGCAAATGGAATGGAGACTCAACTGAATCTCTGAGTTCTGAAAGCTCTCAGATATTCCCAAAGAAATTAAGAAATTTTATTAAGTCTAATTCACTAATTTCTCCAATGCTTTATCTCTCACTACTAATTGGATGGCCTTGATCAGTTACTTAACTTTTCTGAATTTCAGTTACCTAAAATATAAATTGGGAGTAATAACAACACCTACCTCCTAAAGCAGTTGCAAGGGTAATATTTCAATGCTAAGCATAGGAGTGTATGGTACAGAATCCATATATTTTAGGCCTGGGCTAGTATTCTTTTGTTTACAGAGGATATAAGATTAACTGCATACATGACCTTTCCTATATTCTGAAATTTCAAACCAGTTCTGAAAATAGTCCCCTCCCTCTGGATTTCTTCCTTTGGAATAGCAAAGATACTGCATGAAGTAACTTTACCTTAGTCAGACAGAGGACATGAAGGAAAAAAATGCCCTCATGGTCAAATGGAGGCTATTTGAGTTTCCAAGCAAAGCAATATTGAACTAAAAAGACCAAAACACTTTTTAATAAGGTTTGGTGTGGGGTGTGGGGTCAGGAAGATATCAGAACTTAAAGAAAATGCAAAGTCATGTAATGAGCTGAGCTATAAATTTTGGTTTTTCTTTTTTATTATGATTTTAACAAGAAGATTAATCAGTTTCCCAGTAATACTCCTGGCTTAATTCTCTTGTATTTTGTCTTCCTGAAGTGAACTTTTATCATTGCAGAATGTTCTCTTAAATAACAGATTGCAGCTATAAATTTTCTACATTTACATTCTTTGAAGCAACAATGTAGTTTTCTAAAACCATCAAATGAAAGTTCCCAGTTTTACTTTGAATGGACCAAGATGGACCAGTAATGATAAGAGCAAGGTCATAGTCTTAGAATTGAGCCATTGCTCATCCTTGAACCCCCATGACTGTGACAGCAAGGATACGATCAAGTCTGCTGCTCACCTCCATCAGTGTGTACCTGTGGAGCTACCTACCATCCAAACTGCACAACTGCCACACAGAAAAAGAAAATTGGATTCCTTAAGGACAAATCTAGGTTTTGCTAGAGTGAAAGAAATAGCGTCTGAGGAGACAACTAACCAGTGGTTACTTGAAACTAATCACAATGTCACTTTTTGTTATGCTGGTAAATGTAATACAATCTCTTTCCTTGCACTAAAAGCAAATATGGAAAGAATACATTTACATATATTGAGTGTTCCATGTGTTCGATTACCAGTCATATTCAAAATATCTTCTGTAAGTCTTGAGATATCTTTGGTGTAGCAGTGAGGTTTAAATTTTCTCATTTTATGGATCACAAAATGGTGACTAAGGGAACTTGAGAGACTCGCTCCCTCAACAAATTATAGGTCCAGCAAAAATAACCTATCAAATTACAGGCCCATAATTCAAATCCAGTCGTGTCTGACCCTAAAGCCTGTGCTCTCTTTCACCACACTGCACCATTCCTTCTTGATTTTACAAAACCAGCACTTTCAAAGAAAATATTCAGAGCAGTAAACAACACAGTGAAGATCCTGTTCTGGATGCAGAGATAGGAAGCAAATTATAGTTTAGACTGGTGAGCATCCATAAAATTAGTAGGAGTATAAATATAAACTTTTTCAAAGGAGGTTTCTAATATGTATCAAAATTTAAGTGATTTGTGCTTTTGGATCTATACACTTCACTTTTAGAGGATAAAAAATTTAGAATTAAAGATATGGATATAAAGACATTAAATACAATGGTTATGGGAGTAAGACATAAATAAATGCTCCAAGTGAAGCAATAATTAAATATCTAACTTCGTATCTATCTACATAACATTCTTGGAAACCTGAAAAGCCCACATCTGTGTCAAATGTAAAGCTGACGGTGACATAATTTTTAAAAATGTTGTAGAAGTAGAAGTTTAGCTTTATATAATATGACCTCTATTGTTTTTGAGTGAGTATTCACTCACTTATCAAATGTGAGCTTGTACTATGTACTTGAGATTATTCTGTGTGAGAAATATCAGGGAATGAATCAAAGATCCCAGTGCCTGTGAGCTCACATTCTAATAAGAAAAGTCTAACAATAATATAATCATTAAACAATATTAAAAGTATTCTGGAAAATTAGGAGAAAACTTTAAAGGAGGGTGGAAGAAATCAGAAGTGCAAGAAGATGGTAGGAGACAGATGCAGATTAAAGACGGTGGTAAGAATGGGCCACATCCTGATGACCATATTTGAAACTTAAGAAAATTAGCCAAGTGGAGTCAGACATGGTGGTACACACTTGTGATCCCAGAGACTCTGGAAGCTGAGGAGGATCAGAAACTCAAAATTAGCCTCAGCAACTTGGTGAGGCCCTAAGCAACTTAGCGAGACCCTGTCCCCAAATGAAAAATAAAAAGGGCTGGAGATATGACTCAGTGAAGTACCCTTGAGTTCAATCCCTGGTTACCCACCACCAAAAAAAAAAAAAATTATCAGGTAAGGGAGGAGATATGTAGAAAGAGAGGAAGAAGAAAGCAAAAAGGTGGAAAATAAAGGGAGAAACCCATCCAATTTAAGCCAGGGAAGAGGTAGGATATAGGATCAGATTTGCCTTTGTAGCTATCACCCTGACTTGGGTAGGGAAGGAACACAGCAATGCAGGACTGCAGTCAAATCCCTGCTTTCCAGGTGCCAGAGGATGACACCTTGAAGTCCATGCAGGTGTCACTATGGTGCTAATGAAAAGGAATGAAAAAAATTTTTTTAATTGTCATTTTTTGAAATGCTTTTAGTTTCTCTTGACTTTAAAAGATGTTGTTGGCTGAGTGT